>CM051274.1:21917480-22007480 GCA_027921565.1 Artemia sinica
ACTGAAAAAGGGCACTAGAACTTTTAATTTCCGTTCTGAATAAGCAAATCCATCAGTTTTCTGGTCTGCCCTAAGAAAATGTAAGGATGCCAAGGATAAAGAAAAATACAACGATCTTTGTGATTTTATGCTAACGTTATGTGGCCTGCCACACTCTTCAGCAGCTGCTGAAAGACAGTTTATGCTACTTGGTAACATCAAAACCAAATTACAGAATGGTCTTCTAATGCAAACGACTAGTTGTTTAATGCATGTCAAACAACTAATTTGACGTTCTGGAACGTTGCTGGAATCCTAGATTATACATTTTGAAATGCGCAAGAAATACTCCGATTGGCAAATAGCTAGCAAAGGAAGAAATAAGGGTGACTCTCATGCTGAACATAATTTTCGAGATGAATTCTCGCTAGAAGACTAATCTTAAGCTCCCACAAATTATTTTTAGTGTTTACTTGTTTTTATGAATTTTGTGCTTGTATTAAATGGTTTTTTTCGTTTTCAATATATTTGATGTTGACTAGCCGCTTTGAAAGATGTTTCCAAAGCGTCTTTTGGTCAGTATCCCAATTGATAAGAAAAATAACCTCTAGGTTCTGAGATTTCAAGATGGACATATTTTGGAATTATTTAAGACGAAACATGGACATATTTTGGCTAAAAATGACACAATTTTGGATAGTCAAGGGACATATTTATGGACCAAAAAGTTGGCAACCCTGGTCCAAAGACTGTGAAAAAAATCCGATCCGATCATTGACCTTTGATTTTATGAAAGCAAAACCTGAAAAAATGGCTGAAAAAAAGCTGCCTTTTTAGGCGACGTGTGGCCAGGCCTAATCTCCCAAGACTGGAAGAAAAAAGCCATAAAAACATAAAAGTTAAACCGAGGCAGCAATAACTCATAGGGTCGACTCAACGGACCTCGAATGGGCGGGGCTCTGTCCGAGCTGTGGTCGCCTAAGTACCTAATTTGATCAATAATCGTGCCAATAGAAATGGTATAACGGACGCAGCCTCAATAGACTGACAGCCTTTTTGATATCAAGATCTGCCTTTAAGTAATCAAAAGTGACAGTCACGCAAAAAAATACTTAGAATCTAAGACCAACTTAGAAAAAACTTCAAATCCTAGCCCATAAGTTGAAAAAAAAACGGCAAAAAGTTTTACTGACCTTAGTTCTCCGTATAAATGATAATTTTCTCTGTTTTGGTCTTTTCCAGCCTCAGAAAGTTCTTTTCTTCGCTTCAGTCTCAGTTTTTTCGTGCCTCCCTTAACTTTTCCATCAGTCACCTCGTCTATCTTGTCACAAGTTTAAAATTGATGAGCGTTATAGCCAAAATGCTACACTTTTTCTAAGCGAAAATCCTTTTACTTAGGAAAACGAGACAAATTTATCATTTAAACACTTCCCAACAGAACACCTTGACGCTCCAGTATGTACTGACTCTTCTACTAGCTTGTAACGGAATCGGGCACAGACAGAATGACTTACAAAAATCCAACAAAAATCATAACGGATGCAGCTAAAATGCAAAATTGTTCATACCAAACCGGTCCAGTACATCCGTCAAACCGCTAACCACCAACTCTAAACACTATGAAGCATGCGTTTTGCCGGATGAGTTGAAATATTTCAATGCATGCGTCGAGCCGTCACAACGCAGAAATGGGCATCGGACAACGCAAGGAACTTGCCGGGTCGAGCAAAAATGCGCATTTTTGCGTGAAATCGCATCTGTGTGAACCTAGGGTCAAGTGACAACCTCTGGGTTATATTTATCACATTTCAGCCCATGAACGAACCTGTTTTACAGCAGCATCCGTCCCTTCCTAGGGCACGATGCTGGTATCTACGCTAAATCTGTAAGTAGGCCTATAATAACAGAGCCGAAAAATTGTCAAGCTGAATTTTTTGTTGAACATTATGTCGACTGCACTTTTGTACGTAGAAAAAAAACGACCGGCCCGAAGCGGCTCAAAACCGACCAGCCCAGGGGGCAATTGCCTCTTTGCCCCCCGGCCCAGTCCGCCTCTGCCCCCACCCCCATAAAATAACAGTTTTAGTGTAATAAAATGCTTGAAATATTTAAAAGTCCCTACAAAACATTCCATTACAAATAACTCGAATAGAAGAAAAGTTATCATTTTAGGGATATAGGGTTAGCAAGCTTCCAGTTTAGTAAAAAAAAAAAGGGTTAATTAATTTATTTCATAGAAACTAAACTTCTTTACTAAAAAAACTTCTCAAAAAAAGATATCCGAATTGTATGGAAAATATTGGAAATTATAGCAAAAATAATAAAACTTCAAGATTTCAAGAAAGAGGAGGAGGGGTCAGGGCCCAAAGGCCTCCACCCTACGTTCATGCTTGTCCATAACTGCCAGCACAAAACCTTTCAATCACGATTCCTCTGAACATAAGACATAAATTGAACACTAAAAATTAAAACAAATTAAGTCTCTGAATGACTGATATCACTTACTTCATTCGCTTCAGTTGTAAACCTTATAAGAGGATCCTTCATGCTAAACACGGCCCAGGACTTCGCCTTAAAATTCACACCATTGAAACAAGCCAAAGAAATGTGCCCTCCATGGAATTCAAATGTTCCACCTAGGATTGTCCCGGATGCTGGAAGGGGTCTTGTAAGGGTTTCAATTAGGAGGCCACTGGCTTGCTTTAAGGCAGGTTGCCAGTGACGATGATGTTGCGCTTCAACGGTAGGTGCTACACAAAAGTATAAATAATTATTTAAAAAATGCTACTTTCTCAGGATCAACACTTGAAAAAATTGGTTTTTGGAATCCTCTATACTAAAGTGTAAAAAAAAGTGTAATAAAGATAAGATTTAACTTACAATAAAACAGGAAACTAAAAATAAAACTAAACAATAAAAGTAACAATAAAAGGATGCTAACTTCACTATCTTGAACAAGTTCAATTAAGACTAAAAAGAGAGTATTCCATCTAGATCGAGCTACATTAAAAACAGATTTCAATGTAATTCTTACGTTCTTTGCAGCTGTTTTTTTTACATAAAGGTTCATTGTAATCGTTTTTAATTAGATTTGTATATATTGCAGATATTAAGCTAATCACTGGCATCAATTGACAAAAGTGTAGGAGGGGGGGGGGGTAATTTTGTTTGTTTCAGTTTTTTTTTACTAAGGATACAAAAAAAAGTACTTTCCAAAATAAAGGGGAGGGGAAGGGGGAGGAGGGGACAGATTTCTTTCAAACAATCAATGCGCCTGGCATTGATGAGATGTATATTTTCATAAATCTCTATTTAAAGAAATATTATTGCTGAACTTACGTGTAAATTCAATTTCGATCAAACGATTTACTTAATATCTGGGTTATTACTAATGAGAGAGGTGTCTTCAAAAAGCACTGAATGACCATCTTTTTCGAAAATATGGTTGCTCAGAGCTGATTCAAAAGAAACGGACCGTTTGTTATGCTATCCTTTTGCTTTTGTAGACTGTTTTTCAAATTTTGATGGGTTTTATCAATATGATAATTGTCATAGTCACATGGTAGTTAATATCTAGTTCCTTACTCATCTAGTGAGGAATATTGGTTAGTTATTAATCTAGACGAAATTTATGAAAGAGAGAGGGAGAGAGAGAGAGAGAGATAAAGAGAGTTGGAGAGTTGGAGAGAGAGAGAGAGAGAGAGAGAGAGAGAGAGAGAGAGAGGAGAGAGAGAGAGGAGAGAGGAGAGAGAGAGAGAGAGAGAGAGAGAGAGAGAGAGAGAGAGAGAGAGAGAGAGAGAGAGAGAGAGAGAGAGAGAGAGAGAGAGAGAGAGAGAGAGAGAGAGAGAGAGAGGAGAGAGAGAGAGAGAGAGAGAGAGAGAGAGAGAGAGAGAGAGAGAGAGAGAGAGAGAGAGAGAGAGAGGAGAGAGAGAGAGAGAGAGGAGAGAGAGAGAGAGAGAGAGAGAGAGAGAGTTGGAAAGAGAGAGTTGGAGAGAGAGAGAGAAAGAGAGAGAAAGAGAGAGAGAAAGAGAGAGAGAGAGAGAGAGAGAGAGAGAGAGAGAGAGAGAGAGAGGAGAGAGAGAGAGAGAGAGAGAGAGAGAGAGAGAGAGGAGAGAGAGAGAGAGAGGAGAGAGAGAGAGAGAGAGAGAGAGAGAGAGAGAGAGAGAGAGAGAGAGAGAGAGAGAGAGAGAGAGAGAGAGAGAGAGAGAGAGAGAGAGAAAGAGTTGGAGAGATGTGAGAAAATTAATACGCATACCATCTTGAGACTTGTCAAGGGGAACCTTTTCATTTTTCCATTTAAGGCTATTCATACTGGGCCTTTTTGGCTGCTGTATATTAGAAAACAGCTTACGACTACTTCTAAACTGCTGTAAGAAGAATTCCTCTAACTTTATATACATTTTTATAACATCCACTGTAGTTGACCTCGATATGAGCATTTGGAATTGATCCCAAGACAGGTCTCCGTTCAGAAGAATTGCTGTCCTGAAACAAAAATGTAATGCTGAATGCTGAAAACAGACACACTACTAGATTATCTTCTTTCCGAAGTTGTTACTTAATCATATTTTATTCATGGTCATGTCCATAATTGCAACGAGATAATTCAATTATTACAGAGGAATTTTTCACAATATAACTTAGTCACCGAATCTTTTGGTTTCCAAATTCACTAAATAATTATAATTCTTGACAAATTACTAGAACCAAGACTCATTAGGGATGAACTAAATTATACAGTAAACTAAATACTAAAATTTCGGGGTTTTAAATGTCAAGAATTAAGTTCTTGGAGTTACGAACTAAGTTCTAAGTAATCAACAGTAACATATGTCAATATCATTGGTTAGTGCAAATATATATATAAAAAAAAATGATCAAACGATTACATGTTTTCCTTAAAGGCAACCTTATAATAAGCGGGATAAATTTACAGTTGTGCACCCTTAAGGATTACAATACAAATTAAATAACAATAATGACAGAAAAACGTTAATAGGAAATATCTATTCCCCCCCCCCAAAAAAAAATACAAGTCCTCTATTTAAAAATATCACCTGACTTGGCGGATAATCTGACGAAAAAAGGAAGGAGTTAGTAGTTTGTATTTGATCACTTAAGTAAGGTAAACAATCCCTTCCCGGTTAAACTTTCTAAGATAATTCAAAGGAAGTAATAGAAAATAAGCTTAATATCAGATCCTAAGGATTTCTTAAAAGTTTCATTTCAATTTGCTCTATTGCTCTTTAAAATATGAAAGAAAGTCAGAAGGGGAAGTAATTGTAAATCTTACTTCTTTTTTCGACAACCCTGAAGAGTACACATATATGTTCAGAAGTTATTTTTGTTCAAGGGCTTTAGAGTACTGCCTTCCTAACGCTAAATGCTATTAAAATAATAAAAAAAAAACAAGTATATCTCAACTGAAAACATGAAGGCAACATTAAAACTACATGAATATGGACTATTCAGCATATGAGTGGGGGGCTACCCTTTCCTCAATACTCACTTTTTACGCTAAAGTCATAAAATACTTTAAAGATTGTTCTCATTCAAATTCAAAGAGCCTTGTTTTTGAGCAGTTTTTCATTAACTGCTGATCTTTTTTAAAAAAAGGGGCGTGGGAGGGGGGGTCAGTTGCCCTCAAATCTTCTTGGCCACTTAAAAAGGGGACTAGAACTTTTGGTTTCCATCAAATGAGCCCTCTCCTGATCTTCTAAGGTTACTAGTTCGATAACGTTCCACATCCTGAGAAAAACGAACATTAAACAAACAAACACGGGCCCGTGATCTTCCTTCCGGCAAAACATGCAAAATTCAATATTTTTACATATAGGAGTTTGAAACCTCTACAGTAGGGTTCTCTGATTTGCTGAATCCGATGGTGTGATTTTCAGTAAGACTGCAAGATTTGGGCTTTTCAAAATTTGGGCAAATTTTCTCAGTCTCGAAACCTTTAATGAGTCACATTAAGCTTATCAAATTTTATGTATTTCGATCAACATAAAAATTCAATTCTTTTGATGTATATATTTCATTCAGGCGCTCGTCTGATGAACATCGCCTCGGGAGCGTTGCTTGCAAGTGAAATACGAAATAGAATTTAGACTCTTGTGATAATATCTCTGGATTGTTATTTATATATGATTATTGATCGTGATTTGTATTATTGAAGCAGGAATACGTAAGCAGTGTGTATATGTCTTGAAATTTAAATCTGTAATAGAGGAATTTTATTTATATATTTTTTTCATACGGATAACCTTGAAACCAGATACTTAACCATGCAATTGGTATTTAATGTGACATTTAGGAAATTAGTATGAATCATTTCTCTGAATGAAAATCTGTTTTCATTCAGCGTTGCTTGCAAGTGAAATACGAAATAGAATTTAGACTCTTGTGATAATATCTCTGGACTGTTATTTATATATGATTATTGATCTCGATTTGGATCACTGAAGCAGGAATACGTAAGCAGTGTGTGGGACGATTGAAATTTTGAAAAATGAATAACTCAAACGAAGCGACTACAGCTTTAACTGAGGCTATGCCTGAGGGTACAGCCAGTGCTCAGTTTTTACGGGAAATTAATTTCAAGCTAGATCTGATACCACGATTAATTGAGGCTACTGAAAAGACTTTGCCGGACGTTTTAGTGAAGGTTACATCAGTTGAGAGCCAGTTTTTTTTTTTTTCTTTGAACCAAAAACTATCTGAAAATGTCAAAGCTTGTGAAGAGATGAAAGGAGAAATTGAGATGCTTCGGAAGAATTTACGAGCAGCTACCATGCGGGCTGACGCATTTGATGAAGAACTGAGAAGATGTAATGTTGTCCTATATAACTTCGAACCTATTAATCCTGCTATATATACGCTGAAGCAATAAATAATTATGGTTCTTAATAAGTGTATACCGGACTTAAAACTGAGCCGTTGTGACGTCAAAGACGTGTTCAGAATGCGTGCGGGACCAGTCTTACTAAAGATGAACTCTGTTGAATTTCGCAGGATAATTCTTAAGTCTAATCCCCTTTTGAAGAGGAACGGGTGGTCGAATGCCCCTGATTATAGTGCCAGGCAAAGGGAAGCTCGTAAAAACATTAAACCGGTCTTAGAGTACGCTTTGTCGAAACACCATCAAGCTAGGCTTAGGGGTGAAAAGTTATACATCGACGGCAGAGTGTTTGTTTATGACTTTCCTTCGGAATGTAATAAGGAAGTAACCACCAGCTCCAGTGAAGTGAACAAACAGGGGCCTCCTCGAAACGAATTAGAAGAAACAAGAGAAGTCGAACAGGAACTAGCTAAAGAACCGGCTAGCCAAAAAACGGACATTTCTGTCGCTGGCGGAGTAGTGTCTGCAAGCTCTGAGAGTGATAGTCAAGCGAGAGAGATATCGAGACGGTGATCGAATTTAATATGCGTGATCCGAAACCGAATTTCTCGAAAGGGGCTCCGTGTCCTGTCTGGAATTCTCCAATAGCTGCGAAAAAGACTGAAAAGCGAAAAGCCTGGGAGGTCATAAGCACGGATGATCAAAATCGTATTGATGCCCGTAATGTTGCAAGAAAGGACTCTAGATCTGGCAGCGGAAGAGCTAACTACAGAGGTCAGTCGAGGAGAACCAGAGCTGCGTCATCAGAAGATTATTATAGACTTTCATACTTACCTGATGAGCCAGAAACACCCTTTGTCCTGCCGACACATGACCAGCTTGTTCTAAGTGAATAGGGACAGTGTGGCCCTGTTCACCCTATGCGAGTAATCATATGGAATGTCCAGGGTGTGAGAAATAAGGTTGAACAAGTACTGAAGGACCTAGGTGGTGGTTGATATTATTGCTCTTGTGAGTCGTGGCATAGTGACGATACAGTGCCTTATTTTGAAGGATACTGGGTAGAAAATGTGGCGTGTAAACCAGCAAAGAATATGAGATATTATGGAGGTATTTTGTTGTTAATTAAGCAAGGTCGTTTCCGTAAACATTCTCGAATTTCTAGTGTATCAGAGAATATTATATAGGTTCGGATTCATCTTGTTAGTGGTAAAAGTTTGATTTTAGGTGCCGTGTATATTGCCCCCCAGGAATAGTTCGTATGTAGTGGAAGTGACATGGGATTTATTAGAGGAGGAGCTTAGGTAATTGCGATCACGTTTTGATAAGGATTATTTTTTGGTGGTGGGGGACTTTAACGCTTATACGGGAATATGTAAGAAGATTAATCAAGTTTCATTTGTTGATACACCGGACCTGATACCTGATATTTATAAGACATCTAGAAGGAGCAAAGATGATTGAAAGAGGGGTTAATTGTTGGGGTAAAAGGCTTCTGGAACTGTGTTCAGACAATGCATTAGTGATTGAAAATGGAAGATTTGGTAAGGATAGGGAGGAGGGTGAGTTTACCTGTCTGTCGGGGACAAACCCTAGTGTAATTGATTATATTTTGGTTGGTATTGAACTCGTGGCCCTGACAGTTGATGTTGAGGTTCTTAGGGTCGTAGGATCTGACCACTTGCCAGTTGAGATTAAGCTTTGCCTTGGAAGAGGAGTTCCAAGGAATAAAAAAGATGATAGTCCTACTAGGAGGGTAACAAACGATCTTTGTTTTTCAGGGAAGTTTTTAAAGAGTGAATGGAGTAAAGAGGAGCAGGAGTTGATGAAAGAGGAGTTTTTGAGGCCTGAAATAATTGAGAAAGTTGAGAGTCCGCATGATGAAACAAGAGACATAGATGAAATTTTGGAAGATTTGGGTTTTGTAATTTATGAGTGTGCTCGTGTGTCAGAAAAACCAAATATGAAAAGGAAAAATAGTTTTTTTTGATGATGAATGTAGTTTTTTTAAAAAGGAGTTGGAGGAGTTATTAGATTTGGTAAATGCTTGCTCTGTAGAGGAAGAAAGGCAGAGCTTGTTTTTTACGGTTTAAGGAAAGGAGAAGGGAATATAGTAGGCAAAAACGGGGGAAAAACGAGAGAAAATTAGAGAGGAACAGAAAGAGATAAAGAAGGCTTATATGGTAGGGGATACAAAGCAATTTTGGTCAGGAATAAGGCAGGAGAGTGGACAAGGAAAAGGCCAATTATAAAAACCCTGAAGCTGATACTTGGCCTAGTTTTCTTGAGAGTATAGATGAAGATTCTAGTGGCCTTGATAGTGAAGAATCAAGGGCTGCTCCGCAGTTTCCGATGAAAGAAAAAGATTATGAGTTAGTGAAGGAGGTAACCTCAGATGAAGTTAGGAAAGTAGTTAAGAAGATGAAGGGAGGATCAGGGCCAGGAATAGATGGTATACCAGCAGTTTTGTTAAAGAGGTTTCTTGATGCTTTTTGCTAGTTTTAGTGAATATTTTTAATAGAATTATAAGTAGCGGTGTATGGCCTTCCCTATGGAAAGTATCGATTATGGTACCTCTATTTAAGAAAGGTAGTCCTAGTGATCATGATAGCTATAGGTGATAGCATTAGCGCCTGCACTTAGTAAAATTTTAGAAAAGATTTTGGACAATCGTTTGAATGAATGGTTGGAGGGTTATGGGGTAATTAAAGAGGAGCAGGGGGGTTTCAGGAAAGGTATAGTACGTCGGATAGAGCATTTGTGTTTAAGTGCACTGATAGAGAAGTATGGATCAGGTAGAAAAAAGCTGTATGTTGCGTTTCTAGACTTAAGAAAGGCATTCAACAATGTAGATAGAGCTCTCCTTGAAAATTATTTAAGAGATGTAGGTCTACCTTTAAGTTTTATTCGTTTATTTGTTGGTATGTATTCTGGTACTAAGTCTATGGTCAGGGTTGCAGGTTCGGGATTTTCCAGGCTATTTGACCTTAAGAAAGGAGTGAAGCAGGGCAGCATCATGTCCCCGAGACTGTTCGGTTTGTTTTTGAATGATATGGTGGAGTTTCTGGAAGAAAAATGCTCCAAAGCTGTGTCTTGGAAAAATTAATTTTTCGGTGTTATTATTTGCGGATGACACTGCATTGGTGGCGAAGTCGGCAAGGGAGCTTCAGATGTTACTGGATTTAATTGAGGAATACTTACAAATGAAAAAGTTATAGCTGAACGTTATGAAAACTAAAGTGGTTGTTTTCAGTAAAAGGAATGAAAAAATAGATAATATATTTGTATTTGGAGGACAACAATTAGAAGTAGTTCAAAAAATAAAGTATCTTGGTTATATCTTCCAAAGTAATGGTGGATGGAGTTCTCATATTAAAGAAGTGTTAAATAGGGGAAGAGCTGCAACATTTTCACTTTTCATGAATAAAATTAGTGGAATAAAGAATTTGTCTTTGCATAAGAGGTTTTTTTTTATCTAAGATTATGCCGATTCTCCATTATGGGGCAGAGATCTGGGGACAAGAGAACGCTGCCCAGTTAGAAAGCGTTCAGCTAGGTTATTTTAAGAGATTGTGCGGGTTGCATAGAATGACCCATTCCCAGTTTCTTAAAGGAGACCTTGGACTTTGGTCTCTTAAAAGTTATAGGACAGTCCAAATGATAAAATTGTGGCTAAGGGTTGTACAGTTACCCAGTGATAGGTTACAGAAGGCTGCATATGATGAGTTACTTCAGCTACATAGGAAAAGATCTTGGCCTTTTAAAGTTAAAGAGGTATTGGATAAGACAGGTTTTTCTTTCGCATGGAATGATGGCCTTGGACCAACTAGTCAATAATTACAGTTGGACAAAGAAATTAAACAGGTACTGGAGGACCAGACGATACAGAAATGGGGTGAGGAGATTAAGAATTCGGAAACTTTAAGATATTATAATGAGGTTAAGATAATTTATGGTCAGGAATTTTACTTTGAATTAAATTTACCGTCTAGATACCTTACATATTGGATGCAGCTACGATCTAATTGCCTTCCGATTCGTTCGAGATTGAAAGTTTTTGAGAGGAGTAAAAGTGTCCCGGACGGCAGGTTTGCTTGCCCTCTTCGCCAAGAAGAGGAGGAGAATTTGGAGCATTGTCTGAGTCGTTGTCGAGGTCTTTTGGGGGTAAGGGAAAATTTATTTGGGAATGAAGGAGTGCTACTTCCTGATGAATTGAAAAGTACGTCGTCACAATTTATTTGTCTAGTGGGAAGATATCTTGATGAGTATTTTGAAAAAAGAAGAGAATAGTTTTTATTTTATTTTTATTTTTTTCTTTATTATTGTGACGAGTGCTGTAATTTGTTAATCTTGTATGTTATTTGTGTACATGGCCACATTTTGGCTTGAAATACACATTAGCTTATCTTATCTTATCTTATCTTATTGTTCAGCTTTTTTTGGAATTTTAGTTACTCCTGAGCCAAATCACTCATTATCGTTACCACGAACTTAACGAAAATACAAAGGTAATAAAAAAAAAAACTAAGACCATAATTCTTTCGCAAAAAAAAAAAAAAAAAAAAAAAAAAAAAAAAATGCGTAGAACGCATAAAATATACCCCAACCCCAAATATACCCCATAGGCTGAAATTTCATGCAGTGTCATGAATATCCGCAAAATTTATGACAATATATTTCTAATCTCTCTGTCTTAGACACTCAGCAATCTAATGCAAAGTCAATGTTGGAGTGACCGATTTCGAAATGAATCAATTACACTAGCGAAGTTGATTCGTGCAATACCAATGTATATATTTTTTAAAATCTTAAATGAAATAATTACGTATATGGGAGAAGTAAGAGAAATAAAAAATAAATACGAATAAGTTTTTTTAGATTGTCGAAGAAGAAGAAATTGAAATAATTCGATGTTTCAATTAACAGACATGAACAGTGGAAAAAATATTGTATCGCAAAAAACTGAATTGGTCAAAAACACAGAGTTTACAATTCTAAGGAGGGGAATGGAAAGTGTTTTATTTGCCCCTTCGAAATTTTGTCCCAACCTGGATTTTGAAAAAAAAACCTTTCCTATGGTGTTTTCGTTGAAAAATGCATTTTTTTTTTTAGGTATTTACATTGAAAAAAAAAACCCATCAAAATTGCCTCCTTCTTAGATGTCAAAAAATACGCTTTACTCCCCCCCCTAAATTTCGTGAATTGATGATAGCTACGACAGCTACTTCTGTGATAAAAATATGCTCAATCAATTATTTCAAAAGCTGACCATATTTCTTTCCTTGCTTATATTTCTTCGTTTATAAGTTAGAGACAATATGGTCTTCGCCGTGATTAAAGAAGAATTCGCCCTTATTAAAAATTGTTGTTAGTTCCGACAGTGGACAGTAGATTTTGTCAAGCAAAAAACGAAAAAAGGACGTTGGTTAGCTCAGCAATCACTTTTGGGACATACTTTCTTGGATATTTTAAGGTCAATAATCCAGCTAGACTAATAAAACTTTCTGAGATTTTGAGCATTTATCCAGCTGATTTCTGAAAATTTCATTCACCTAGCTCATTACTTTCTTCAAAGGGATTCGACACCTTAAAGAATCACCTCGTCTCGTCCATTATAAATGTTTTTAGTTTGTTTGGCTAAGCTATCTAGAGTTGATTGGCGGTCTTGCCATAATTTGTAGAGCTGGGATAAGAGATCCAAGTAAACGACAGAAAGCAAAATTCAAATACCTATTTTCCCAAAAATCTTAGAAAAGCCATTTAGCTTCTCTGGTTTTGTGCTGGAGAAGGAAATATTCCGTTTTGATGAAACTTATATCATTAAAAAGCGATTTTTTTTCGATCAAATGGAGCAGAATTTTCTTTTTAAAGCTCAGGAAAGGGCAGTCTCTGAAAATGTTCTAGCTTACCTGTTTAGGACAACGCCAAAAATCAGCTTAAAATAAATGTCATTTGATCAATTTTACAGCCTTGGAAGTCCTATCTTGCGCTACCCACTGCGATTGAAAACCTTACGGACAATGTTTCATTGTCTTTTCAATTAAAATTTATAGTCAAAAGTCATCAGTAGAGTTACTAAAGTATTAAAATTAAAACAAACTGTATTTTTGTTCAATATAAGTATAGTGAGTTTTAATTTTAATACTTTAGTAACTCTACTGATGATGATGACTGACTATGTCATCAAAATATCTAGAGCTTTGTACATATTTGTTTCACTGTCTAATAAAAGGACCTATCCATATTCGGAACTCTTATTTGTTTCGTAATATACAATAGCCTACAGCAAATGAGGAAAATCAAATAGAAAAATTCAATACACACCTCACTGATTCAGGCGCAGACACACGCTTATCAAGATTATCAAGCCGCCATTCGTCTTTAATCGATGCTGTCAGAGAACTGATTCTTGAGACAAGAGTGCTGCTGCCCATGTAGTCAAGTCGACAATTTAATGTGTGCAAATGAAGATCTGCCAGGTGCTCCGGTTTTACGTTTGGGTCCTCATGGACTTGCGCTAAAACGAAATTTCAATAAAGACCAAAACCTAATAACCGGGGACCTTAATATCTCTAGCTCCGAATTACTTTGATGCTAAGATTACCAAACTTTTCGTTGTAAAAACTACAAAGAACGACGGTGTTAACAGTATCCGAGGCAAGTGGCGTTAATTCACAGGAACTAGGGAGGGGTGATGTGTTTTCCAAATACAAGAAAAGGAAATGTTTTTTTTTTAATTTCCAATTGAAAATATCGAAAGTTTTTTCAATGAAAATTCAAAAAAAAGGATTTTCAATAGTTTACGGGGGGAGAGGGAAAAGAATTTAGGACAGAGGAGCAACTACCCCTCTACTGCCTCATTAATGTCACTGACCTAGGCTGTTAAAAAAGAAATTTTTTGAGTACATCAGAAGCGTCAGATCATGAAAATACAGGGGGATGGGAATTTATCTGTCAAAATCTAGGAGGGCAATTTAAATGATTTTTTTTTTCAGCGAAAATACCAAATTTTCAACGAAAAAGGTATTTTAAAGGGTAATGCTTCAAAAAGTATTTTTTTGTAACCCCTCCCCCCAAAAAAAAATGATTACGAATACAAACAACAACAGGTAAAGCAATGAGCAATTAATCAAAGACAGTGGAAATTTTTTATCCTTAAGATAAACTTAGGCTAAATAAAGAAATTTCTCTAATAAGTATTTGGAGGAGTATTTACAACACATTATACACTAGTTTAATTATCATTTATTTAACAAATTACATGACAAAACCAATAGCTAATACCAAAAAACCTGAATCAAAAAGTCCTTTTAATTTGAATGTCAAAAAAGCGAAAATACCATAAAAAACATGCTCTTAAATTGTTTTTACCTAAAAGATTTGTCTTGTTTCGTGTTGTTTTTCTTCAGACCTGGTTGAACTTCCTTGAAGTAATGGTTTTAGGACTTGTTTTAATTCTAGTTTTAATGATCAGGCATTTTATTGTAAGTCTTATTTTACATCTTTATATGTATTTTGCTGAGAACATAGGGACAAAATATTTATATAAAATATTTTTTTTTTACTCTCTTAGATTAAATACTCATTGTCTTACCTGTTGTAGTTTGTATGATGAAAAGGCAGCGAGGTCTTCGTCATCATTTATAATTAACGCAAATGGGATACACCAAAGGTGTTCCTGATGTTTTGGTAAAATTCCACAAGTTTGAAGTTACCAATGGAATTTATTAGTATGAGAGTGTTTGCGTAATTTAAACTAAATAAGAGAAGACATCCACAAAAAGAGGAAGGGTGCCTGGGTGAAAGGTACACAATTAAATTTGAAATATTTTTTTAAAAGGGGAGACTGCATCGAATCAGTAGTCGTAGAATATCGGGAGGAGATAATCATGGTTCAAATAAAGATTAAAAGTTCTAGAGCCCTGTTTACGTAGCAAAAGAGATGACATTTTGTGCCGCAAAACCTTAATTTCGTAGACAGCCGACAGGGACAGCGGGAATTCCTAGACAACCAATCAGCTTAGAACTATCAAACGCTAATTTCACGACTTCCCAATTTCAGTAGCCATTCTACCGCGCAGTCAATCGGAAATGAACAGTTACTAAAAACCGTGGTATTACTTAACGATTATAAGATAGGTCATTTTTTTTGGCCGATGTGTGAAGAGAATGATGCAGATTTATCCGTATTTTTTTTTCTGATTGTGCAGAGTTGTGTGGCTTGAAAAAGAAAATATTTGGTATAGAAAAGGTGATGAGGGGTGTTTTGTTAGGGTCTAGGAAAATAAATATTTTATTAGCATAAAAAATTGTTGTAGATCCATCTGTGTGGGTACGGGGCATCGAGAAAAGTTTTTGAAATAGTTGTACTTTTTTATTTATTTAATTTTTTTTTTGTTTTCATTTTTGTGTGTGTGTATACACGTTTCGTTTGCCATGGCTTGGCTGGTTTAATTTTTTAGCAAATATTGTGTCCGTGAATAATCTCAACTTCCTCAATTGAATTGTGTCAACAATTGAAGTCTAGTGATTATTCTATTTGCTTTAATTGGTAATTCAGAGCAAAATACTCTGAAATTCTGGTTCTGTTCAACTCTATTATTGAATGGCAGCTATTTGTGTAACCCAAACACAGATTGGTTTGTCAGCGTCTTTACACCCAGCGACAAGCCTTTCGACTAAGAGTGCGACTAAGATGTAATTTAAGACAAGCCAAATCAGCCTCCAAACTGGACTCACTTTTTCTAGTATTACAGTCATTACTAAAGACATGAGGGTTGGGTGGTCCGGTTCATACCTTAAAGACTTGGCTTACCGTTCTATAATGAGTCTCCTTTTGAAACCTGCAGCTGATGCAGAGATAGACGTTCCCTCACTCATGTTATTCCAATCATTTATGACCTTCCAGCTGAAATGACTTTATAAGTTCCAAGTAGGGAATTGTTTTCGCAGCTGTCTTATATGGATTCTGGAGGATTCTATGTGATCAGCTGGTATTGGTTCTTCTGAGACAAAGCCATTGATCCAAGGCTGGAATTAGTCTTGGGAACTGGTAGTGCAGAATTTTCTTAGAACTCAAAATTATTATCAACAATAATTTTCAGATGTTGGCTACTAGTGCGATTTGAAATGGATGTAAAAGAATGATCGTTGATCATTCTGCATTAGTGCTGCAGGTTATTGTGGCCAGAATGAACAGTGATGCACTTCGATATATTAAAATAGAGGAGCCATCTGTCAATCCTTGTCTCTACGCAGTCGATGTCAGATCATAGCAATGTTTTGTTGGCAACATCGAATAGCATTGAGTCGTAAGGATAGATGGCTACTAACCTCAAATATAATATTACTGATAAAGATAAGTAGCAGTGTAGGTCCAAGATAGTTGCATGGGAAATACTAAATAAAACCTTGGGTGGGAAATAATAAGTAGGTTAACCTTCTGCAGTGACGAGTCGGACCATCTGCGTTCTGCCAACCTAGCCTAGCTATTTTATAATGAAAAAGAACTTGAAATAAAACAATCTGTCTACTTTTCAGAAATCTCGGGTAATTAAAGAAAAATTAAAGTAAAATTGAACCTTAAATTGTTAAAAAGGTAATTAATATAAACTGAACTTAACATTGTTTTAAATATTTTTCTAGTTCTGCTGATTAAAACTGCCTTGTAAGTGACACTAGCAGTTATTGATTTCTAAATCACCCATTCCCAAGAGCCACCACCCAAGTGCCAAAGTCGTCTCTTATCAGTTTCTTATTTTCTTTGGGACGACCACAATAAAATTTACCTCAATGGAATGTTTACAAGCTGTGCACTGAACAGAAAGTATATATACTTACCTGATATAACCAAACAATTTATGTCGAAACATCCTCCAACAATGCCTCCTTTTGCGTCCAAAGATGATTCTTCAAGCTGGCAACCAACTGAAAGGTTTTTATGGCCAGAGCTGCTTATCGAAAGCTTACCATCACAACCAAGATTTGTTGTCTGCCACCTACACAGAATTTGAATAATTGAGATTAGAGTCATTCAACACAAAGGACAAGGCCTATTATTCTGGACCACTCGGACATGGCAAAATTGTTGACAATTGAATAGTTGATTAAGTTGACTAATCCTTGACTAATACATATTTGACAAAATATCGATTAAGGAATAAATACTTAAAACAAAATTTTATCCAAAACAGAAGTACGAATTTAACATTTCAATAAGTTTACAGGAAAGTGGATATACGGCCCTTTGGCTATTCAGAGAAAAATATTGCTGTTCGAGGATTTAACTAAGCCAAAAATTGTAAAACTAAACTGCATACCTTAGTTTAGCTTTGTTTTTATAAATGCGATTTATAAAAATAATAATGTAATATATCGCAGTATATTAAACACTTTTTTTTATTAGTGTCCTTCCGGTCCTTGCTGTGTTCCCCTACCTCCTAAGATTTAAATCGGCTTTTGAAAATGTAAGTAAACGGCAAGACTGACTATGAATGAAGCTCACAGAGATAAAAAGGCCCATGCCAGGAAGAGTCGGATACACCCAGAAGATTCAGGCCCCAGGATTTATTTAAATGAACAAGAAATTCTCAAATTTGAGCTATTTTAAGTTAAAAAAAAGATGCAGATGAAAATACATAACACAAGTTTGTCTAATATTAAATCATAAAAATATTTTAATTGTTTTCTCTTTTTATATCTATACTCTAGCCGAGATTTCTCAATTTAAGGCGTAAATTTACTGTAACTCTTCTCCTTCTCTTTTCTTCTTTGTTAAATTTATGAGCTGATTTAATAATAAGCCTTTAGGATAATAGTTTATTTCAAAATTTGTACTTACTTTGCCCAGTTGTTTTGAACAATAATACCATATTTGAGATCCTTTGGACTTTAAGCTTACTTATTAATGGAAGAACTTATTAATAGAGTCAAGGCAAGGGTGTTTCCTGGACTTTTTTTTTTGGGGGGGGGAGTACTTTAAAAAACAAATCAAAAATCTTGTTATTTACATATTTTTTTACGAGTCACAAGTTTTTTATTTTTTTTTTTTTTTTGGGGGGGGGGGAGATTCGAACCCGATAGCCCCTCCTAGATACGGACTTTAGTCAAGGATCAATTTCCTGGGGTTAAACAAGCAAGGATTTGAAATTAAAAATTAGCGTCCTTGAATAACAAAATTCCTTAAAATTAAAGCTTATTAACTGACTGATTCAAATAAATTATTCGATTATTGATGGGCTATTGGGAATTAAGGAACGTTAGATTGAATTCGTGGGGTTAAATAGTACTGATCATATTCGTAATTTTGTGAACCAAAAGGTCGTCTAGCAGGTGAAATTCAGTTTAAACGTACCACTCAGTTAATCGTCAGTGCCACTAACCAAGTCAGGTTAAAAAGTGCAATCAAAAATTTGTTGTTTTATTTTTGTCGTTTTTTAAGTAATCACAAAAGAATTCATCTTTTTCGAGCCTGCTAAACATTTTCAAGAGTTATGTCTAATTCGTTACAAACTATCTAGTTCTTTTTGTTCATTATACTCATATTTATCAGCACAAACAACCTGATTGATCAGCTAGAATTAACCAGCAACTATAAATTGTGCGTCTAAAACCAATATTATTAGTTGTATTTTTACCACCAAACTGGTAAATTGTACTTCTAAAATAATTACTATTGCTACAAATAACTCATTGCCGCTTCAAGCCTCCTGAAGCCAACATAGCTGCACACGCACCTCCTCCACCTCTTTCTATTAATAGCTTCACTCTTTATCCCCTCCCCTGAAAAGCAAATTTTCTTTAAATCCCATTATCCCAACCTATTCAGGGACGACCTACTTTACGTTTGGCCCAAGTGGGATGGCCAAAAGGAATAATCTTTGGCAATCCATCATCCTTCATCTATAATACGGGACATATCCATCTTAAAATTTTATTTTTTGATATGTATGTATGTATGTATGTATTTATTTATGACCCATTATACAAAAAGAAAAAAAGAAAGATGGAGTACATTCAAAACAAAGAAAAGAGAAGAAAATCAAACAATCCAAAGCAAAAACCAACATTAAACATCAAAAAATGACATTTTGCCATTCATGGCCAGATTCCTTACTGCACATATGAGCATTAAGCTCACATAGCTTTACACATGGATCCGATAGGCTATATTTTCTTATAAGGTACGAGTTACGGGTCCACGGGGGGACTCGCAGTAGAAACTTAGCATACCTAAAAAACGCACGCTTCATTCTAAGACGATCAAGTTCACTAAATATTCGGTAAAACGGCACTAAATAAAGAATATGTGGCAGGGCTACACTATTATAAATCCTTGCGAGAAGGGCTCTATTCAAATGGAATTGGGAACTTACAATCGCACCATATGAACGACGGATTTTACTCTCCATATTTTCCAACATTAGTTGCTTAATTTTCTTAAGATTCGTACCAATTGGTAGTCCAAGATATGTCAACTTATCACAAGGATTTACTCCAATACCATTCAAATCTATAGATGCATCATCAATTCTAGTCACACCTAACTCATTGAAAATCAAAACTTCACATTTTGCTGCGCTTAGGGAAAGCCCAATTTCACGGTAATTTTCAGAAATTTCTCGGAAACATTTTTCTAACCCGCTAGTGGTCCTACTAACATTAAGGACATCATCTGCATAACAAAGTATCGATAAATCCATCCCTTTATAAATACAACACGAAGAGAGTTGGCACTGAGCTGGCAACGTTGCATTATTATATATTGTGGGGGAAGTAATCGCACCCTGTTTAACCCAAATGTGAATTGGTATTTCTTTGGTCAATAAATCATTTCCAGGAATACATGTTTTAGCTTTCATATGGCGGTACATGTAAAGGATAGGTCTAACTAAATCTGCCGATACTCCACGGTTCAGAAGCTCATTCATTGTTTGGGGATGCAATAGCGAGTCAAACGCTTTACTAGCATCATACCGTTCTGGCTAGTGGACGCGCGCTGGGCTGAGAATCCGTGAATTCGGGTTCGATCCCTGGTGTGGTCAGTTTCTTAGTTTGGGACGCGGGTCAGTGGTGTGACCCTGTAAGCTTAGCCAGAGTCAACCCAGCTCTAAATGGGTACCTGGAGAAATCTGGGGAAGGTAAACAGGAAGGGTTTGCGAAAGCATAGGTTGGCTGGCCCCCAGCCCCCCATTGCACTTCCTGGCTGAAGGGTCACGAAACGGAGATCAGCACCGCCGGTTTGGACCTTAAGGGTCTAGTGCCGCATCCTTTACCTCCTCCTTTTACCTTTACCTAGCATCATACATTCCAAGGGCTAGGGTCCCATCGGACTCATCTGCATCAATCAATAAATTACACAAACATTTTAGAGCATGGAAACATCCCAGCTTAGGCTGGAATCCGAACTGATAAGGAGGCGTATAGCAAGTAGAACATAGACTATTAATTATAAGCAATTCAAAAATCTTAGCAAATACACTTGAAACAGTTATGTGTCGGTACAAGGAACACTCATATGGATCCTTCCCTTTTTTAAGGATCGGTGAAATAAGACCTAAACAAAAAGAATCCGGAACTACACCACTGCAAAAAACCATTTGGTAAAGCAACGAAAGATGACAAATCAGCTTATCAGACGCATTTTGAAAATAAAGGGCACATATACCATCACAACCCATTGATTTTTTCTTTTTAAGCTTTCGTATAACTTCACTCAAATCTTTGGTACTAACTACAAAGGCACCCGGTCCGGGATTAAACAGTCGATCGTTTAGTTCACTTTCAAATTTCTCACATTTTTTAGCATCAGGTTCAGCAAACTGATTCATAAAATACGAATACCATTGTATCTCACTGATAGTAGCTATATTTTCCCTAGCTTTATTATTAGCCGAACGAGTCTTCCATAACTTATTTGGGTCATTTGATACCGATTCGGCAACTACAACACTTTGAGCAACTCAGTGAGATTTGAGCTCCTTCTGAAAACGCCGCTTTGTAAGTAGCTGCGAGGTATTAACAATTCCATTTCTAGGTTTTTCACACTCATTCCACAAACGTAGCCAGAACTTTGAGGATTGACATGCTTTAAGGCTTTCAGGCTTTCGTTTCTAGACCATCCAAACTTCTCGGTACCCGGTCTACACTTTCTTATAGGGACAGCGTACATCTCGGCTATTTTTAGAGCATGGGTAATCTGTGCACAGTAAAAATTCAGCTCAATCCGTATCGCAGACTGGTCCATCCCAGGTTGCCGCTGAAGGAGCTTAAACGGTACTCGAATTTTATCCAATATGCAGTCGCACTCCGCTTGGAAGATATCCTTATCAATCTTATCCAACCATTTAAGATGAAAAGATTTTGACTTTCTTTTACCAAGTTCAGAAGAATGAATACCACTTCTGGGAATTGAGGGGGACAGTGGGGTATGATCACTATATTCACCTTCCAGACCGAATTCAACCATTAGATCTGAATTGGGAGGATGGAGAAATACCGCATGGTCAAGGTTAGACGTACTTCCAGAAAAGGAGATAAACGTATAATTTTTGTTTTTCGGAATGACCGTGTAGCCGGTCGGCAAAATAGAAAGAAAAGTTTCAGTTCTTACACTTGAATTCTGGAGTAAGTCACAATTAAATTCTCCAATAAGCATACACTTTCTATTCATCTTTTTGATCTTTTTTAATAATTTGGCTACTTTTCTGCAAGCAATAGCAAATTTTCTTTCAGAAGCTACATGGAAGATAGAGATTAACTATAATAAGATCATCAACTGTTATGGCAAGATAGCAATCACACATTTCAAGCAGTCCTGATTGGTAAGTTGTCAAGACGGCTAGACCGCGCTTGGCCTTCCTTTTGCTTTAAGTCTTTTAGCTGGGGATAAATGTACTGTTACACTAGAAGAAAGGCACAAAAGCTGAGAGTTCATATCTGTCAAAAAGTGCTCCTGCAAACAAATCACGCTGTAAGATTCACAGTTTCTCCAAAGCTGGTAGTTTATCAAGAACCCCACCATTAATATTCCACGACATAACCGAGAGAAGTCTTTCAGTGGAGTGGGATCTGTTCTGCTCTGAGCTTGATTTCCGATTTTCTGGGCAGGATACTGAATAACATGAGTGATCTGAAACTTTGCATACAACACAGCGTTTTTTCAGCATGCACGGCTGCTCCTTAGTACTTTTATGGTCATTACTTGCGCACTGAGAACATATCTCGGCATTAGGACAATTGGCCGCTATATGGCCTATAAGGTGGCATTTGTAGCAACGGCGTCGTAAGAAGTGAAATTCATCAAAACGTAAACGTTCAAAACCGATCTTCGGAGGATCTTTCCTGCTTGCTTCCAAAACGTCTTTTGACGGGAAATAAAGTCTGAATGTCCGGGACTTACCGATCTGTTCAGCTTTTTCACATGTTGGGATCAGATTAGCTACATCTGCCGCCTCAAACTCCTCTGGAACAAAACGCACAATTCCAGAAAACCTCTTCGATTTTACGCTGGTTTCTAGTGAACTATTTCCTATTTTCATGGCATTTGCAATCTTTTCAGCCGAGTCCTTTGACTTGACCATTACTTTTCATTCGTCTTTATTTCTCTTCAACTCAACTATATCATCACTTAGCTTTCCACATGTTGACAGATTGAAGTCCTTACGGGCATCTGGCGTTTCAAGGGACTTGGGAGGGTTTTTCACTACGACTGAGTAGGGCAAAGGAGTAGAAGGCTGCTTCAAAGTAACAGTTGGCCACGCTATCGGCGCCTGTTTTATCTGTTCCATGACGCTATCTAGCTTTCTAAACATCTGGTTTACTTTAGTTGTGATACATGCATCAACTGCATCGGCGCACTGGGGTACTTCCTCAGGCTCATAAATGACAAATTTCGGCAAAGTTTTCTTATCTTTAGAACACCGATAGACAGCCTTTGCTAAATCCAGCACATTTTCAGAATCCTTGTTAGCTGTTCGCATTCTGTCATCGTATCCCAATCTCTCGTAGAAAGTCCACAGTATTTTCTTTGCTTCAAGAATAGACTCGCGGGTGAAGAACTCTACCGCTCTATTAACATAAATATCTGTTTTCAAACCACTCGCTAATGATCGGGAAATATAGTTCAATAGCGGATTCCACACAAGATCAGCATTGCTGCATTCATCCATTTAACTGATAAAAGTCCAAATTCGAGCTTGTTATATTTCGTTAGCGCGAGCAATATTTTCAATCGTATGTCCAAAATCAAAGTCCATATCCAAGCCAATAATTATCAGTTTTTGCATAAATCTCCTCACTAACCAGGTATCGACAATATATGAGTATGTCAGTATTATACGCCACTAATCCCTATTGCCAAATGTTATTTTGTTCACTACAACTTACTGAACTATTAATGTCCGTATCCAATATCCAATACTGATGTTGACACTTTGAATGCAAGTTTAAGACTTAATGCTTGATATACGATAAGTAGCAGGAGTACTCAAAACTATCTTTTGAAATTACCCCTGGAGATATTCAACATATTCAAAGTCCTCGGGCCATTCAAAGTCCCCATGTTTCGTTTCAGAGCTATCACTTACCACTGTCATTACTGTGGCTTCCAATATTGTAATATTAGGTCAAAGACTTATTTTCCTATTGTTATGAACTTTTTTCAATTGCTAAACAATACCATGCGTATTGGTTATTCTGCTTTTTAGATCTTCACTGCATCTACCATCTCTACTAATAATACTATCAATGTAAGTGAAGCTATTACTGGATCAAGTTTCTCCTTACCTGACATAACCTATTCAATCTCATTTATTCCTGGTCTAAGCAACTTCAGTCTTCTTAAAATTAATTCTCAGCAGTGTTCCTGCAACCTGAACTCTCAAGATGTTAAAAACTCGTTCATTACGCTCATATTTTTATCTACAACACTCAAATCAGTTCAAATCTGTCAAAAATGTTTTATAACACCTGTCCCTAAAAAATGTACCAGTCTGACTTTCGCCAACATTCGCCCCATTACACTCACTTCTGTTTTTTACAAACTTTATGAAGGTTTCCTCTGTGACTGGCTTAAGGATAAAATTTGTCCGCGTATTGACACCCGGCAGTTTGGTAACTTAAAGAAAACTTCCACCACCCATTACCTTGTGCACTTAATGCATACCATCTTAAGTAACCTTGATAAACCAAATGTCTGGCTGAACCTTGTCTTAGTTGATTTCCAAAAAGCTTTTGACCTGGTTGACCACACCACCCTAATTTGTTCACTACTAGTTAACTTTAAACTTGATCCTCTGTTAGTAAATATTGTTATATCGTTTCTTTCAAATAGATCTCAAGTTGTTAAATACAAAAATATTTTCTCTAACCCCCTCCTTATATATTGTGGAATTCCTCAAGGAACCTTATTGGGACCACTTTTATTTCTAGTCATGATTAACGATATTTGTAAGGACTTCCCCCAAAGGTGGAAATACGTGGATGACTTGTCGATCCTCGAAGTATGTCACAGGAATATTAAAAGTGACCCCCTTGAAATTCTAACCCACATTTCGGATGAAGCTAAGAACCGAAATATGAAAGTAAATTCCACTAAATCAAATATAATGACGACAAATTTCTTGAAATCTACTCCCGCCTTCCTTGACCCTATCCCCCCAGATATTTCTGCGTCTTCCTTTAAATTACTTGGGGTTACAATTTCCTCTAATTTAAAGTGGGTTATCCACGTGAAAGATATTATCCGTAGAGCTAATGCGTCCATGTCTCTCCTTAAGCTCTTGAATAAATTTAACGTCCCCTCATCCCATTCTTTAAGAATTTATACTTCCTTTGTCCGCCCGCATCTTGAATATGCTTGTCCAGTTTGGCATCCTGGCATCCCCCGTGATGAATCAGATAAAATTGAATCTATTCAAAAAAGAGCCCTAAGAATAATTTTTAAAGAAACTTTGGTACCATATTCACTCCTTCTAAAAAAGGCCAAGCTGGAAACTCTTGAGCACAGGAGAGGAACGCTGTGCCTCCGTTTTGCAAAAAATGCAATAATAAACCCTCGCACGGAAAATATTTTCCCCAAAAGACACTCCCCATCCAGACACCGCCTGCCACGTACTGTTTCTGAACCCGTCCCTATCTTGTCCCCCATCCGTTGTTTAACCTCCAGATATGAAAAAAACTTTGTCCCCTTCATTACTGATCAAATAAACCACTAGTTTTTTTGTTTTTTTTTTGTACTGGTGATACCCATTCTTGTGTCCGTTTGGTTCTTCCGTTCCCTCCCATTTTATATAGTCTCTTTTAAACCTTTTTAACACTATTTTTATCTCAATTTTTTGTGGTTTTGTTTTAGTTTGTGCCTTTTAACTTTCTACGTTTGACACTTTTTGTTTTTTAGACTAATGAATGGCTTTGCCTTTCTGATATTGTTGTTTCTGGCACTGTTTAGCCAGTTTTTTAGTTGTTGTGCTATTTCTGTGTTTTTTTTATTATATGACCCCAAAATGCGAATTCGGCCCTTCGGGGCTTGTGATAGTCATTTTTTGAAATAAATATCTTATCTTATCCTAAATCATCTGCATCATCTGCATCTGCATAAGTTTAGGAAAGTTTGGCCTTACCATTATATATCATCTTCTCCTACAGTCTTTAACCCATAAACCATGAGCCTCGTGTTGCACAACAATTCAGATAAATCCTATTATTAATGGCAGAAAATCACATAAAATATTAATAATGACCGAAAAGAGAAAAATTCTTACAATATATTTCCCATAACATTGCCCATGTTCATATGAACGATTAGCTTCTGAAAATTAATGGCGTACACCACGACAGTTTCCCATTGAGATATTTGGACATTTTTGTGTTGACGACTGCTTCCACTGCTTTTTGGCTCACTCACTACAACAAATATTAAATACTGCAATCAAATAAAATTTAAATAAAGACAAATAAAATGTGACTACACGGAACTTAAAGTACAATGACAAATCCTGGATTTTTTGAAGTGGTGAACGGAGGTGGGGGTGGAAGAGAAAGTTTGTTTGTAGATACCTATCTTGATGACCCATGATTTCCTTGTCATTATTTTTGTCTTTATTCATGAGATAGAATTGCAATGATATTTTCCTACCACCCCAACTCCCTCTGAATGAACTTTCTGAAATGAGACAAATAAACTTATAAAAGAAATTTGGCACGAAAGATGAAAATTCGAAGTTCTTCCCAAAAAAAGTTGTGTAAAGTAAATTTTACAAAGCAATAAAATTAAACTTCAACTCCTAGACAAATAATAAATCTCAAATTTTACAAGAAAATAAGATAAAAAATTATTCTATAAAAAATTATTCCACAACAAAGGTGTAAGATACAGCGCTTTTTCGAATTCAACATACAAGTCCTGTTTTAGTTCTTGAGATAAAACTACCAAAGTTTGTTCCAGAATATTATTGCCTGAAAACTCTGGGGCTTTTTCCAACTGACTAAGATTCTACAGTGCTTATTCACATCCATGAAGTTTATCAGGGAACCCTGAGCCTGCAAAACATCTTAATCAAACAGTTCGTGGTAACGACCTGTAGGTAAGGAGCGACCCGGGTCAATAGTAACCGAAACTCTAAAAAAAGGAATTTTCATACCAATAGATAAACCAAAAGAATCAGATTTTAATGCTGATTTTAAATATATAAGTTTCATCAAGATTAGTCCTACCAATCAAAAGTTACGCACCTGATAAAATTTTAAAATTATAGAACTTTAATGAAAATCACATCATCAGATTCAGCGTATTAGAGAACCCTACTGTAGAGGTTTCAAGCTCCTATCTACAAAAATGTGGAATTTTGCATTTTTGCCAAAAGAAAGATCACGGATGCGTGTTTATTTTATTTATTTTTTTTTCCAGGGGTGATCGTATCGACCCAGTGGTCCTAGAATATCGTGGGAGAACTCATTGGATCGGAAATTAAAAGTTCTAGTGCCCTTTTTAAGTGACCAAAAAATTGGAGGGTAACTAGGCCCCCTCCCACGCTCATTTTTTTCCAAAGTCGCCCGATCAAAATTTTGAGATAGCCATTATGTTCAGCATGGTCAAAAATAAAATAGCTTTGTCTTTTAGGATGACTTAATCCCCCAAAGTCTCCGGGGGGAGGGCCGAAAATTATGAACTTTACCCAATGTTTACATATAGTATTGGATATTGGGAAGTATACAGAGGTTTTCAAATGGGATTTTTTCTGTTAGTGGGGGGAGGGGGGTCGAGGGTTATGAGGTAGGATCTTTCCATAGAGGAATTTTTCATGGGGGAAGGGACATTGCTATGAAGGGGGCGCCGGATTTCCCAGCATTATTTAAAAAAAAAAACGATCAGAAATTAAATAAAAGAAACAAACAAGTTTTTCAACTGAAAGTAAGGAGCAACATCAAAACTTAAAACGAACAGAAATTATTACGTATATGATGGTTTCACCCCCTAGTCAATACCTCGCTTTTTAAGCCAAAGATTTTTTAGTATTTTCATAAGAGCTATTTATTCTAATTAACTGCCTTTGTGATAAAGGGTCATTTTTAAATAATTGGAACAAAATTCGAACTTTAGCGTAAAGAGCGAGATATTGACTAGGGGGCGAAATCCCTCATATACGTATTAAAAATATATGAATATAGAAGTTCGTTACGTAAGTTAATTCGTAAATTACGTATATTTATTACCAATAAAAACGTTCGTAAATAAAGTTAAACAACTTTCGAGAAAGCCATTTAACCAAATAAAAGTAAAATTAATATGCAAATTTTGTTTTAATTATTCATGTACGGTGAGCCAAAATCAAAACCTGTATTAATTCAAAAACGTTCAAAAATTAAATAAAAAAAACAAGTTTTTTTAACTGAAAGTAAGGAGCGACATTAAAACTTAAAACGAACAGAAATTATTCCGTATATGAAAGGGGCTGTCCCCTCCTCAACGCCTCGCTCTTTAAGCTAAAGTTTGACTGTGTCTCACAGCTTTATTTTTTAAAACAATAAAAAACTTTAGCGTAAAGAGCGAGGAGTTGAGGAGGGGACAGCCCCTTTAATATACGGAATAATTTTTGTTCGTTTTTAGATTTAATGTCGCTCCTTACTTTCAGTTAAAAAAACTTGTTTTTTTTATTTAATCTTGAATGTTCAAACGTGTCGAAAAATGGTAAAAATAAAACCTACAGCTCTTCGAAAGATTTTGAGGAGCTTTTTGGCAGCCTCTAGTCATTTAGCATTTAAACCTCACCTGACCATCTTAACTGTTTTTTCATTAAAACATAGACAGAGGGACTGAAACCGATACGAACCTTCAAAAGAGTAACAATAATAGTAGCGAAAGGAACACAAAAGTTGAAATCGGAGATCCTAAAACATTTTCTCGGATATATAAGTATATATAGTGTTTATGACTGCAGTTTATATGAAGCAGTTTACAAACGCAAAATATGTCCTTTTTCACTACCAAATTCTACCCCTAAAACTTGGGTCTGATAGTGTAATTAAGCTTAAAACATTCTAAAACGCTTTTTTTCAAATTTTCACCAGCTATAGAATGTTTTGAACATGCCTGGGTCTAGCAGCTACAAATTGAATTATCTGTTATGCTTCCTAGCCGGTGGTAAAATACAGAAAAGTTTTTATTCGTCTTTCGGTTATAGTTTTTCATGGAGCCGGCGTTTCTCCCCCTCCCTCCTCCAAAAAATTCCCCCACATACAAAATTGAGCATCCACAGAGAAAGTACAAAATAGGTACCTCAAAGTGTCGATAAGATGTACTAAGGGATAACAAAAGGACCAAATATAAAAAATAGTTTTAGGACAGAGGCTGGTTGGTCTCCAATCACTTTCAAATAATAAAAAAGAACTACAATCCTCAATTTCCGATCAAATGAGTGTCCCCAAAGTTTCCACGAACATAAGGGGGAGGCTAGAGATGAGGAAAGGGCATTCCCCTCCTATACGGAACAAATTCCGCTCATTTGGG
Source organism: Artemia sinica (assembly GCA_027921565.1). Taxonomy (NCBI): domain Eukaryota; kingdom Metazoa; phylum Arthropoda; class Branchiopoda; order Anostraca; family Artemiidae; genus Artemia; species Artemia sinica. The sequence goes on from CM051274.1 coordinate 21,946,304, forward strand.
GTTTAATGTTACTCTTTACTTTCATAATATTAGCATATACCATAAATACCCCGGAAATCAAGAGAGATTAAATATCAATTACTACCTCCAGCCCCCTTCCCCTTCCTTAGAACTAATTCTGCATTTAACTGAAGGCTCAAAGAGAGTAAGGTTGTGTTGGCGTTAAAATGCACCCTTTGAGGTATCTACCCTCTCCCTACCTACCAAATAATCAGAGAGCCCTGTTGTAGAGGTTTCAAGCTCTCATCTACAAATGTTTGGAATTTTGTATTTTTTTTTAGAAAGAATGATCATGAATAAAAACACACTCAGAATCAAACATTCCCCCCTTTCCTAACGATAAATCTTGTAATTAAGAAGCGATACATTGTATATTTACAATCCTTGCCCTGGGGGCTTTAGGGGCATTGCATCCCCGGAGGCATAGTTACTAGACCTTTTGCCTGTTTTGAAAAAAAAAAAAATCACTTATCAAAGTTTTAATCAGTATTGAGGGTAGAATGCATCTAAAAATGGCAAAGGGGGCGGAGCCTTGAAGCCCTCCAATCACTTTTCAACATACCCTGTAAGTTTCACCTTAATACAGTCAGCCGTTCCTTAGATATTGATGAAACACCCTTTTGATAACTAGCATGCATATAGCATGTTTTGACTGTGTTCGGCATTCCTCTCCAAAGCAGTGGAGTGTTATACCATCCCCACAGACATAGTTATTTGACCTTTAGACTATTTTGAACGAGATGGCTATTTAAAAATTTTGATCGAATGTTTTTGGAGACAAGGCAGCTAAAGAGAGAATGGGAGGGGGACTAGCAGCCCTCAAATCACTTTAGAACATCTCCCTCAACAAGTCTTGAAATTTTCAACTTAATACTCAAAGCCGTTCTTAAAATATTGCAGATCCACCTTTTTGATAAACTTGATGCACATAGTGCCTTTTAATTTAGTTTAAAATACCAAGTTTCACCATGGTCTACTTTGTTTTACGGGTATTATTTTGGAAACTCAAAAGTTTCCAAAGTAATATCCTTGGTCTTTTTAGATTCGTCCTTTTCCTAATTACAAAACCTGTATGTAAACAATTGGGCAGATTACACAATTTACAATCCTTACCCCGGGGCTGTGGAGGGGATGGTATCCGTGGAGGCAAAAGTATTAGAATTTTGTACTAGTTTGAACGAAATGACAATCAAAAAATTGATCGGATGTATTGGGAGGAGGGAGTTTAAGAGGGGGGGGGGTTGCCCTCCAATCACTTTTGTATCTTAAAAGGCCACTAGAACTTTCAATTTGAACTGAATAAGCCGCCTCCAAAGTTTATACGACCACCCTTTCCATAATAACCTTATATCTTAACAATGGGCAACTTGCATAACTTACAGCCCTCACTCTGTGGGCTGGAAGGGGTGTTAACAGCCCCAGAGGTACGGTTATGTGACCTTGACAAAATGACTGTCTCAAAATTTCGATCGGATGTGTCTTGGGAAAAGACGACGTGGGGAAGGGGGGGGGGGTCTGTTTGCCCTCCAATAACTTTTGGCTCTTAAAATGGACACTAGAAATTTTAGTTTGCAATCGAATGAGCCCCTTCCAAAGTTTATACGACCATCCTTTCCATATGATGTGCTTCCTGAAAAAAGATAAATAAATAAATAATAATACAGTGAAGCCTTATGGCTATTTACTAGAGGCAACGCCATAGCATTGCCTCTGACTTAAAACGGTGAGTAGAACTTTCAATTTCTCTTCTAATGACCATCCAAAATTATCCAGGGAGAAAATGGGGGGAAATCGTCTGGGGGAGAATTTTCCGGGGGAAGTTTTCTGGGAGGGAGAGAATTTTCCAGGGGGACTCATAGCAACAGTTTTTCAAGTTATAATTAGGGATCACACCTTCTAACTGCATTTGTCTTTCCTAATCTCAATTTTTACGAATATGGAAAATTTCAAGGAAAAAGGGATAGAAAATCAGTTTCAAATGACAAAAAAAAATCCTATGGTATCTAAGAAATGAAACATTTTAATCTATATAAGGTTCCGTAAAATTAATTTTTTTTTTCTTTTACCTGTTTTGGACAGCAAGCTTTCAGCAGATTTTGGACATAGCCGCGCCTGACGACTACCAGCATTTTGTGACTCTTCTGATTCCCTGAAAGATATAGAATTAGTTTTTTTTGGCGAGAGATTAATATCAATGGTAAATTCCCTTTGCCGACATTTGTGGAGCTTCGTTTTCACACAAGGGCTTCGTTTTGACTCCCTTCTTGTGCTTTGTGTTACATTCCATTTCAAGCGTCGTGACGGTTTAAAGGTGCGGCCCAAAAGAAATATTGTAGCTGACGGGCTGAAAGACACATCGAAATAAAAATTCATTAAATTTACTACAGAGTATAGAGAAACTGGGGAAAACAGAATGTTTAAGGTATTTGCAGGAGTCTATCCTTATTGTCAATAAATACATCTGCTATTCTTTTCCTTTTTTGATTTCTAATCAATCATATGTTTCCGTATTTGATACTTATATTTTCACAAAGTAATCAGACAGATTTAATATCAATATCTTTTAGTTCATTAGTGGCAACGCTCTTGCGTAGCTTATAGTAAAGAGCCACATGCCCAATGTGCCCACTTATCAATTTCAATTCTACACATTTTATACCCATTTTCCCTAAAATCCCTCGTGTTTTGGTCTGATTTTTCGCCATTTTTACATCTAGAAACAAAAGAGAATATTTTCTTCCCTCAGCTTCCCATAGAACTTACATGAAAAGCATAGCATAGCATGAAATCGCTATTTTTACTTCCGGTAATGATAACGTAAAGCCTCTTTTACAATAGCGAAAATGCATAAAAAAGTTGAAAGGAGTATCACAGCACTTCATAGCTCGTAGCGTTTACTCGCATCTTGTAGCCACCGATAGTTTTCGGTATGCTGACAGTTGATGAAATTTTATCTTAATTATTCAACCAGTGGCTGACTAGAATAAGGTAGACTAAGGTGACAGTCTCGAAACTGTTTCGGAGATCTGTTTTGACCAATTTAAGGAGGCTGAACAAACTGCTTAGTTGGAACAGTTATAAAAGGTAACGAGATGATCAGCAAAATGCACTTCCGAATCCTGGGTACATGATTTCGCCACTGTGAGCCTAAGCATCTTCTTCCATGACTGTTCAGCTGAGGGGTCTGACAGTGGTACCTCCCAAACGAAGCTCCGTGACATCAATTATTGTCTGTGTTCATTTTACAGTTGTGTCCAAGTCCATTTTCTGATGAGAATACCTTTCTGTCAGAAAATAAATCTCACAAATAGCAGCGTTAGGGATTTTAACTTCAAAGCCAAAATGTCGTAAATTTCGTATTCAAACTTGAACCGGTCTTTGGTCTACTTTGGCAGGACTACATAGTATTTTCACAAGACTAGTAAAAGAGATCAAAATTATCACTTGACTCTCGACCATATTCAAATTCTTGTTTATAATTCGTCGTAGCTATTAAAAGATACGTGTAGTTTAAAGACAGGTGCTCACTTGAAAGGTAGGAATCCAGTTTAGTGAACGAATCAACACTGCAAATCTAGCCCCTTCCATGAAGTTAGACGCAAAGTAATTCACCAGATTGCTGGAGATTGCCTTCAGGGAGCGAAGAAATGGGAACTTACATTGAAAACTGTGCTGAATTCGTTGGAGAAGCCAAGAGAGTAGTCAATGAATGCAAGGCGTGGCTTTCTCAACTGGCTTTGTAATGCGACAAAACGAGGTCATTTGTAACATTTCCGTCGTCAAACATGTTTTATATCAAATACTGGATAAGAGCAACCTGTTGCTCAATAAACTTTTTATACAGGCTGTAGGGATAACCAACGGATCTGTCCTTGTGCGTAAATTCAACAAGACTTCAAACCTATCTAAGATTCGGGCTCGGAAGACGGAATGAACAAGGTGAGGGACTAATCGAGTTCTGTAGGGATAACGAACTCTTTGTTACTAACTCGATATTTAGAGATAGAAACAGACATTTAGAGACAGAAGAGAAAGGATACCGTGAGATAGAAGAGAAAGGTATCCTTTTTCTACAACTCCTTGCTCGTCATGGTGTCCCAACCCCCCACCTATTGCGTATTTTTCTTACATTTGTCAGACCGTTGGTAGAATATGCTTGTCCCGTTTGGCATTACGGCCTCACTTCGGACCAGAAGGACCGCCTGGAAAGGATCTAATATCGAGCTCTTCTGGTAGTGTCAAAATCTCCCAAAGTCCCTTACTGCTCCCTTTTGAAACAATCTTCACTAAAAGTGCAGCTACACTGCGGCTACACAGGCTACACATCAAACTTCATTTCCCAAAAGAACGGGCAAAAGCGGTGGTACCGTTCCATAAGATTGGCCCAAAAACTTACAAAAATTACAGACCCCTTAGCCTCACTAGCCACCCAGGTTAAATTCTAACAAGTATTCTCTTAAACCGAATCAGAGCCATTTCAGACCGCATCATCAGTGATGATGAGGCTGGTTTCTGCCCTGGACGATCTACTAGGGACCTGATCTTGTAGTGAGACAGCTTACAGAAAGATATCTTGAGTCCGAAAGGGAAACTCTTCAATTATTTATCAATTTCAAGCAGCCCTGTGATCTTGTAAGGTAAAGCGTGATATGGCATATGATGCACCCAAAAAATAAACCAACGTTATCATAAATATCTACGACAATTACTGCAGCTACGTTCAGAAGCCAATGGAGAATTCCCGACTGATAAAAGTCGTTTTTGAAGGTAGAGTGCACGGCAGCCACTGTCCTGGCAGACCAAAGGCGGAGATGGAGAGAAAATTTTGTTAATGACTTCCTGAAACTTTCAAAGCAAGCGGATTACTACAAATACTACAAACAGCTAATCTGTTAATGTGTAAAAGAGACGGTCCCAACTCAACCCACGACGATATCTGGGACATAAATAAAGAAAATTAACTTACTCTTTAGTAGAAATTATTTCTTCTGCATCCTCTGTTTTTATTGAGTCACCAAGAAAAACTCGTCTGACTATACTTCTTCTATACCAGGCTTTTGGGAAAGCCAGAATTTCAGGAAGTCTCCGCATATCATATTTGAAAGACGCAGATCCTATGTCAATGATTGCTGAAATAAAAACACAAACCTCACTTTCATCAATTCAGTCACCACAACATAATGAATTTTATGACAACCCTCTTAATTTTTATACAATTTACCTATTCACTCTCTTTTTATCCCTCCCCTTCTACTACATAGCAAAAAATTCCTGCGTGGCTTCTATTGCGCTTCAATTGAAAAAAGATCAACTTTGGTAAAACGACGCCCGTCATCAATGATTGGAACCTTTGGTATTAACCAATGATTCATCACTCTATATTTGTATTAAATTGACTTAAAATCACGATATTTCAAAAAAAAACTAGTTGTTCAGTCCATTAAAAACAACACTAATGGTACACGTTATTTTTATTTACGAGTCTAGCATCATTTTCACAGGAATTTCAACTGAAGTAACCAATCTACTAATCTTATAGCAGTTGAATATTGACACATGAATTGATTTGTATAGTTCCTCCTTACCCCCCCCCCCTTCTTATGAGAGAGATGATAACTAGACATCTTAATGCGTTTTTTTTTAATGCCTAGTTGGACTTTTTATCCGTTGTCTTTTATTGATGAAAAGTGCAAAACGTTCAGATTCACTTCAAATAGGAAGGTTCGAAGTTTTCAATTTAAAGCTTTTCCAAATGTATAAAAGTCAGATTTATAGTAAAGAAATGCAATTTAAAACAAAGGATGCATCAAAACGTCGTTTTTGGCGAACTTTGTATATCTTCTCTAAACATGTTGAATAAGCCTTGTACTGATACTCTTTCTTAATCAGCTGGCAAGAGTTCATAAGTATTTTTAGTTCAATACGGTAAGGCAGAAGGACAGTTGAAACCCCGTTCACTATGAAAATTGCTAACATCAGCATTCAGTCCACTGAATAACTCATTGTATTACCTTACACTAGTAGGCAAATTTAAGGGTTTAAGGATGTTAGCCAATCAGAACCGTCACAAATACTATGATTCTTCATTCTTAGATCTGAACATAAGTTAACCGTATATATACAAATACAAGAGAAGGAAGCTGGTTGAGTTTCTATCAATTAAAAATTGGTGTCATTACCCCGTAATGCCATTTTCCTTGGTTAAGACAACCTCCCTATTGTTCTCTGGATCCTCCCATGAAAATTATGCCTTTAAATACTAGAGGCTTAGGCGATTATGTATTGATCTCCTTGAGACTGATTTATACATTAATCCAATAAGTTTATTTAATAGGATTTTAATTTAATTAATTGAATCAAGTAGCTAAATTAATTTGACCCCATTTCGTTTAATTTTGGTTAATCCCATTTACCATTTGGTGCACTACCTGGTTGTTTTATTAGCAAAAAAGCATTACGAAGACAGAAAAAACTCACTCTTATATACAATTATTCTATGGATGAGACCAATTTAACTATAGTTTCGCTAGATCTGACCTAGATGTCAGCTGAAACCCCAGCTCAATTACGAACAATCTCAAATTCTGGAAATCAATATTAACTGAATCTTAGTATTCGTAGAATCAGAATATCTTATTCAGCCCTAGTATGTTTTTTTTTTACGCTTGAAGGTCCACACAGCCATTTTCTCATTTTGGAATAGCAAAAAAGAGTTGACAAAGTAAACTCACTTGAAAATCGAATAATAGCTTTTGTTCCAGCTTCAGGATTAGCAGCATCGACATATTCAACCTTCCTTGAACGTGATAAAGCAAATTTGACAAACTCCACGTTCACGCTTAAAGAGTCTTTACGCTCACTTTCAGATGAGCTACTGGCTGTGTCATCACCAGCTGGAGTTGAAGGAGCAGCATTGCCATCTCTTTGCTTTAAAGGACCTAAAAAAGCAGTTCCATTATTAGAGGTATTAATGACAGACATTATTATTTAGAGGCTTAATAAGTAAAATTACAAGTTGTTTTCACGCAAAAAAATTAGCCTTGATCTTCAAAGATAAAGATGAGAGTATCCTAAGGTAAAGCTCATCTATTGGATGAAAGCAAACTTCAATGACAGAGTTTAATTGTATTTCTTCCTAATTCTTTTCCTATCACTTACTCATCTTCAGATTCTTTTAAAAACGAGATGCCCAATAAGTCATATTTTCCGTATTTTCATATCCTTTGTTCGACTTTTTATTGGAATAGCCGTGTGCCATTTTTCATTATAGCATGACTGAAGAAAAGATTCATAGAATTGAGGAAATTCAAAGAGACCTTGAAAATTGTTTTTAATGGTAAAATGCCTTAGCAAATTGGCAGAAAACCAAATCGTATCAAATGAAAAAACAAAGTATTTCAGGGACAAGGAATCACCAGAAGACAATGACAGCCCAGAAAACTAATATCGAATACATCATCTTCATCATTAACAGTCGTTATCAGTTGAAAGGAATTATGACGAGAAACCAGGGTTACCTTTGGGATTTCCCGCTCCAAGAGATTGTACCACAGAGGGCATGCATAGAGTTGGTGCCTCGACTAAGTAGCTATAGTTTAAAAATTGACACACATCTCAGCCATGCCTTCTGCAACAGATTTTTTTTTTACTAGATTTTAGTGTTTTGGTAGACATTCCTGGGCAAGGTTCGGTCCTCCTGTTCTAATCCTACTAAATAGCCCATAAGGGGAAAGATAAACACTGGAAGGCTCTTGATAAGCCTGGAACGAGATAAGAAAAACGAGAATTATTTGGATTACTAAATTTAGTCTTCTGATTGCAACATAAGAATAGTAGCAATAAATAATAATAGTCGTAAAATGACAAAGGAAAGAAAGTTAAAGATTACGGCATTGGACTTGATAGTCCCTACCAGCGGTGTTGAATTCCGTTTCATGGGACTTCAGCCAGGAAGTCCAACGGGGGGTTAGGGGCCAGCCATCCTGCTCTTTTGCACATCCTTCCTGTTTACCTTAACCAAGTTTCTCCAGGTGCTCATTTAGAGCTGGTTCAACTGTGGCTGAGATCACAGAGTCACGCCATTGACCTCCGTTTACAACTAAATACCAGCGGCACCAGGACCCCAACCCTTGTCCTCGCGGATAAAGAATTTCAAGTCTAGCGTATAACTGAAACATAATAATAGCAAATGATAATAATGAAAGAGTGATAATAATAATATTGTATAACAACATGTTAATAGCAACATAGCATTACAGTAATATATTCTAAAAGCAACATAAAACTAATCGTAATACAATGATATTTTGCAATAAGAGATACTATTTTGCAACATTTATTATAGGCATTCACTACTAGGCCGGTGCTAAGATAAAATCGTAAAGAGGCTAATATTCCATCTTCAAATTTTAGTTTCTAGGAACGGGGCAGACAAGAAGCCTCAAGGCACAAGATCAAGATCAAACTGAGGCCAGGTCTGACTCAGGTCAAACTAAAAGTTGTAATTTTCCAGACTTCAGAGACTATTAACAGGTTTTAAGGACAATTATAAGCAAAATAAAAAGAAAAAAAAGGAACTACACTAAAACTTTCTTTTTATCTTAAAAAATGTAGGAATGTACAGTTAATATGTGCAAATCTGTAAAAGTTGTGAATCCATGGAAACGAAATATTACTATTTCCTCAAAAATTAACTTTTCCAAATACATTTTTTCATCATCATGATTTCATTCCAAACTCACTTATGCAATTAAAATTTAATAGATATAAGTGTTTAAGATTTCCGTTAAAGAAGATGTATTTATTCAAAAGGCTTTACATTACAAAACAAAGTCTTTAAGAGAGCAAAGCAACAAAAATTGGCATTGGAGTAGTCTAACAAATCGTAACAGCCGGCCTATTCAGAAAAATATCCCCCTTTTATCCCTTTAAAACGCGGAGGCAAAAGGTTTGGTATCAAGAAATTCATTTTCTAAGCCCTTCTGCACATGGAAAAGGGAGACATGAAGTATAATCAAAAACAAAATGTACATTCATCTCGAGAATTTAATTATATTCTGAAAGATAGAGGAACCAATTTTTCCGGCTTGCTCATTTTAGTGAGGATGTTCGGCGTAGCAAAAGATCGCTTAGCTAATACCTAAAAAACACTTTTAGTTACATTATATATAAAGAACAGAACACGTATTGAATATACCACACCTGATGCTCAGTAGCCAAAGAAGAACAAAGCCAAAGAAACAAGTATAAATCAACATAAAGACTGCCTGTCTAAATGTTGTAGAAAATTCCCATAAATGGGCAAAATAATCATTACCTTTCCTTCCACCATAAGGATGGAAGACAGAAAAAGAGAAATCTGACAAACATCCGGTAACACTTAAACCTCCCACAGCACCAATAGGTAACATTGCACCAGGCTGAGGACCACCTTTTACATTTGCAAACTCTCTGGAAATAAGAAATAAAACAGTCAATATATAGAAAAGTACATAGAAAATATAAGTACCTAGACATGAAGTACCTAGAAAAGAAAATATAAGTGCAAAGTTGCGAAAAGGTTTGATTAGTCTCTCTTTATGTAGCACCGTAACTTCAAAGTACCGTAACTGAAGAATATGTCATAGATTGACATATCGTAATTTTGTATTTTTTAACGTAATTTAGCAGAGGTTTTTAAATATCCAACGAGGAGTAATGTTTCAGCCTAGAGTTAGGTGAAAAACTTCGTCTGCAGTACGAACAATCACGGTAATTACAGGTGTTTCTAGTCCCCTACAAAACATTAAGAGGAACTGATCGAGGCTATCCCTTTTCTGGAGCGACATCTTCCACAAAAGTTATTCCCACATTGTGATAAAGAATCAAATACAAAAAGTATTTAGGTGGCTGTTTTTACTGAAATCCAGACTTTGCGAAGAAACCATACAGAGTTCACAAGCAAGCTGATAGAGTTGAGAAAATCTTATAAGCAAATGGTGGTAGTTGGGCCATGGAGACAAAATCATGCTTTTTCATCCCTTTAATTTGTCTGTGTAGATTTTTATAGGCCACCTCCATAGCAATACAGACAGTAGCAACAGCAATTGAGATATCAGCCCCGTAAAGAAGAACCATGATTTTGGTGAGAGGGTTGTAAATTTGCATCAATATTTTACAGCTGATACCTAAATTCGACCAGACTAAGGGGTGCAATCACACCAAAATTGATGCTGCTTTGAGCCTTGATGATCTGCTTTGATTGAGCTGACGTCAGGTTATCTCTGTAAAGTAGTGTGCAAGATTTACCGGTAAGCTTCGAAACTTACTCTTACCGGATAAGTTACCGGTAACTTTGGTAAGTTACCGTAAGTTACCACATAAGTGGTAAGTTTCAAATACTCATGAATTTGAAAGAAAATGTTCCCTCTTCTCTAACAGATTGATACTTCATTTAAAGATACTCCATTTACACGGGGGGAAAATTATAAAAAATTGCACTTTAGGCTTCAACCAATTCTTTATAAGAGATAATAAGAGATAAGCTAGAGCTGCTGCAGCTCCTGCTCCTCCTCCTCATCTGGTGCATCTTCAAACACTATGTCTGGCAGATCATCTTCCACCAGACCATCTCCACTATCACGTGGCAGTGAACTATTGATAGAAAGACATGATGGCAGCGTGAACGTCCTTTCCAGCCTTTCAAGTCGATTTCCAGGCATTTTTGAAGCTGCACGGCGATGAACATTTTTTTGGCTATGGAGTGACTAACGGACCATTAGAATTTTTTTTTCGCTGTTTCATGCTTGATGTGTTTTCTACGTTGGGTCTGTACAAGCCCATAGCCTGACCAGAGTCTATTGCAGGAGGCAACGGTAACAAAAATTGTTGAGATTTTTACAGCCACTCCCGTAAGCACCAACTTCGCAGAAAAAAAACCATCCACCAACAAGCTGCTGATTTGACAGCTTTTGCAGTCTCAGAGTACACTGATTTGGAAAATGGGCCACTTTTGGAGATGTGGCTACAGAGTTCTGTGTTAAAATACCCCGACAAAGTCAGCTTCAGATCTTTTGTTAAATGAATCACCATCCTTCCGAAATTGGTCGAAAAATTTAGCAAGCTCATTGATTTGACTTACTGCATCCGTAAACTCATCCAAAAACGCACCTTTTTTTACGCATTGCTAGCTTTTTTTGGCTCGAATCCATGAGCTAAACTGAGCAATTTATTCGAAACCGCATGGTTTTACCCATCATGTAATCTTACCTTTAAGAAAAAGCTGCAATAGTTTTACATTCATAAAGTCCTATATACCAAACCTTCCTTTTTGATACCTTAATTGCGCAGCCTGTATAGAAGAAAACATCCATAATAAAAACAACAAACAGGAAACTTTTCTAGGCTACCTTGTATCGAGCAGAATAAAAGCTGGTAACAAAAGCAGTTTAACAAATCAAAAATTAAATGTTCGTTTTTTTTTACACGATACTAACGAATGCAATAAATCATGAAAATTATTTTATAAACATATGCAATGATGGACAGATAGAGAGCATGGAAAAGAACTAAAGACATTAAGGCAGACTTGGCTAAGATCTTAAAATAAGATAAAAAGTCAGAACATTGGCAAAAGCCAGCAAAAGTACCACTTGAAAGCCAAGATTCCAAAGAAAAGACTCAATTTAATTTTGTGGAAACCCCATTATAACGACGCTTCATCCAGAAATAATTAAGAATCTGGTTGGATGATGGGAAAGATTCATCCAGGGCACTAGTTGCTGCTGTGTTACCGTCGCAATGTTAGATTAGAAAAGATTGGACGGGACTATTTTGCATTAATAGGCCTTACTACCCGCCTGTACAAAAATGCAGCCAGTCCCAAGCCTGGAATAAGGAAGATGGTTAGGCAGAGGATTTGCGTCCCTCTTCCGTCAAAACCAATCAGCGATTGAAACATCGATGAAGAGAAAAAAAAAAAAAAAAAACACTCAGATGTCGACAACAAGGAATCGCCCCCGGGCTGATTTTATGGACACGGAAAGGCCTCTTAGATTTGGGTTTTGGAATGTACGGACAATGTGTCAGCTCACCAAAACCGAGCAGGTCCTGCAAGAAGTAGCTGCCTATAATCTTGACATAGTAGCACTGTCAGCAGTGAGATGGACCGGTTTTGGCGAAGAAACACCAAAACCAAACAGTAATCTACGGTGGACCCAAAAAAAAAACGAGAAGCAGGAGTAGCAACATTTATGTCCCGAAAGGCAGCAAAATCCCTCATCAGCTTGACTCCTGTCAATGGTAGAGAGTAATATTTGCGAGGTTCCAGGGACTTGGTTGAATTAAAATCAAGTATTTTGCAGTAGGTATCAAGACATGGGTAATTGTAGAAAAAGCCAAGACAGATAGTCCGAGTGATTGAGAGGCAAATCTGGGATAAGCCCTTTTTAGGATTGTATAAGAATGATGTTATTCATTTGTTGATAGATAAGTCTATCTATCATCCATCAGAATTAAAATCAAGTATTTTACAGGCATCAAGACATGGCTAATTGTAGAAAAGGACAAAACAGATAGTCCAAGTGATTGAGAGGCAAATATGGGATAAGCCCTTTTTAGGATTGTATAAAAATGATGTCATTTCATTTGTTGATAGATAAGTCTATCTATCATCCATCCATAGATTGCATGAAATTAAGAAGTAAACAAGGCACGCCAGCCTATGGTCTTAGGCAGGTTGAAAAATAAATTAAGTGACTGTAGTCGCCTGTTATGCACCAACGAATGATGCTGAAGAGGTGGTAAAAAGCGTTTCTATGACACTCTTAACTCAATCTCCAAGGATATACCGCGTCATGACATGTTTTTTTTTGGCCGGAGACTTCAACACCAAAGTAGGCAACGATAGATCCTACTGCCGAGAAGCACTTGGCCCACATGGTCTTGGCGACCGAAATGAAAATGGAGCCCTACTTATAGACTTCGCTTCCATAAATGATATCCTGATCATTTTTGATCGTTGTGACGAAACACAGTTTCGTCACAAGAATATCCACAAGTACACTTGGACCTCCCCTGACGGTACAACGAGAAATCAGATCACTTTCTTATAAACAGGAAATGGTGATCAAGTCTCCAGGACGTAAGGATACTGAGAGGAGCTGACGCTGGCTCAAACCCCTGTCTCTGTATCAAGTTTATGCTTAAACTAAAGACCCCGAAAAAGAAGACAGACCCCTTGATGCCCCTATATGACTCTGATAAGCTTGCTGAGCCAGAAGTTAGGAGGAAATTCTTTTTGAGTCTCCACAATAGGTTTAAGGCTGTTAGACATCTGGGTGAAGGAGAGGGAGACGTGGACACTATATAGAGTAGCATCAGCAACACTTTCAATGATGTTGCAAAGGAAGTAATTGGACATAAAAAGAAACACAAAGACCGGTGGATCTCTGATAATACTTAGAACTTGATCTATGAAAAAAAAACTCCGAAACAACTTTTAGTTTCAGCAGGGTTCCAGAACGATGCATTGATGAAGCTGCAGCCGTATAGGAAAAAGGACAAGCTCGAAAAGAAAAGTGCAAGATGTGACAAAAGGACTTTCCTGGAGATCAAGGAAACAGAAGCAGACACTGCAGCAAAAAAAGGAGATTCCAAGACGGTCTACAGGATCACTAACGAAATGATCGGCAAGCGGTGAAAAACTGATGGTCCTGTCAAGGACAAAAACAGAGGAATAGTCACAGAAGAGAAAGAGATAGAAGAAGTCTGCGCCAACCATTTCAAAAGTTTCTTAAACCGTCCAGAACCGATCAATCACTCCAATATACCGGAGACTCCTTTGCTTATTCTTGAAATCGACACTGATCCTCCTAGAGAAACTGAAACAATTTCATCATCAAAGAAACTGAAGAAGAGAAGAGCTCAAGGAAACGATAGAATTTCCGCTGAAATGCTAAAAACGTCTATTAGATCTTGTGTCAAAACCTGGATTCGACTATTTAGAACGATATGGGTCGCCAAGATTGTCCCGAAAGAGTGGATGTGCAGTACCCTTGTGAAACTGTCAAAAAAGGTGATGTCATGCTGTGCGACAACTAGCGAAGAATCAGTTTGCTGATTCCGGAAAAGCTTCTTGCCCTCATAATTCTGCACCGTATCCAACCAATGATCAACAAGAATTTAAGGAACGAACAACACGGTTTCCGCCCAAACCACTCCTGTGCAGATCTCATTTTTGCATTGCGAATGATGTTAGAAGAGACAAACGAGTGGAGACAGAAGCTATACCTAATTTAAGACTTAGAGAAAGCATTCGATTCTGTCCATTGAGATACACTCTGGAAAATCCTCAAGTACTACGGTGTCCCTGACAAACTCGTAAGGCTAATTATGGCCCTGTACGAGAGAATGGAGTGTTGCGTACAGATGAATGACGGCCAGCTGATATATTTCAAGATCATCTCTGGAGTAAAGCAAGGATGTGTCCTGTCCTCTTTTCTCTTTATACTGGTGATAGATTAAATCCTCCACGGATGCAAAAATTACGGAATCCCAACCGGAAACGAGAAGAGAATCGTCGATATAGACTTCGCAGACGACATTAGTCTCCTCGAATCAGACAAGCAAAAACTCCAACAGTTCTTGGATGTTGTGAGAGAAAATGCACTACGATTTGGCCACAAGATAAATGCGATAAAAACTAAAAGTATGGCTGTCACGGGATCCCCCTCAACATAAAGTACGGCAACGAGGACGTAGAACAGGTTGTTCAGTTTAAATATCTGGAAGCACAGTAGAGAACACAGGGGCAATAGACAAAGAGATCCCTAGTCGTATCGGAAAGGGTAGTGGCTCGTTATTTTTTTTTTATTTTTTTTTTTTTTTAATAAGACATATTTTATTTTAAATCCGATACTATATAACACAACAGCGATGTATTCCACTTCAATACATTAATAAACATATACGAAAAAAATAAATAAAAAGCTACTTTTATGCACTTTTGAAGTAATATTTTAGTTTTCTTCCAAATCATTAAAATAGTCACAATTGTAAATTGGGGAAAAAAAAATGCTATAATGAAACTTGGAAAAACTTGAATGTTCCAGAAGTGCTAATTTAGTCAACATACGAAATTCACCAGCGAAGTCTGCCATGAAATTCTTACATAAGAATATTTCAATAGCTGAATTTGCCAAAAATATAAATAAGACGATTTTAAGGAAACACTAATTTATCAGCAACATAACATTATTTAGATTTTCATTTACGTTCGTAGTTTGTGTCAATTCAACAGCCTGTGAAGTTTTTCTTTAAAAAAACAAAACAAAAAAAAAACGTTGATCCAAAATACCGATAACTGGCTAGTGGTTCATTTACCAGGCTTAAAAAGATTTGGCGCTCACAGAAGTTCTCAAACCGGCTAAAACTTCAAGTCTTCAGCAGTAATGTCCTCCCAGTTATGCTGTATGGAAGCGAATGCTGGAAGTTAAATCAGCAGCAAGAAAAGAAACTCCAAGGCTTTGAGAACAATAGTCTGCGAAGAATCCTCAACATAAACTGGACACAACACGTCTCGAACCAGACAATGCGCCAAATTACTGGGCAACCTCTAGTCATCGACATGATCAGGACCCGAAGATGGAAATACTTGGGACACATTGTACGAATGAAAGAGGACTGAACACCAAATTCCATTCTCCAGTGGCAGTCAACGGGAACGCGGCGAAGGGGAAAACCAAAGAACAGACTATGCCGAACACATCAGTGAGATCTTCTCAACGCGAATACGTCCATACAACCCCCTTGGGTAGACGTTATGGAAGCAGCCAATTTGAGGGACGACTGGCGTCTCTTCATCAATGTACTGAGTGCCTCCAGAGGCACGGGAGGATCTAAGGTCTAAGGTAAGGTCTTACTACCCGCATTATAGCCGGATATATAATTCACTGATTATTTATTCCATTGTTAAAGATAGCCAGTCAAAAAATTCGAGTCAGAAGTAAAAAACTCACCAAATTAAGTTGACCTCTGCTATGAACGTCTTATTTATTCAGACTGATTAAAAATTGTGCATTGTGACTAAAGAGAATCAGCTTCAGACCCAATAGCCAAAATCGACCGTTAATCCGATCGTGTCAATTTAATGACGTTTTTAAATTGACGTTAATGACGTCAATTTAATGATGTTTTCGTGTCAATTTAGGCCAACACATTCTTCAAACATTGAGATGAGAGATCACAGTAGTGGTTGTATCCACTCTTTTTTTTTTATAGGCTTATTAGTTAAAGACCTCCCATAAGTTTTCAAGGATGCAGTTGAAATAAAAAGGCACAGCCACAAAAAAACCACCCTTAACAGGGATATTGGGAAGCTTATATCAGCCCGGCTTAAAATGCTCTTATGGAATCCGATCCTTCAGATTTTTATAAAAATCTTTTTAAAGCCCAATACCTGGAAAAAATTATCATTATAAAGATGAAAAGATAAAGATTAACATAAAATGTTGAATATTAACTATATTGGCTGGCGTTAGAAGATACTTCCCAACAAAAACATTATTATAGACCAGTTTTTCTAACTCCTGTTGCTTTTAAATCGTCATATCACGTTAAACATGTCACGTCATATCACGTTTGGAACAAATCAATAGGGTTTTTGAGAGAGTTATTATTTATATAACTTATTTGCTACTGTGTCTTTAATATAGCCTTTTTTCTTCTTTTTTTCCAGCTGATAAAGACTTCCAGATATGAAGCCGAAAATTCGGAATTTTATTGGTATTTGTATATTTTTCATTTCTTCAACGTTCACTGTCTTAACTGAAAGTTTGACTCATTGCCTTATTTCTTTAGAAACAGCTCATAAACCTATTTCCCATAAACAAAACATAACCATTTTAGCCACTGGATGATTGATATAATATAATTAGAATCAGTATTAAATCTACTAAAGATAAAATGCATACACCGTATAAAATGTTTGACTAAACCAAATTCAGGCGGTCTAGTATTTTACACTGTTGCGTGGAGCAACCGCATACAAAACAAGAGCTCGTACCTTCGTAATCCGTTTTGTACCAGTAACACATCAAGTAGTAAACACGTTTAATATATTCATAAGTATCGTAGCATAAAGGCACACCAGGCAAGAGAAGAAGCTAGAGAGCTAGACAGGCAATCAGCCAACAAGGTCAAAGCAACTGCAATTTTCGTCGGTTGCTTTGACCTAGGGTATTCAAATCACCTAGTAATGGCATCATTTTTTAAAACAAAACTTCAACCAGTTTTCCTCACCTGCATATGGTTACTAAATAATTTCTGAGACCACACTGGCTAATCATGATAAGACAAAAAATCGCGAAGAAAGGAAGAAAACGAGGACAATTAACGAGTCATCCAATTTTAGTTTGGTGTTTTTATTTTAAGGTTTGGTTTTTATATTTTTATCAGTTTTATTCTGCACTGAGGACGGTCAAGGGGAGGTCTTAACCGAAATATTTGCTTAATTTTTCAATTTTTTCACTGGCTGTTAATTGTCCTCGTTTTCTTCCTTTCTTCGCCATTTTTTTGTCTTGTCATATGGTTACTCTAAGTACTCTTGTGTTAGTAACCTATACTGACATAGATAAATGTATATATTGACAGTAATGCAGCACCCCGAACGTTTTCCAAAATGGATACTATATTTTTACACAGTATTTCCTGAGACTATGACTGAACCAGAGGGTTAATGGTGGTTTGTATTTAATCATTTCTGTGTTCGATATTAAGCGTTTTCGATGGTTGGTTTGTTATTTCTTTGCTTTGTCACGTTTTTTGTACATATAAATTATTATTACATCTCAGTGAAGAGTCATAAACATCATTTTTTTTTTTCTGGTTGGCTACTTAAAAAAAACATCAACAACAGACGAATTACGCGAAACGAATGAAAAATTCTAGGGGAAATTTTGAAATGCCCAATATATAAGGGGAGGGGATAGCACCCTCTATAGCATACGTAAGAGCTGTTGGACATAGCATACAATTTAATACATATTGCCTCGGGCATCAAATTCACCGCTTTTTCCAGACGTTTGATTCAAGGAGTTTATCAAACCTGGCACCTAAATAACCCATATTCGCCATAAATTTACCCTTCAAACTGGTCATTCTCTAGCCTTTTTGACGAAAAAACCAGGTGTAAGGAAGGCAATCTGAGTAGACATTCAACTCTGGAAACTGGAAGGGAAGAAAATCTGAGCGCTGATGGTTGCATATGGAAATAGACGACGACGTCAACCGGAAATGACCCGTACGATCCTGAATTCGATGATGAATCGGCAACAGATGATCCATCTAAGTCGAGAGTAAATACTGATGGTCGTGACCCTTCTAAAAGTGGAACTTATTTAGAAGAAAATAATGTCAAAGAAATTAGACGTGAAGTATTAAAAACTTTAATATAAACTCAGATATAAAAAAAAAACGATAAACACGAAAGAATACAAAGAAGTGACTGGAACGACAAATATGCAAAGACAGATTAAAACATTAAGATGTCAAAACGGAAGACAATCTGAAATTTTAATAAAGCCGTTTTCAAAGAACTGGCATATTCTTGCACTTGTTATTCCCAAACTGGCCTGTACTCAAATATTCTATGGAAATTATGTTGGCTCTTGACAATTTCTTGGGCCCATATACGAAGCTCTTTCATTTTGTATTTTAATTTGATTTGTAAGTTTACTCTTCTTAACTCATTTCCATCTTTTAGCAATAAATTTGGCTCAAAGGCATAGAGCTGTTTAAGATTCAACGCTAGTTCCAAGAATCTTTTAACTTAGCTTTTAACTTATCTTTTAGCTGTTAGATTCAGCTCTGCCTCCCACTTATTGAGCTTGGGCTCCAGCTTTTAAACCGCTTCAATCTTAGAAATTTTAACGAAAAATAAAGCTCCAACTAGCAGTAATGAAAAATAGGCTGACAGAATAAGTATTATACTATAGTAGATCAAATTGCACTAATCATAATCTAGAGTTGTTGGTCTCCAAGAGGTCAAATAAACTAAAAAAGGTTATAGCACCAGAGACACGCAACTATTACTTCAAACAGCATGTCTTGGTCGTATGATTGTATGTCTTGGTCATATGCCATCTACCTTTCTTGTTACAATGAAGTTTTTGATTTCCTAATTTTAGTTTTAAACACTAAAGGAATAAATAAAATTTTAAGAATCTTTTCATTCTCATAATATATATGAAACTTGACCAATCCTAAGGCAATTGAATTCAAAAGTCTTGACGCAAAACTTGGTTCGATTAATAATGTTTAATTTTACGACGATTTGTTTCAATATGCCTTGGTAAGATCCTTCTCAATAAAATATATATAAAGTACTTACTCCCCCCTCCTTATTGACTAGGGAATGATTGCTGCATAATTCCAATGAAGAGATACTAAAGTGACTGCAGATTTTAGAACATTACATTTTTTTAAAATTTTAGTTTAAACCAAGTTCTAATGAGGATCAACGCATTACGAATTAGATTAATCAATGTAGAAATGTGACTAGCCCTATCAGCACAAAATTGGGTTATAAAGACCAAAAACTAGTACCTTTGGGACATTTTTCTCTAGTCAGCAGCAGCCCTAGGTTTAAAGATTATTGCACTACAATACTCCCGTGACCGGTTCCAATCAACTACATGGGCAAGAAAGCACCATATCCAGAGCTTGAATACGCTAGATTCTAAATTACTTATGGGAAAACAAAAAGCATTTGCTGAGAATTTGCCAAATAAGGTGACTTCTCATGACGCAATTGTTATCCCTGGAAAATTCATTTCTAATATTTTGGCAATCACCCTTACAGGTGTTAATTATATGTCAGTTGTGGCAAATACTGTATAAATATATAAACATATTGAATTTTAATATCGATGATTTGCACTCAATAAATCTGTAATACGTATATGAAGAAGAATCTACAATTTAACTAATTTCTTATGTGGGTGATAGCTTTTCTCAGTTTATTCCTTTTTTTTGCTAAGAAGAGAAAAAAACAAAAAAATTACCATCTACATTTTGAGGTTTTGCTACTGGAATAGGGACTGGAATGGGTTCTAGGGCCTTCTCAACGAAGTCCAAAATTTGTGGGCTTACAACAGTTTCTTCTGGAAATCGCTCCAACGACATCCATGTCAATAACGATGCCTTCTTAATGAGACCCTTTTTAACAGAATTATTAAGACTGCCAGATAAAGGAGGGGTTAACACAGCCTTTTGATCGATTTCATCCGATATGATTCTTGACTCGTAAAGGACCTGGAAAATAGAAAACATTAAGAAAGTAGGACAAAGTCGGGGGGAGATGAGTCAAGGTGATAGATATATATACCACCATGACATTGCATAAAATAAAATTAAGATACCAGCTAGGAAGATTGATTAGTACAAATATATTAGTTCTTATATTTGGAAAAAGAGAGAGAGAGAGAGAGAGAGAGAGAGAGAGAGAGAGAGAGAGAGAGAGAGAGAGAGAGAGAGGAGAGAGAGAGAGAGAGAGAGAGAGAGAGAGAGAGAGAGAGAGAGAGAGAGAGAGAGAGAGAGAGAGAGAGAGAGAGAGAGAGATGTACAATTTTTTAAAGGTATCAAACATGTGACAAAGCAGCCTAGCCGGAAGTCAGGGGTTGATGTCCAATCTGACCGACGGAATAAGTAGGATAGTTCAAGGACATCCACCCTAGGGCGTGAGAGAATAAAAAGAAGAAAAATATAAGGAAAGAACAATAAAAACAGAAAAAAAGAAGAAAATTTTTACATTTACAACATCAATATTGCACAATATGCAGTTTTTTGAAGGTATTAAACAAGTAAAACTCTTTACTAGCTCAAGCATAGTATTCCAGGCAGCATGACAAGCAGTCAGGGAAATGAAGTTCAATCTGACTGACAGGATCAGTGAGACAGGTGAATGGGATAAATGGGATGAATGGGATGAGTGGTATAAAATCAATCAACAGCCATACAATACGAATTACCTTAAATGCAGGTAGTTCTGACCTTACCGAAAGGGGGTAAGAAACTTGTTCTTACGGGGAATCAAAACATGAAAAAATGCATTCAAGGACACATATTACCAATTCACTCTAGAGGGGAGCCTTTGAAACAATATTAGGGACAATTCATTACCCCCTCCTGTGCAAGAGCATGTAATTACCTTAATGTCGAGTCCTGGGATGTGCAACACTGTTCTATCGACATGCGAAGAAGGAGCTGCCATAAAATTTTTCCCTTTTGAAGAAGAGCCAGGATACCTTGTTTCAAACTTTTTTCTCATTGACCCAGGGCTTTGAGGATCGTGGTAGGATGGTGGCTCGTTGTCAGATGAATAGGATCTATCTTTCCTGAACCTGAAAAAGGTTCTTGATGCAAAAACTTATAGTTTAAATTAGCCACTTGGCCACAGACAACTTCCTTTACCACGATGTTTCTGGAAGACATATGATCTCTATTTTCAATGGCGAAACTTGTCAGAACCCTGAAACAACATTCCCGAAAAAAACCCTGAAAAAAGTAACAAGTAAAGCTTTCGCATGGGGTTTCTGCTGACATTATTTGCGTTTTTCGAATTTTTATTTGGAACTTGATGTTGAAGGGTAGATTATGCGTATTGTGAAAAATATTACTTGTGTTTAAACATTTCCTGAAACAATTACTTAAATATACTCTCTTGAAGAATGTCATACAGATCGCTCTCGTGGAAAAGGTGACACAAAGAAAAGAAGAGAAAAAAAGAAAAGAATATAAGATGAAATATTAATTATATTATAACTTTGTTATTATGAGCGTAAATAAAATTCTATGTTTAAATTTTATATTTTCGAATAAAATGAGGTCAAAAGAAGAGGCGATGACAAAAAAGTATATTTTTAAAATAGTAAAACTAAACAGAAAGTCACAAATGAATTATATGCCGTACAATTCAGTAGCCCTACTCTTCTGGTAATACCCATTGTGGTGACATCGGTTTGTTTAAACTTTAAGATATTTTCACGACACGATATTTGAGCTAATTCTAGAGTTTCATTTGCCAAGCTCTATCCATTTCTTTGAAAAAAGGAAGCAAGTTGGCCTGAAGAGCCACCGTTTAAATCAGGGACATACGCTGATTATATGAGACCGAAAGATTTTTTTCTTTTTCATTGTTTTTATAGACTATACCTATTGTTGCTCTCTGCCTTTTCAGCAAGTTTTCCTGATGATACACTCTAAGGGCGTTAACCATATGTCTATGATATGCAATTTAATTAAAGCAAGATAATTTGACTACTAAGAAAATTTTCTATTAGCAGCTTCTCGAAACTAACGGTGATAATATATCCTCCGTCCTTCTTGTTTAAACGATGAAGCTGAATATATTTCCAAGAAAAATTTAAGAGGTTTAGGGCGTGAATATGTATTTAGTGCCCTGTTCTGAGAAAAGATGACATAGACGCTCTTTTAGAGGCGTTTTTTGAGGAGGGAAAGAAGGGGCACTTGCCCGGGCGCAGAAATTTTAGCGGGAGCAAAATTTCAGGTAAATAATCTAACGGTTATAACAATTCTGTAACTTTTGAAATTTTACTTTTTATTGAAATAAAGTAGAGGGCGCGGATAATAAATGCAAATAATTAACTAATAAGTTATTAATTAATTCATAAAATAAGAATAAAGGCGGTGTAGACTGCCTGAGATTAACAAAAGATTAAAAAATGAACCAAAACGAGCAAAATCTATTTTAAAAGAACAGTTTTTCTGATGCCAGTTAAAACCAAGTTTAAAACTTAAAATGAACAAAAATTATTGTTTTCCAGCCTATGCAACATATATTTATAAAAATATCAAATAAATTGATTAAAAAAAACACATATTTCCTTAATTTTCTAGAATTTTATTTACTGAAGGCGATTTACTGAAAACAGAAAACCCCGTCAAATTAAAACAAAATACTGTTTTAGGAGCAGAAAAGTCCTTAATTAGCTTACGGAAAATAAGATGTTTACTTTAAGAGTCTTAATAATATTTTACCAGCAATGATATCAATAACTCTTGATATCAGCAATGATTTTTATTGATATCAGCAATGATTTCAATGGTATACATGTTGAATTCCTTAAAAACACAATAAAAAAAAGGGATAAAATTTCATTTTCATAACTGAGAAGTCATTAAACAGCATAACCAAATTAGAGTTAGATTTATAAGGCAACTCCTCATCAGTCTCACTTGGTCCCACCAGTCGTATTATCAATAGCTAGGAATATACATTTTTAACTGTGGGAATGCAATTAGGTATTATTGAAAATATAGAAAATAGAATAAATCCAGAAATCATGTAATTTATTCCTATAATACACACAATGTCAAGCTGTGATGCAAATTTATCAGGTCTATAATTCTATGTAAGTATATAATTCTAACATCACCCGGATATATTCACTTCAGATTTGTCAACAAAATGATAATCTACAAGTCTCACAAAATTAAACGAATTCAAGTTACACAAAAGATCCTAAAATACTTAATTTTTCTACAGTAAAACTATCCTAAAGCTTTTTACGTTTCTACTTCACAAAAATAATGCATTATTCTGTGCTTTCAGAAAGCCCTAGTTTCTAAAATTTCTTCAAATGTTGGAAAATATCATGAGATAAATTATTTGAATCTAGTTCTATTGATACGAAGTAATAATTTTTGTTCGTGTTAGGTTCCAACTTCGCTCAGAAAAACTTGTTTTTGAAAAATAATCTATACTAATTAATCAAAATTGAGGACACCTTTGTTCACTGTATTTTTAGATTCCTTGATTTCCTCGCCAATAGTAAGAGATTTATTCTAAGCTAAGAATTGGCTTATATATTGAAAAGAGCTTTTGTATTGAAAAAAAAAAAAATTGAGAAGACTCCAAAAACTTAGAAAATCCTGGAATATAGCCTAAAATACCTCCTTGGGTAAAAACAATTTGCGTGGATGTCATATGCTGCAAACGGGAAATCAAAATTGACTTGATACGCGCCCTGTTATTTACTTAAATACCAGGACTATTTTTTTCATTTTGTTCGTAAATTTGATTCTTAAATGTAATATCCTTAAACTCTGGGTTTCACTTCCGTACTCCAATGAATATGTTATAATTTCAATATCATTTAAGTCTACTTTGACATTTAAAAGGATTTTTTTATGGAAGCTTTGAAGCATCGCATTTACAATATTTTTTGCAATAAGCATTTGGTATTTGCCATAGATTCATGAGAAAAACGTATTGTATTTTATCTATATAAAATTGACTAAGGATTATTTTTACTTACGTAAGGCGGTGCATCTGACAAATGCATCCTTTGAAGTTTTTCAGGGATCATCTCCTTCCCCCTCCCAAAAATAGACCCAGCGAGATCCTGAATACAGTTTTTTTTTCAGATACTTACTATTTTGAGTCGAATTAACAAGATTTCACACCCTCCCCCCTGAGAACGGGAGACATAATTATGGACGAAATGTTTATACTTAAGCAGTTTTTTTATTATCCTCAACGGATAACCTCATAAATACTGTTTGGAATAGCCAGATGTATTTATACCACTGGCTGAGAACCCTTGCCGTATAGTAAAGGTGGAAGGACAGAAATATTTATTAATTTTTATTGCATATAGGATATATAATAACTTCTTAGACAACATATGGATAGATAGATTAGTGTATTTAAAAAGCCCAAGGGTTTTAACTGCAATAAAATGTATAAAAAACCAGGAAATAACTAAAAAACAAATTACAAAGCGAAAAAATCCTAATCTAGAAAATTGGACCTATTCCATTTGTCTATATACACACCCACTCGAGTGGGTGGAACACATTCTTTAATGTTAAATCAGACTCATAAAGCCAAAGAAAATGAAAGGGGAACAGTGAGGTCAATTCACGAAAATTTAGAGGAGGGGGGTGTATTTTTCAATTTCTAAGGAGGGACTAATTTTTTGTTTTCCGAGTTTTTTAAATAAAAATATCAAAAAGAGGTAATTTTCAATGAAAAGCTGCAAAAAATAAATTTTTTAAAAAATCTAGCGGGAATCTAGGGGGGGGGGAAAGGCCCCTTGCCTCCCCTCCCGTTCAACGCAACTACTGGGGAAAATCAATACTCAGGCCTCTGATGTTCACTCCATGACAATTTCATCTCCAACGCTACGAAAAAATTAAACCCCTTTTTAATTTAAAAATATTACACATATTTTAGCAACTGCTCCGAACTAAACATAATATTACCCAATACACCGTATTTTACCATAAATACCAAAACTTCGAATTTACAGTCCTGAAACCAATAATACCATTTTCCAAAATACAATTGTGTTATTTACCGACGGCACAGTGGTACTAAATGTAGCCGCTATACAAAATGGCGACACTCGTGTTCGGAATAGGGTTGCACCAAAAATACGATTATTCACAACAGTATAATACCATCTATTTTACGCTCGACACTAAATGTTTAGTGTCTGTAAATAAAAAAAAGAAAAATGTTGGTTAATTAATTTTAGATGGAGCAAGAAATTGCTTTCCGGACAAACATTCCTTGATATTTAAAATAAAGCATTACAGCCAAGTTAATTAAACGTACAGATATCAGCTCAAATGACAAATCCTTAAAATCACTGAAAGTTTTGTAAATGTAGCCCAGCTACATATCTTTAAAGTATTAGACAGAGTTTGATCCTTTGAATTAAAGCAGAAAGAAATAAGCATTAATTATTCTGTCCAGGTGCAATACCAACTTTAGTTGACAAGTTCACTGCTGTAGATTTTAATTTTCCTAACATTGGACAGAGGGCACAATTGAGTTTTTTCTATATGGGAATAGAAAGATCCAAACTTGCAGTACGTTAATCTAGGACAGATAGCGATCGCATGACATAATCCAAAATATTACTTTTTCGTCTGAACAAAATTGAAGCGTACATAAAATGGCGAGAATAACCTACAAGGCTGCAGCCAGGGAAATAATGTTTAGAAGCAAGCTACTATAAAAAAGATAAAAAAAAGAAAAAAGATGAAGCAAAGCTACTATAAAAAAACGAAAGGATTTCGCCTTTTAAAAGTAACATACTTTCTTTGCTCGATTTCTCGGTAATCCTCAGTATATAGTACACATTTTCCGTTGCTGATAATGACTTTGACATTTAATTCCAAGTCAATATTTGGCTCAGGCTGTCTAGTGTGAGCAGCTGAGCTTTGCCTTCCACTTGAAGCTTCAGAAATGCTAGGTAGAGAGTACGAGTCTCCAACATCTGGACTACTTAATGACTCCAGAACCTCCCTAAATACAAAATAAAACTTTCAATATTCAAAAACTTGAAATCCTTCGCAACACAGAACTAGTAATGAACAGAAAAATAAACAACTCAAATGAAGAAAAACTACAGATAAAAATCTCGTGACTAGGCTGGAGATTTTTAACTGTCATGACTGGGTTAATTATTTAGTCTCCAATACCACATACAAATAGGCCCCACGAGAGAAAACACAACTTATAAGCTCATTGGAGATACCTACGACCTAGCCATAAAGACCTTGACTCGGGGATAATCACTGACTCCAATCTGAATTTTTCGAGCCGTTATGAAATAATCATTAAGAAGGCATCGATGGTAGTTGGAAGAACGCTGTAAAAAGCCTTCGTAAGGCCAATGCTAGACCATGAATATTGTACCATTCTCCTATTTTACGATAAGGACATGAACACGGTTGAGCAAGTACCACATAGAATGATAAAATACTACCGAACTTTATCACACCTTTCTTCCAAAAAAAAACCTCTGGAAGCTCAAACTACCAGGTCTGGATTGCCGTTTTTGTCGTGACAACATGATTGAAATTTGCAAGATCTGCCAAGGAACCTTATATGGCAACATTGCACCCATCGATATGCTGCAGGTCAATACATCAAGTCTAAGTTGTCATCAGCTTAGACTGCAAGGTTGACACTTCTTCAAGGATGTATGGTCTTCTCCGATCGGGTCATCAGCGATAGCCCAAATGTGGATTCATTCAAGAAAGAACTTGATAATCTTCAGGGGCTTGATATATTTTTAAGTTTTTTATTTCATAGAAAATTGTAAGTGGTTTGCGCCTGTTTTTTGCATTAAACTATTATTACTATTCTGTGCACTTAAAGATAAACAAAATGTAATCTTACTAATTTACTGTATCTTTTTTTGGATAGTTTTTCTTTTATATTACTATATAAAATATAGTAAAACAAAAAAACATTAAACATACTAAATTAACACAAATTTAATGATTTTAGCCACAATATATACTAAAGAATCTACTTCTAATCAATAATTGGTCATTTCAAAATTTCTCGTCTTCCATCTTACTATTAGTGGGTTCTCAGTTATATTCTGTATAAAACATTAAGAAGAAACGAAAATATAGGAAAACAGGTATAATTTTTGAATAAGATAATTAAAAAAATAACAAAATGTGCTCTTCTCACTGAAAACTAAAAGTTTGACTATTTCAGCTTCAAGTCCGGAAGCCTTCATCAACGGATGAAAAAGAAAATATAATAAAAATTAACATAAAATAAACCTGACACACGAAGAAAAGGAAAAACACGAACGCTAAACAATAAAAAAATAAAAACAAAAGAAAACTCACATCTTAATAACGTGCAGTAGTGGAGACAATCACTCCCCTCGATTCCCATGTATTTACGTTTAGGAATGTCAAACATTTGCTTAACAATGCTTTGAGAAAAAGAGATGACTTACGAACATTTGGTTTGCACAATGAATTAGGCTTTCCCTGAATAGGAAGGCTGCTACCGTCTCCATAAAACACCCTTTACGCAAAACTGCTACTTTTTGTCCCAAAAGTTTCATCATTCAAATGAAAAATTTCAAATCATATTTAAAAAGTACGGTGTTATGTTAAGAGTTACCATTTCCTTAATAAGAGATAAATTATCATCCATTCCATACAATTAGTGAACGCTCAGTCCAAAAAATACCTCCCAATAAAGGGGAATAAAGGGGCAAACTGCTTACCATATATATTGATCTGAAGGACTACTCGTAGACAGTTCGAAAATTTGGGCTTAAAATGCACCACTTGAGGCTTCATCCCCTCCCCCCAAAGAAAAAAGCTTCTACTGACTTCTCAAATACTGACTAGATAACCGGATAATAGTTTATAGCATAAACTGTCAATAATAACCAATAATTTTGTACCAGATGTATGTGTGTTCAAGGACAAACACATAACCAAGCGACAACACGGGCTCTCTGAAAATGGTAAGTTATATAAACATAATTTTTCAATAGTTCTAAGCAGATTGGCTATCTCAGAATTTATCGTAAGCTACATATTCTTAGTCCAGGGTTGGAAGAGGGGTAGGTATAGCCGGAATAACAAGGACGAAATTTCTGTGCTATCTGTGCGTGTAAATTCTCTAAAAAAGTGAATGCTTTAGAACAGTGGTTCCCAAACTTATTTGAACTACCAACCCTTTTCCAGAAAAAACATTATCCAGCGCCCCCTGTTTTTTTAATAGCAATTAATAAGAAATATAAATATTATATCCCAATTTTGATAATGATCATTATTTTAATAAATAAATCATCAAATGTTTCGGGGAAAAATCTTTCCATCATCAGTGGTGCACTAATACTCACCATTTTTTTTTTAATTTCACTCGGGTGTTTTCACTAAATTTCACTTAGGTGCACTTGGGTGTTTGTTTATAAATGATTTTTGAGACTTTGAGAATAGACATAAATATTGAAAAAATGTGATAGAAAAACTGGGAATACAAGAAAACAAGGGAAGATAAAGGTTTTCCCCCTGCAAAATATGTTAACTAAGATTAATCTGCATATTATGAAGTAAGAATTGTCTTCTTAACATGTTTCCTTATGTACTGGTCAAACCCTAGGCTTATACCATGGCTTGAAATTCTACTCAAATAACAGAAATTGCATTTTCCGAGGAATTACACTGTCTAATCTGGGTAAATGCTGTCCTATCTTTAATACACAATATTGAAGTTAGAACAATGTAGCATTGTAGCCTATCCTAATTATAGACTGAGTTATTATTATCTGTACAAAAAATAGAACTATTATGAAGGTATTAGATAAAATATAAATAAACATGATATCATTAATTGTGAAGGACATATAATTACATCAAAAAATGATAATGCTGACAAATTATAGTCGCACTATTTATTACAT
Source organism: Artemia sinica (assembly GCA_027921565.1). Taxonomy (NCBI): domain Eukaryota; kingdom Metazoa; phylum Arthropoda; class Branchiopoda; order Anostraca; family Artemiidae; genus Artemia; species Artemia sinica. The sequence continues at coordinate 21,975,541 of CM051274.1, forward strand.
ATATTTAACAAACATCAATCACAGTAACTTGCGTGATAGCAACAGTAAGAATTTAAGGTTATGTTGCATTCTTCTTCTTCTTCCTCCAATTTATTGGAATTGGGTGGTAAGGTTATTTTGCATGTTGATATATTTTAAACTACTTCTTCTTCTTGTTTCAAATTTGTGATATCTTGTTTCAAATTTGTGATATCTTGTTTCATATATATAAATTTATGAAAATAATATTTACTTTACAATTTTACATTTCAAAATTTAGTCATCTAGTCTTCAAATGAAACAGGTATTTTTAACGTATTAAATATTTCTGTTTTGTTTTATATTATTATTACTATCATATATATTAGTCGATTTATAAATTCGTTAATTTAGAATAAGTTAAAATAAATTAAGTGAAGAAAAAAAAAACCGAAACCGTGTTAACAAATGACCACATTCATAAATCTTAACTTAACTTACATTATTTTATTTTATTTATAAATGTGTTATAAGTGTTAACATTTTTCTAATTATTTCTTTTTTCTTTTATGCTTTTACCACTCCCCTACAGCTAATCATCACCAAATGCACCTGTGCCCATCACCAGCCACCTAGTTTCCTGCAGCGCCCCCCAGGGGGGCGGTAACGCCCACTTTGGGAATCAGTGCTGTAGAATATTGGTGGTGGCAACTAAGTTACGAAATGAAACGAGTTGTATTCTGCTCAAACGAAGCTGTACTTAATGTGGCATACACAGCGCAGATGCAGCATAGAATATACTCTAGTAAAAACTGTCATATCCACTTGAGGGAGGAATTAATTGGAAGCACAGTTTAAATTATATGATCTACAACATTTAAGAACAAATTACCGCAACCACAATTTACCACTACATTAAGTGGGTGTAGCAGCAAACGGTTTCAATTAAACATATTTCTCCGAGTTTCTCGGAGTTAAATTTGACTCCGATTAAATTTGAATCTTGGAGTTTCTCGGAGTTAAATTTGAGCCCATTGCTGAGGCCTTTTCAACGAAGTAAGCTATCTGAAAACTTTTAACAGTCTTCGAATAATCCAAAAAGGTGAACACAGATTGTTAGAGATTTTGTTAAGCAATAAAATAAAAGTTCAAAATAGGGATAAAATTCTTTATAATAGACAGTGTATAGAAATTCACAAAAATACTAGGTATTTTTGTGAATTTCTATACATTGTCTATTAAAAAAGATTTTATCCCTATTTTGAACTTTTATTTTATCGTCATGGAAAGGCAGTGTGGTCTCCGAAATTATCTATTGTTAAGCAATATTTTCGTTTAGTGGCATTAATTTAACAAATACAATAGATGTCCCTTTTCGACCATTAGAAAACGTGTAGTATTAACAGGAATATTTAAAATTTGCTTGTGATGAACGAAGGCACTTACAAATCATCATCTGATTGGTCCTCGTCAACATCGTCTTCGGAGTCAGGAATGCTACCTCTATGTGGACCAAGGGATGAACAAGTAACGGTGTGTGACCTCTGAAAACGCGAGGAAGAAAGGCGAGAAGTCATTCCACTCACTGAACCTTCTTCAAACGAGCTAAAATGGATAATTCTCTTTTAAAAAGAATAATCACCTTAGTACCGAATTCCTCTAAATATGTTAATCCTCTATAATGTATTTATATATACTGGAAATTCCTCAACGTCAGTAATGACACTGACACACAGGTTTTCTTTATTATTACCATCTTTAAAACGGTTGCAATATATCTTATGGAAACTGAAGATGAAGGTCTGGGTGATTAATTTTTTTTGGCAGATCGCTCCCTATGTCAACTGATCTCCATGAAGTTCTTTCTTTTAACAAGATAATCACTAGTTGTGTGGTTAGTATGGTGAGTAGCCCAAACATTGGGCAAATATCCTTCACACACAACAACTCACAGGCATAGCCGTTCCAAGGGTTGAAGGTGCCCGGAGAAAAATTATTTACTGCGCCCGCCCCCCAGCCCCGAATCAAATATAAACAAAAAAGCCAAACCAAAGTAAAAAATTAGATCAAAGTGATAGATTCCACAGCTGCGTCCCCCAGCTGCGACGATCTCAACTGCGGGAGCTCTGATCTGGTTGAGGGTTAAATGCCTAGCTAATCCAAAATGAAAATATTCTGGCTTGTAAGATGCTGCAGTATATTAATTATGCTGAATTTGATCTTATGCCTAAAATAAGCATCAAAGAAACTTTTGGTTTTAATAGAAATTACTTAAATTGAATTCCTTCAACTTCCATGTAAATTTTCCATAGACCGTGTCTTATGGGCTTCTTATGCAAAAAAAAGCCAGGCCAAACCAGAAGGTAAAAGTTTTACTTTTATAATTACATCACCAAGCATTCCTGAACACAAAGGGTGGAGAAGGGAACTCCCCTAAGCAATTTCCGCAATGACTTCCCCTCGGGTCTTATTTAAATAACCCGAGTGAATTTAGTACTAAAATTACACATCAACTCATTTATTGAATCTTATCTGTTGAGAACTCTTTGAATCTCCCCGGCCCCTTAACCCAAAATCTGTCCTTATGTAACTCTTTAAAAATCAGTATTTCGGCACATAAAGCTCTGCTTTTGAATAAAAAATTTTCCTGAGTGTCTTGAGTAGGATAGCATTAAGGATTTAGGATACATTTAAGGATTTTCACATGCATTTGCTTAAGCATAGGAAATACCTATCAATCACCATTCTCATTTTCTTTCTTATGCCTATCCATCCTAAGCTAAGCTGCCCTATTTTTACCATTGATGTCCCCTAAGGAAATTAGCACATTTCTATCCAAGGTATTGCTCTTCTTTGCCCAAGTCACTGCTGTCTCGTCGGTCAGCTCAAGAGAGACATACCTCTGTGTCCGATACCTTCTACTTTTTAGTCATAAAACGAAAAAACAGAATCCTATTATAAGCTCTGAGATTATTAATCTGAAAGACTTAAAAGTTGCTTCATTGATTAGTCATACCTCCTTCCAAAATAGTCTATCGTTCCTACACGAATAAGTAAATTTTATACCACTAATTTCATGCTTTAAAGCCGAAAACTGCGAACAGGGCTGGCTAAAAACTTTTAAATTCGTTAGCCAAAAGGTTAATACAAAATAAATACAACAAAGAACAAAGACCATGTTCTCGCTAGTGGGTGTCACTTATTCCGTTCTTCAACAACAAAGTTCCATGCTAAATATATAGTGTGAACCTAGGTTAGTGAAAAAATGTGACCATTATTAATGCTTTTACTTAATGTAATATTTAGTCTCCCACTCTCACAGACCAAAGAGCCTTTGTGGGGGTCTAAGTTTCTGTAATTTTGTTTCAGTTTTTTCTATAAATAAATCGATTGATGAATTGATAGAAGAAATTTAGCCAAATCTGACCTCAGCTATTTTGTCTATCTCTAAAGTTGATACGGTATTTCTCTTTCAATGCCGTTCCATTCCAAGTCAAAATTTACGCACTATTTAAACTGAGAAAATATTAAGGCCTCCAGAAGGTTGAAAAACCCGTCAGCGTTAGTCAAGAAACACTAAACACTCTTTATTTTAAACAGCATATAGCCTCGTATACTGTACTACCGTACAGCAAGAAGTACCCAGAACCTTCAGTTAAACGGAGGCTTTGTGCAAGCCAGATCCGTCTTGGTTAGTATAGCCCTTTTAGGTCTTGGTCGTCCGCTTTAATTAACAAAATTTGGCACCCTCCACAGGTATTTTCAGGCCCAAGACCTTCAATTCTTTATCTATTCATGCCTGGTAATACCAAACTACGATGGAGATATTGTACTATCTGGAATACTAGGCTACACTATGTCATTTCGTCTGGTCTCTTAATTTACAAAATATTCATTGTAAAGGCTCTCCTATTTCTAAAGATCTTGAAAAGAAACCCATGCCCTTAGCTCCTGACACTTCAACCTCCTTCAGCGGCCTTAACTCCTGAAACCTCCTTCACCTAATAGCCTAGCATATATTGAAATAATACCTGAATCAAAGAATTTGAAATATATTGAGTAAATTTTTGTCAAAGTTTTGCACGCGTCTGAAGTTCACATCTTATGAAAAAAAAGGGAATTATCCTAATAATATAACATAGGTGAAACAGCAAATAGTTAAAATTGCCAATCATACTTAACTTGATATTGAAATTTTAGAGAATTATTGTGAAACAGCAATCAAGATTTCAATAGGATCTGGATAAAAAAAAGCACTGGTTGATATTTAGGTTGAGATTAGGGTTCTCAACTTTTTAAACACGATACCTTAAATATTCCAATATCCCATTAAGTTAGTACAAAAATTTATCAAATTTTACTTACACTTCATCATCATTTTCGGAAAGAATTCTGATTGGAGGAATATGAAATGATTTTGTTTTTGACTGATTCAAGTCAGGAACACTGCCTTGATGAGATGAAGCCACATAAAGGGAAGCCGATCTTGACCTTCCTGCGGAGTATCCCTCCTTAGGAACTGCTGCTGCACCAGACACCGACTTACCTACGAAAAGAGTGCCCATTGAACTGGAGAGTGTATTTTATATAGAACTTGTACAGGCAACAACAACTACTACTACTAACAACGTACCGCAGCACCTAGCCGCCTGAGGCAAACACAGCTACGCACGCTCCTCCTCCATCCCAATCTATTCAAAGCCTCCCTTTTTACACCCGCCCATGAAGTTCCCATTTCCTTTAAATCTTTCTTTATGACGTCCTCCCACCCCAGACGAGGACGACCTGCTTTCCGTTTAGCCCTAGACGGTTGGCCGAAAAGAACAATCTTCGGAAATCTGTCCAATAATCAAAAATACTTTTCGTATAGACCCTAACGTCATGGCAACTTGAGGAACTGGAATCGGTAAGCTGTCTCTACATCAATTCACATGTGCCATAATGTGCATCGATGTACAACCATAGCTTGTTTAGTAAAGCACTCTTTTATGGCAAGTTGCTTTGCTGATAATTTGAATCAGAACAGCTTTGAGTTCTAATTTTCCTTCTCATGTCAAGTAAAGAAAAATAAAAACAATTCCGCAGAAGTGAAATACTAGAAAAAAACAAATAAGCTAAAAACTAATCGAGAATGAAATTTACTATACATAAAAAATATATTATGGAAATCAAAAGAGGTAATATAATCAAGAGGTAATATGTTCAAATTAAATCAGTTTTTGTGCTTATGTTAAGAGAATAATAAAACTGAGCCCATTCAATATTTTGTAGCTAGTCTGAAGCAACAGCACCGTGTTTCATTGTATGTTCATTGTCTAAGCTTATGTTTTTCAATACTTTTTACGAAAAAATAGAAAATAGCCATAAAACAAGGGGAGAAGGAGCAAATAAGACTGAGGTATAAAAAAAATAAAATAGAGGAAAAGACAGAGGGGGAGGCAGAGAGGGTATTTTTCCCTCAGATAAATCATTAAATCTCCGTCCTTGGTGAATTTACTTGTTAAACATAGGCACCCTCTAAGGCAATATATCGTATCGCAAAATAGCAACCGTAATTTTAAATTAGCAACTGTATGGTTAAAACTGCATTTTTCGTGGAAGTTACAAGAAAATTCACCAATCTTAAAATGTTGAAAGCATGAAGTGCTCTGAATGTGTCAACAGTTATTCTCCAGAGGCCAGCAATGGACCGCAATCGTTTTGATGAGTCCATGTTAGATAACATGATTTTTACTTTTAAGGTGCTTGCAAGTTGAAAGTTTTCCCAATGCTAAAAATTACGTCATATTTCCTATTTTCTGAAATCCCAATATCATGCTTTCCAGGAAAACACTGACGATTCTTCGAAAGAGTAATTACTTAAAAACGCAAGTTCCATCCCATATTTCATATAGGCCATTGATACATGTTGGCTAATATTCCAACACTTATTGAAAATCACATCTGGAAAATTAGGCTTGTTTCTAAAAAATGGCAATGCCAGATTGATCGGCAGCACACATTGATTATGCAGCACATAAGTTTTGCAAAACATAGAGCATGAGGCAGTTACTTTAGCAAGGTCCGCTTCTAAATATTTAATGGTAAATTTGATTTTGCTTTGCATTGCGTCTTAAAGCTTATAATAAAATAAAATAGATGAGATTGCAGGGTCACGCTAAAATTTTGTATCAATAAATTGAAAGTATATATTTTACTCGTAATTACACCTGTCTTGAAGCTTCGTCTTTTTGATTTCTTTGCTATTTCATATGCCTACTCACTTTGCTATGTTACGGCTCCAGAAACCATTTTCCGAATAGTCACTAAATCGTCATGATTCAAAAGGCGTGTAGAAAGCCTGTACAGCGGATGCTTGGGAGGCAAGGGGGGAGCAAAAATAGCGACGAAGACCACACTGCCTTTCCATAACAAACAACAAAAGTACGAAGAACAAAAGGGGAAATCTTTTTGTAAGACAGTGGAGATAATTTGAATGATACAGGTTAAACTCTGTAACAAATACTCAATGTATTTCCAATTCCGTAATTCTTTTTACCAGCAAATTAATGGCTTAGCGATGGGCGCCCCCCTCTCCGGGCTACTGGCGAATATTTATGTGGAACATATTGAAAATTGGGCATTAGATTCGTATTTTTTGAAACATATCTTTTGGAGACGGTACATGGATGACGTAATTTCACTCTGGAACTATGGGGAAAATGAGCTGAAGGGTTTTTTAGATCACCTTAATACATACGATAGAAATTTACAGTTTACTTTAGAAATCGAAATCGCAAATAAAATCCCATTCCTAGATGTGTTAGTTATTCGTAGCTTCGATAAACTCAATTTTACTATTTATAGAAAACCAACACAAAATAATAGATATTTGCATTTTACATCAACCCCCCCCCCCAAGTTAAAAGAGCAGTCATAATATCCCTCGTTGATCGTGCCCTAAATATTTGTTCTGATTCCCACATCACAGCAGAATTAAACTTTATCAAGGACATACTTTTTGGAAATGGGTATCCTATGTTATTTATTAATAGTGTAATTAACTGTAGACTGAAAAGACATTCCCGTAAAATTAATGATAGTTTACCAAGTGAGGTGTCTGACAAGCCCTTAAACATAATTTACCTCCCCTATATCCCAAAAATCACTACAAATCTTAAAAAAATTTGCACAAAAAATAATCTGTATATAGTTTTCACAAATAATTTTAGAATCATAAATTTTCTAAATTCTGGTAAAGATAAAACCCCAGTTACTCGCCAAAGAGGGGTCTATCAAATACCATGCGATTGTGGAAAATATTATATAGGTAGAACACACCAGAATTTGGAAAAGCACATACAACAGCATAAAGATGATATTGTCAAAGCTCTAAATTCTAATATTTCCACTGTTTCATCTGATTCTGCATTAGGCAGCCATTTTTTTGAAATCCTAACCACAATATACTTTTTGATGAATCCGCCCTTATTAGCATTGACCTAGGCATAAAGCAGGTAGTCCGAGAATCAATTGAAATCAAACTTAAGATTAATAATAATATTTCCTTAAATAGGGACATGGGAGAATATACACTAAATGCTCTATACACAAATTTAATTAAAAATGATCTTACAAAATATTTTAAAAAACCAATAGACATTAACACAGAACCGGTCACAAAAAGACCTTTGAGGTTAGCTGCCAAAAAGGCTGGATTAGCAATAAGAACGTGTTTTTAATTTATTTTTCTTTCATCTCATTGAATTGCCTTGTTTTACCTTACTTTTTATCAGTCCTGGTTGAACTTCGCTGAAGTAAGGATGCTAGGACTGCTTTGAGAAAAAAATTTTCACTTTTTTGGTTTTATTGGTCGCATGTTGTTGTGAGTCTTTTTTCTTTTATATATTTTTGTCTTGCTGAGGACGGCCCTTGGACATAGGGCCGAAATATTCATTCAAATTATCTCCACTGTCTTACAAAAAGATTTCCCCTTTTGTTCTTCGTACTTTTGTTGTTTGTCAAGGGGGGAGCATAACCCCCAAGTTTTATTCTTCATGTGAGGGTGAGAGGGAGAGATGAGAAGAGACAAAGCCACTTCAGCAGACAAATGCCCTAGAGAGTAGCTAAGAAGTTGAAGGAATGGAGACTCAACGGCTTACTTTTAATTTCACTCAACTTGTCACCTCCTCTCTTTGATTTCTTTGCTATGTTACGCTTAATATGTTTCACGGCAAGTGATTCTAGTTCTTGCAGCTTTTTGGCTTCATCTTCAATTCTCTTTGTTGATGCCCCACTTGCTTTCAATTCCTTTATTAGCTTCTCTTGTGCTATTACTGCATGTTTGATTATCATCGTACTTCTTTTTGCGACGGAAGAGCCGGGCTGGCGACTATTTCGACCTCCATCAACTGTCAACTGTCTCGGCCTTCGAAGTTCAACGCCCAGATAAAACTAGAAAAAATAAGATCTACTTGGAGATTGATGTTTTAAGGTTCAGTTACGGATTCGAACAAACTTAAGTACTACTATTGGTAGTACTGTTCGTTCCTAAATCAACTCTGAGGGTTGCACATTTCATTTTTTGGGGTACGGGCAATAGTTATGGCATCATGCATTTATTATATTTTTTATTTATTTTACACTTACGGTTTTTATTTTAACTTGTAATGTTTTACATAAACACTAAATATTTACTTTAATTTTGTTTTTTTTAGTCCCGCGTTTTCGTCTTCTTCTTATCTTATTATGCTACCAAGGAAAATGCTTGTAAGGTAGGGCAGCAAATGCAACAAGAATTATATTCTCAGAGTATTTTTAAGTTCCCTAATCTTCGTTTTGAATGTCATTTTGTATCTCAAATTTTTATAATTTCACAGGAAAGAAAAAATAACAATTTTTAATCTTTCAACAAGTGTAGTTATTTCTTGTATCTAAATACTAAAGTCTGTTAAAACTGCAGATGTAAAGCTGAATAATGGAAATTACCATGGACTATACAAAATCATTTTGAGCCCTATGTCTGTCTCAATCGTGACAGGTCTCCTTTTAAGTAATTCTAGTATTATTCTCGCGTTAAAAATTTGCAAGAGCAGCAAAGGCATTTGAACGGTCCGTAAAATATCGCCATTTTCACCCACAAAGGTCGTTCCTGTCATTTTCCTGTCGCTTCTGGAATAATTGCCCTTCTGGAACCTTGACAAATAATTCTGTTGGCCATTCGTCCATCAAATAAACCACTGACACAAAGGTCCAAAACCATTGACACAAAGGATTGTTGAAAAATCATTGTCAAGCAGATCTCAAAGGTAAGATCAGCAGCGCAATGTATGTTCAATCACTCTTTCCCTGCTAATCCTCCCTTAGAAAGCAGCTGAGCAAATAGTTTTGTGAGTTATCTTACAAGTGTAAAAATGTTACGTATAACCTTTAGACATAACATAGACAACACAGATATTATTCAATAAAATACTCGTACTAATGTACCCAATATCAATGCTTGTACCTAATAGAATACATGGAAAATAATCCTTGATAATAAGCAAAAATCAAATACAAGATAATCTCAAATCCCCTTTGCTACCAGATTAATGCCACAACTTGATAAAAGCAATTTATTTTCTGAAAACATTTTTTGGGGTTTCTTTTATAGAGCTTACAACTTGCAGGTCAGCTATCAAATTATACGAATAGTGATTGTAAGAGAATTTCAAAAGAACTCTTATTTTAACAATCTAAGAGAACTGCATAAAAACAAGCATTATGCGCCGGTGGAAAATTTTGCAGTGCAATTAAATTCTGTCATAAAAGAATTTTGGATCATTCGGATACTATCTTGTTAAATATTTTCAAAAAGCAGTGAGCTAAGAGGAAAAAATTTTCAGGCACCTTGTTAAATTGATATTGAGTTTCTGAAGGTTTCACTCACCTGGCTATACTACTTTCTTTAAATATTAAAGAGCTTTTGTCTGGAAAGCAATTATTTACCTAATCAAAAATTATTGTGAATTATTTTTTACCAATACGGGGCTAAAAAATTATGATTCCTATACCATCAAAGCAAAAAAAAAACCTTTTGCCGTTTGAATTTGAAAAAAACGATCTCTGTTATTTAACATTTGAACACAGACAAATTTAATTCTTTTAATTTGGCCTTTACGTTTTAGTTTTCAGTTGGAACGAATAAAAAATAGAATATCTTATAATAGGGCGCATCAAGGCAATAAAAATTATTTGAAGGAATCGCGAGACTCATGAGTGGGAGCTGTGGAATGATGTGGAAAATGAGTGTTCATAGCTGTGGTGTTCTTAGGTGGCCGATTAGGAATTCTACTACGTTGTTAGGGAAATCTTTACACTTAGAGTCAAAGTATTACCTTTGAACTTTCTACGTTTTCGATTTCTTCGGCCTCATCTTCAGTAGACGGTGCTGTGCTTAAAATGACTTCTTCTTCTCCTTCCGTAAGTCTTGTTAAAGTCCTCCCAAGAGCTGCAAGTTGTCGGCCAATGTTTATGTCTAAATGAGCATCTAAGCCTTCCATTTGCCAACCAACGTTCAGAAACCATTTGACATTACCACCTAAAGAGTTTTTGATTACTATTAAGTAATGTGCAGACTCTCATATAGGGAGGGATGGGACTGGATGAAGCCCAAAGACCCCAAAAGTTTCGTGATTTTTGCGTTTTGTCCATATTTTTTTAACAGCTTTTCATAATTTACTGTAAACATTAATTTTAATTCCCTAGCCCCCTCCCCTCTAAAGTGTATGCCCATTTGCTTGGTGATGTGTCTGAAACTGAATTAAAAACTTTCAATTTCGTAGTCGTGCCTTCCCATGGACATTCTTTTTTATTCCTAGGTTTCCACCATTGGTAGTGACAATTTCTAAGGGTTTGGCATTATTTATGTCACATTTCAGGTTTGACAGGCTAATTTTCATGAGGTGACTTCAAGACTCGCCAACTTAAAAATAAACCGGAAGTGTTACTTCCCTCAGATGAAAACATGAAATTTTCATTGGTGAATGTCTAGTACATAATTTGGAAGGCCAAGTTTATCAGGTAATTTTGGTCTTCCACAAAATAAAGATGAAGAATTTTTAAAGAATTTTAATTTTTACAGAAGAAGAAGAATTTTCCTCAAAATATTTTTGTCTATCCTCAGCATGCAAATCAATTGTTGTATTGTCACAGATGCGATACTGTGAAGAGGACAAGAGCAATTTTGATGAATAAAGCACCATTGATCACACTGAAAAAGAAAGAAAGAAAGAAATACGCCGGAACAACCACAACTGTGGTTTTGAACCACCACAACTAACTTGAGCATAATACTTTCTTAACGAAGAAAACCCAAATAAAAAAAAAAAGCTCTGAAAAGAAACCTGAAGGAAACTTTGCTAGTGACATGGAAGAGAAAGCGCAAGCAGCTCTGAACAATTCATGCTGCCTATAGCCTATTATAAATGAATATAAGTGGGGTTAGGAGCCTGATTTTCTTTACGTAATTCTTATAACAATTGAGATATTCATAGAAAAACTTACAATTGCATAAACGAGTCTTGTTTATTTAAAATAAGTTTATCTTGATAAAATCTATATATTTGCAAACATTTTTGGTTTCAAAAGCCTTGATTGTTAAACCATTCATGACAACCCTGATGATAGAGAGACCTGACCCAGCTTATACTTTATATTTCTATAATTATGGTTAAGCGACTAGTGTAAAATTACGTTCACCAATACATGTATTCAACACCTTAATTTTGCAGCTCAAACCAAAAAAATCGCCCATTTGTCTACATTGTATTACTACTACTACCAACTACTCACTGCAGCACCAAGCCTCCTGATGCCAACACAGCTACGCAAGCTCCTCCTTCATCCCAATCTATTGAAAGCCTCCCTATTTACAACCTCCCAGGAAGTTCCCATTTCCCTTAAATATTTCCTTACGACATCTTCCCGCCTGGACGAGGAAAATCGATGATCGTCTTGGCCTTAGGCGATTGATCGAAAAGGACAATCTTTGACAACCTGGCATCCTTCATCCGTACAACGTGCCTAGCCATCTCAGCCTTTCTCTCATTATAGCACTAGAAAGCGGAAGTGAACAACACTTTTCGTAAAGCCTACTGTTGGAGATACGGTCAGTTAGTCGAGTACCCAAAACAATCCGTAGGCAATTTCTCTGGAAAACATCTAGCAAATCCTCCCCCTTCTTTCAGAGTGCCGACGCTTCAGAACCAAACTTGACCGGTGTCATCACTGTAGCTTCCAATTTTCTAGTGTTGGTTCACAGAATTATCTTTCTTATTCTTCCAATCCTTCTCAACTGTGAAAAAACACCCTGGGCCTTAGCCTCTGTCTACACAGAGCACAAGTTTAAACCTACCTCTCATCATCAGGATTAGGTTTTTATAAAATCTGCATATTTTCAAACATGCTTGCTTTCGAAAGCCTATAAATTTCCTTCTGATTATCAACCTTTAATGAGACCCCTGGTGATCAAGAGATCTGACCTGGCTTATACTTCATATTTCTAAAATTATTCTCACGCGACTACTGTAAACTTGTGTTCACCAATACATGCTTTCAACACCTCATTTTTGTAGTCAAACTTTTCTATTCAGAATAATAGTTAAGCCTATCCCTCATCATCAAGATGAGATTTCGCTAATCAATTACAGTACCACCAACTAGGTTTTCAGTTTGATCCAACAGAAAACCTATAATGCTATAGCAAAAGTGAAATCCCTTATCTCTACACATCAAAATTTATTGCAAGTAAAAGGACTAATGTCAAAAAGACCGGCGGCTAAAGTCATAGAAAGAAAAAGGAGAAAGTTGGACTAAAGTATAACATTCAGATATCTCAAAATTCCGACAATCCCTTAAGTACAATATATTCAAATCACCAGTAATAATAGCTGGAAAGTTGATTTTATTTATACAATTAAGCAGTTCATTTCAATGCTCGGAAAATTTATGTCGGAGGGCAATCAACTTGCTGCATGCCGGAGGGCAATCAAATGCATCAAATCAAAAAAAAAGAACTCCAAATTTTATGAATAAAGTTACATATTACCAAAAATAAAGGAAAAATCTTTTGTTATATAGCCGTGTGCCCCCTCTTACTATGGCTCCACTGGATGTCTGCAAAAGCCTTATTTATGGTAATTTATTTTTATTTTACATTTGAATTTCTTGTTTATTGTACTTTCTTTTCGCTTTATGTTCTATTGCTTGTTTCTTACTAATTTCAGCCTTTTTTTTCAGTTTAAATGTTTTCATTACTTATCATGAGAATTTTTTTTAAATTTAATTTATATATGTTTTTCAACTGAAATAACTTTTGTATTTACTGGAAAAATTGATGTTAGGTAATAAGATACTTCACAAAAGAGGATAATGATGACTAATAGCAGAAACGATGCAGTGCAGTTTTAGGTTTGGGCAGGTGGGGGCACCTGCCCCCCTCCAGTTGTATTTTTTTCACTTCTATTAAGGTACCCTCCCCCCCCCCCGATCATGAAACATGTAACCACTACTGAAACGAGGCACTGACAAGGCTATTATAAGGAAAGGCATTCGACTCCCCTCCAGAGCCCTGTTTTAATAAGGGACAAATCTGCTGCCAGCAGTGGCAGAAATTCCTGAAAACATTCGTAGATGCCGAAGAATTAAAGCACTAAAAAGTACAACTAATTCGAAGTTGTCAAATTGAATCACGCACTTAAAATCAGCAGAACCAAGATATTGGGAATTTTAATCTGAAACACGTACTGGATAGCTATCACTATAGTTGAGCAAATCTAGTCTGAATAGGGTCCCAAAATTAACACATTCACAGCTTGGTAGAAGCTAGCTTGTAATAGGTTCATAACATAGATAATTTGAAACTGGATGTAAGGGCGTTCTGTTCTGTTCTTATTATTCAGGATATTATAAATTGAATGCCCGACCCTATAGGCATTAGTATAGAATAGAATATAATTTATTGACACGAAAGCGCAAAGGTCCGTGGTCACAAAAACAAAGTCACTTTCATACAAACATAAATTGGCACAAAAGTATAATCTAGGCTAGCGAACTATCACCCTCACCCCTAATCTTCAAAAAAACCTTTCTCTACGTTCTATACCCATCGTCAGGAATCTTCCGAATCTCTTTATGCCTCCCATATCTTTCCTTGCTAATAAATTTATTATCTCATCTCTCTCCCAAACCTCAACCCCAAACAATTATTTTCTTAAATCTATTAATTCACTACACTTCCCCAAAAAATGAACCATATATTCCTCTTTCCCGCACATGGGACAGAAGTAAGGACCAGAAGCTTCCGTAACCCCTCCTATATACTTCCTTCTCTTACCTAGTGGTAACCCATCTGACGTAACACAAATAATAAACCTTGGCTGCATCTTTTGAAGCCCCGCCTTAAAATACAATTCTTCTCCCCGCTGCTCCTTAGCTTTTGCATATAACTCCAGTGATCGGATCTAATTCACTCGCGCATGCCACACCTGGATCTCATGGTCCTTTAACCTCTCCCTGACCCTACTTGCAACTTCTCCTTCCTTTAATCCAATCCCTAGTTCCATAGCTATGAAAATCCACATTCATCCAATATCTTCTTTATTTGAGATGGCCACATAACACTCTTTGGGATCCTCAGAGCTTCTAAACATGCTGCTTTTGTTATCTTACTCTGGGCATACTTAGAATTTTCTCCCTTGGTCTTATCATCCCTACTAGCCCTTAACTTCTTAAAGAAAATAAACCTAGACCTCCTCTCAATACTAAACTATTCATTGAAAAATGTCTCTGCCCGTTTTAGGTTTTATTATTCACTTTTTACTTTTTTATAAAACATTTTTTCATAAAAGAGAACAAAAAAATGAGATGAAAAAAGACTTCTTGTAGGCGTGTCTATTGTATTATTGTCAAGAAGTCAATCAACTTTATTCCTGAAATGGTCTTAAGTCAGATCATTAAGGAAATTGTGTTTACACCTTATATCACAGCTTAAAGAAATATCTTTTAACTTTAAACTTAATTTTAGTTAATCCTACATAATTTTACCTTAAGATTTCCTGAATTAAAATGCTTGAATCTTGCGAGAGCAATAGTCTAGATATTATGAACGTTCGAATTTCAAAAATTAAATACACTCTACCATCAGGCTGCTGGGGAATTGTTTTACTGCAAATTTCATAAGTCCCTCGTGATACAACACATCGATTCATCGGAAGGCTTCTCGTCGTATCTGGTTTCCAATCGTCAAAATTTAAAGCGAAGTCGTCATCAAACCGTAAACAAATATTTCCGAATTCACCTTTGCTAACGAAACATCCAGCTATGCAAGCCGAGATTTTTGAGCTCTCTAGTGTCAACACGGCGGCACTAGTTGTTTCTATCTCATTACAAGTGTTGTTGAGATTTTTCATTCCCTAGAAAGTACATACAAATTATGTTAAATACTTACTGAGACAGGGATATCAACTAACGAAAATTTAGGGGGAGAGGAGGCAAAACGTATTTTTCGGAATCTAGGTGAGGAGACTTGTCATTTATAAGAAAATACCAAAAAGACATTTTTTAATGAAACTACCCCGAAAAAAGTATTTTTCAAAATAAAGGGGGACATGCCCCAGTCCCCTTCCCAATTGAAGGTACTGTTCTAAGAAAATCTGAAACGTGTTCCATACTGATGTAGACCAAATAAGCTATCCAAAGCAGGTAGTAGCATACAGAGGAAATTCCACCCACTCCAAAGTAAGCTTGAAAGATCTCTCAAGGTGTAACTTGAATTTGAATAAAACCGTATTTTTTTTCAGTTTACAACCAGAAAACTATGATACACCACGATACTTTGGCTTTGTACACATATAAAAAAGTTGTAAGTTACATATACTGAGGACTAGACTTAACTATATGTGTTTGACGAATTTTAACAGACAGTCTTTCAGTCAAAGTTTAATATATGAACTCAGTTAAATGAGTTGTTGTAAGAAAGTCCTTTCCATCTCAAAACAGGCTTTATCCATCAAGATGTGAACGGCAACATACCCTGAGCTTATATGAGCTTCCTCATGAACATACATTAGCTTTCTATTCCTACAATTCCTACTACGGATACGAAGAGTATCACAAGAGTTTAACGAAGAAAAAGAGAAAGTGTTACAGTATGGATTGCACCAAACGCACTACATGTGAGAAAAAATATCATGTTCTAAAATACATATTGTTTGAACGTTTTCACGATTTTTTGAACGAGTTTGAACGTAATCACTTTTTAAATTTCAGTATGTCTTGTGCAAAAATTTTATTCAATATCTTGTACGTTTTACGCCAGATGATGGAGCGACACAGCCTTTTTCTGAAATAATCCTTCTGAGGTAAAAGAGCTCAAGCACTTTGGACACAGCAAAGCACACAGTTGCTCATATCAAATCAGTTCAGTCCGTCAATTAAAATACAGAAGACAAAGCTGGAAAATGGGTTTGGGTATAAAACAATTTATTTTCTTTGTACGGGTGTGTTTTTCAACAGCGCTATCGAAATGTTTCAATACAGTCGTTCAACTATTGTGACAGATGAACTTCCAACGAGAAGGAATCTCAACTTACAAAAAAAGCAAAATGGCAATTTTTTGATGCAAAAGTCAGCTATGTATCCCTAGGGTAAGACGTAAGCTTTTCTTAATCACATTTTTCACTGAAAACATAGTAAAAAAAAATAAGAAAAACTTTAATCAAATACTTAACAAAATTTTTGATGAGGGTTCAAAAGTACCCAGATAGAACCTGAGCTCTAGAAATGTAAGACGAGGCTAACAGGATTAAAAAACCTAGCGCTAAAAAGATATACCCACTCACTATTTGAGATATACAATATTAAATAAATGGTCCCAATGAAGCTATGTGTAAGTAAACTTGAAATTTTATTTAACGTTTTGTGACCCTCTTTCATTTTTTTGTTTTTGAAGTTTTCTGAAAAGACTCTTTTATAAGATACATTTTTGACCTGTTTCCTATTTCCTAAGTACGCTTCGACATTTCTGTAATTTGTTCCCAGTTCCTGAGTTAAAGATTATTTATTGTAAGATTATCCAACCACATATTGTATATGAGTCTGCCCTTTGGGCTAATAGCTTTTATACTAATTATAAAGAAAATACACACAGTTCAGAATAAAGCGCTTCACCTCTTGGACTTTGTACTAATTTTAGGGATAAACTAATTGCCACTTAAAATTTTTGCATGTTGACCATTTGCGGGATTACTAGTTATTAACACTTGTATACCAATCCTTGAATGGTGTTCCACAAGCCTATCCTTTAGATATATTTTCTGCTGATTCTAATTATTATTCTTTTCATACTAGGAATACGGATAAACTAGTATTTGAGAAGAGATATACAGCGATGTCAGCTCATGTGTTTTGTCTTGAGTGTAACTCTCTGTAACGGGCTACCCGGGCAGCCTTTAGGGTTCTGAATCCGTTCCTTCACTTATATCATGGATCAAAAAGTTTCACCTTAGTCAAGATGCATGGTGACAACGGGTTTCTTGTGAAGATCATAGTCTAGTTTTTTTTTTCTAGTTTTTTTTTTTATTTTTATTTGTTGTCTTC
Organism: Artemia sinica; assembly: GCA_027921565.1. Taxonomy (NCBI): domain Eukaryota; kingdom Metazoa; phylum Arthropoda; class Branchiopoda; order Anostraca; family Artemiidae; genus Artemia; species Artemia sinica. The sequence goes on from CM051274.1 coordinate 21,993,115, forward strand.
ATTTTTACGGTGTTAATGATGCGATTAAATTAATTTTTTTTTGTGTGAATTGATGAAAATGAAGAAAATGATTTCATAAACCATATTGGTCTGCCCTTACAAAAAAACAAGAGAGAAGAAATCGGAGAATGGGTTTATAAAGCCAATAAAAATACTGAAAGCAACAAAAATAGATATTTCGAGAAGACAACTGCTTCCCTTCTTCAGCTATTTTGGAGGAAGAACCCCCCCCCCCCCCCCACCCCACAAAAAAATCTAGTTCATATATTCTGGGGGAAAATGGGATCGATTTAGACCCAAAAAAATGTAAAATAAATAAAAAGACAAAAAAAACAACAACTTGGATATCAAAATGAAACAAAGCCCAAATTGGAAAAATTAAGCAGCTATCAACGCGGAATAAAACAACTCAAATAAATTAAAAAATTCAAAGAAATAAACCCAAATAAAAAAAAAAAGGTTAGCTACTCTCCTAAAAACTAATGATTAACAAAGTTCTCAATATAAACACCATTTTTACTTTTATTTTCTTTTGTTTTTTTTTGTGAAAATGAAGAAATCCAGATCATTAGTATTCGTACTTCAAAGTGGCATTTAATTTACGATTGCAATGAAAAAATAATAACTTAGTTGGACACAGTTATACCGTATAGTATAAATAAAGCTATAGGCTCTGACAGCAATAGGATCGACAATCATTTTGAGTATGGCAATCAAAACGTCAGCTGGATATTTTCTCTGTAGAGCCTGCTGTCTAGTCTTTCTAGTGTATCCTATCACTTTTCAAGGCATTTATATCTTAGCTCTTTAATGTCACAGAATATGTATCTCAAGATAAAAGTATGTAGAAAAATACATATTATATTTCATAGGCTATTTGAATTATTTGTAAAAACTAGACTAATTAGGATTCCAGGTTTTGTCAATATTGACAGCGAACGCCGTAAATAGGTAATGTGGTAATGTGGCAATGTGGTAGGTAATGTGAGACGTAGATAACGCGGTAAACACAAGTCCATAAGCTTTGTCAAGCACTCAATATCAGCTCAAAAACGTGTAGCCTTTAAGTCTATGCGTCTTTAAAATGGTTTTGAAATTTGCAACTTTTTTGATTATTTTGCGAATAACAGTTGGCTATATTAATCATAAATTTACGCTATATATTAACTCACCATTGACGTTAACTGTTGGAGAGGAAGGCATATTCCCATGTCGTCAACAGATACTTCAAGAAACATTGGATCAACTTCTTCAACACGTTTCTGAGACATCATTCGATCGATGAATAGATCTGCAGAGAAGTTTGAATCTCTTCCAAGATCAGAGCGCTGTTCTTTCCAATATTCATAAGCATTCTTGTAATTCAGCCAGACAAGGATTGCTTTGTCAACTGCCTCAGGCTGGAGATAGATTAAAGGACGAATCAAGGATAAAAGAAGAACTTCCTCACCAGATCCTTCATTTTCTCCAACTTGATTTTCAAGAGCGTTTCGGAAACCTATAAATAAATAAAGAAAACTGAGATAAAGAATTAAAAAGAATAAAAAACAGAGACTCAGCCCAAAGCCAAAACCAAAACGAAATTAAGCAAATTACTCGCAAAACAATAAAAATAATTAATGCTCCGAAAACACCGCATAACTTGAGACTAGACAAGAATATCAATATAATAAAAGGCATTAATAAGGTCGACAGCCAACGGTCGGAACTTTAAAGAGACTATTTAATGACTGTTAGATGATTTTATGATATTGGATGACGCTATATACAGTATTAGATTACAGCACAATGATTTTTTTGACAATCAGATTACTATACAGACCAAAAATGACGCTTAACAATAAGAAATCGTAAAGAGAACCGCAAAACATTTGTTCTTCTTTAATTACATTAACGATTTTACAGCATTGATTGGTGTCACAATTCGGGGCGTCAAGAGCAGACAATTGTTCACATTAACTCTCAAACTATAGCCATCCTCGATTTTCATCTATTTTTGTTTAGAGACGAGCTTGGCCAAGGCCAAGGCAATAATATACACGAGTTCGAAATTGGATTGCGAATTTGGATTCTAACGCACCAATACTTAGTGACAGGAAATTTACGATTTTTTTTTTTGCAATTGCTAATGTGTTAAAAATGAATGAAGAATGTCCCTGAAATGTTTTATAGAATATACTAATTCAAACTGACTGAAAAAAATTATATTGAAATAAATTATTATTGCTACATACCTAAATTAATGTTGGTCGTTTTTGGTACTGATTTGTATATACATCTTAAAAAATTCTTGTTAAAAATCTTAATAGAAATCTTAATAAATCTTGAAATAAAAAAAGGTATTCGGCGTTATTTCCCACTTCATTTTACTGGCTAACCTTGAATATTGTGGAAGTAGAGGTCGAATAAGAGATATACTGAAGTCATACCTAAAAAACAGGTCTCAACTTGTTAGTGAAGGTGATATTGCTTCTGCAGAAATGCCCCAGTCAAATGCTACGGGTTTAAACCAGAACTATATTCTAGCTCCTCTTATTTACGATACTAACATTTCTAGAGCTCCGAAGGGTTTAGGATAAGCATAAATTATTCTACAAATGTATATATTCTGAACATTAGTGTTATAAAATAGGTTTAGATCTTAAAATTTATTTATTTGGCAGTTTGGCAATATAGCCTTAATTAGAAGCAAAATAACTATTATTATTTCATTTTCAGTATCTATTGATAGAATAATTTTAATTAATCAAATTATTTAGCCAATGGGCGGTCAAACAAAATTTTTATTTGTATTAGTTATTATTTTGTTTGTAGTTATTTTTTTTTTTTTGAAATTGTAAACTGAGGTTAAGATTCTATTAAGTGTTTGGTACCTAGATCCAATAAGCTTTAACATAACGTTGAAATATCTGGCTTCTAAAAGGCTCAAATAAAGACAAACGAAAAAGAAAATGAAAAACTGAATATTTCATTCGCAAAATTGTTTTTAACGTCAAAATAACACTGATTTGGCTTTTTATGTTAGATAAGACTGTTTTAGTAGAAAGAAACAGAGCGAGAGAGAAAGAGAGAGAGAGAGAGAGAGAGAGAGAGAGAGAGAGAGAGAGAGAGAGAGAGAGAGAGAGAGAGAGAGAGAGAGAGAGAGAGAGAGAGAGAGAGAGAGAGAGAGAGAGAGAGAGAGAGAGAGAGAGAGAGAGAGAGAGAGAGGGAGAAAGAGAGAGAGAAAGAGAGAGAGATAGAGAGGGGGGAGGGGTAAATTAAGTAGAAGTCATGGTTTGAAATTTCAAAAGGAAAAAAAACTAATTAAGAAACAGCAAATATTAAACAGTTTGGCGTAACAAAATGTAAGTAAGCAGCGACTCGGCCCAATAGTAACTACAACTCTAAAAAACGGAAAACAACAGATATATAAAAAAATGGCTTTTTATTCTGATTCCAAATATATAAGGTTCACTAAATTTAATTGTCACCCATCAAAAACTCCGAGCCTGAGAAAATGTGCCTGATTTTTTACAAAAGGGGTAATTACCCCCAAAAATTCAAGTGATCTTGGCATGGTTCCTGGCATGGTTTATCTTTTCCTGGCATGGTTTGAAAAACAAAGTAAGCAGTAACATTAAAATTTAAAACGAACAGGAATTATTCTTTATGTCAGGGGGGCTGCCCCTTCCTCAAACCTCGCTCTTTACGCTAAAATTTGATTTTTTTTTGTCCTGATTCTTTAGGAAAGACTACTCAAACACAAGGTCCGTTGATTTTTAATGGGAAGTATTTTTAAAGAGCTTTAAGACTTTAGAGCAAAGAGCGAGGGTTGTGGAAGGGGCAGCCCCTCATATACTTTTTTAAATTTAATAAACAATAAATTTGACCCAAATACAGATGAATAATACAAAAAGTACTTGGCTTCCAGCTCACTTAATATACAAATATGCAGCCCAAATTATATATGCCCTATACATTTTGCTACGCATCGTTCTTGTTTCCACTTAATACCGGCAAATTGAATCAGAGCAGAATAAATCAAGAAAAAAACATGAAAATATATAATGTATATATATTTGTATATTGGGGGGGGGGGTTAAGTATAGTGGAAGCGGTTTCAAAATGTGTTAACTACAATTTTTCTGCATATTATAAAGTACAAATTTTTTTCTGAATATGTTTCCTTCTCGAGAGCCCCAATTGTGAAGTACCCTTTTTTATACCTTGCAGTCACAGAATGGACCTGCAAATTGGCTATGAATGTTGCTTTGAGCAGTGGAAGTGGGCAAGTCCAACACTAGTTTTTGGCAGGAGTCAAAACTTTACACAGCAGCTGGATATCAAGATACCCAATGGACAAAAATCTCTTCGTTTCAACTGATATTTATTTTGATTCTTTCAAAATAAAAAATTATGCATACAAATATAAAGTACCTTCTTCTTTATGCATTGATAGAAAGGCAGACGATTAAATATCAAATTATAATCACAGATCAATCCTTCTCACGTCTAGAGAGGAAGATAAGCGAAGAGAGGAAAGAGAGGAGAAAGGTTTCAAAAGGAAGAGAGAGAAGGATAAGCTTTCCTTGGCTTTCTGGAGGAGGATGGAATACATGTGAATGTGAATACTTCTTAAATCCTTAGTTAATATAAAACAGGTTGCTTACCAACTTTAGTTCTAAAGAAAGCGGAAGGCATATATTCAGGTTCAGCTTCTTCAAACAGTATATTCTGTATAATTTGTCCAAGGCTTAGATTGAAATCCACTGAAGCACTCATATATAGTTTTTTTAAACTCTCAATATGTTTCCCAGCAGCTTTCAGCTTAGATGCTCCAGACACATTTTCTACCCTATTTGAGATCTGTAGTTCCAGATGGTCAGTTTCTAGACGAACTGCTGAATTTGTGGCTGTGGTTGCAGTTAGTTGAATACCCTACAATATGAACTTAATTAAACAAGCCTAAATAGTGGGAAAAACATAAGGTCATTTACAGGAACACACCGGATTGAATAGTGATAAGCTCTATTGTAAAATTTGTGTGTAGGGAGAGCAGAAACATTTTTCTGAGCTATTTTTTGTTTATCCAATCCCCGCTAAACCACAAGGCAACTTGTAATTTGCCATTGCCGCAGGACAACCGCACCTGGAATCTAAATTCAGACGTTTCGTGGGAATTTGCTTAACCATAATCTCCTCAGACTCATGGCCACTAGGCATGCTATTCTTTGACGCCTTGCTTATTGTTTATTGTATCTTTCTGTTTCATTTACGAATGAATAATTTTAGTCTAAGTTAGCGAAAATTGATTTGGTCAGCCAAACTTGAAAACCAAATGCAAGATCATCTGGATATAGACTTACAACAGTAAGACTATGGTAATTCCAAAGATGTTAATTGATAGTTTCTTTGCTGAAACTTAGTCTACAACTCAGCCCTTTGGACTATGCAATATCTGTAGATTCACCTAATGATTTTTCTGATCTTAATTAGCCGCAAGGCATGTACGCTGTCTGTCAAATCTATATACGTTATATATATATATATATATATATATATATATATATATATATATATATATATATATTATATATATATATATATATATATATATATATATATATATATAATATATATATATATATATATATATATATATATATATATATATATATATATATATATATATATATATATATATATAATATATATATATATATATATATATATATATATATATATATATATATATATATATATATATATATATATATATATATATATATATATATATATATATATATATATATATATATATATATATAAATGTATATATATACCAACCGTGTGAAGACCAGACTGCAGAAAAAGGGAAACTATAGGCATAGACGCATAGAAACTTGAAAAATCATTCTTATTATCGGCTTCTTTTACAGTTGGAAAGCAAAAACATTAAAAAGTCTATATATAAATCACAGTTTTGATAATCATCGTTTTAGATCACATAATATTGAGAATCATCATTTCATTAATGAGCACTACAAAAGAGCACAACCACCGTTATTGCAAAACATTAAAATTCTTCTTCTTCTAGAGATGTTGGTTCAGAGTTATTACAGCTTGTTCCCATGCAATCTCCGCAAGCAAGTGTGCAGGGCATGCCATTCTTACGGCAAGTGCATCTGGCCGTATCGCAGCCTGTTTTGCATTTGCAGCGGATAATTTGAAGAAGACTTTGTAGAACTGGTTTCTTCTCCGTCATTACTGGGATGTAACTATCAGCAGGAAGTCGCCATCCCCAGTTCTCCGGTCTCATCGCAGCAGCCTCACTTTTTCATTCCATTACCTGCAAATACACCCGAAAAGAATGGAAAGCTAAGGGTATGGGAGGCATCCGATCAGGGCAGACAAATGCGGAAGAGGAAGCGAGCTTGGCCAAGAACAGACGATGTCTCAATCCCCTGCTCCCTCCTACAATAACTTCTGTTTCAATATTGATTGACCTAAGCTATGGCTTAGCTTCCTACGGATGAATCAACATATCAAGTCTATCAAGCCTACTTACTCATAATAATGTGTCTGCCAAACTAGCTGATATAACAGTCAGGTACTTTTGAAGATAGATGGCGATCCTGTTGTGTGCGCTGTGCAGCCTGCGTTTTCGAAACCTAACCGTACCTAGTCTTTAATGGGCCGTATAGAATAGAATATTCAAGTTTCTATGCGTCTATGCTTAGTCTCTCTTTTTCTAAAGTCTAGTTTTCACAAGTTTGATTCTCATCAGATAACCAGGTTCCCGACGACTAGCGAAGCAAAAAAGAGTGAGGAACTTCTCTGCTCCTTTAAGTTCGAGATTTTCCTGTATTACTTTTCGCAGGCTGTTCGAAGTATTTCAGGCGTCCATTGATCTGATCTTTCTGTAAAACTTCGGAAGAAAAGCTACTTCCTTTACTTTGGCAATGGAGTTATTAAAATCTTATTTTTTTGTAGTTTAATATAAGTTAGAGAAGTGTTACAATAAAAGTGATATCATTTTCGGTTTCAGCGAGTTGATTTATACCAGAATCGAGTCTCCGAACGTACCGAAATAACAAAAATCGAAAAAAGGATTTTTCACCCCTTCACCCCCTTTGAGCAGCTCCAGAAGGTTTTCCCGACGGGCGATTTTTGCGGATTTTGCATATGGTGTTCAGCAATTTTTTCTGAACATTTTAGTGTAAAAAAAAACTTCCTAAATGTCAAAACTGAAGAAAACTATTTTTTCGCCCCCTTCCACTCCCTTTAAGCAGCCCCAGAAGGTTTTTCCGGCGGGCGATTTTAGCGGATTTTAGATGTTGTTCAGCGATTTCTTCTGAACATTTGGGTGTAAAAAAACCTTTTGTTGCAATCTTGTCCGGGGCGACCCACTTTTCTCGGTACTTTTACTGGACTATTAGGTCACAGGCTTTCTGAAAAGAGAACAGAGCCAGCCACCACCCCCCTTCTGCCTACGTGCACCTTGAAGAAATTCATTAAAGATAGTTGTACCTTTCTAATGATTCCTTATTGATAGCATTTAGCCTTTTAATGGTAATAGGGATATATTTCTTAGGCACTAAAATACAAACATGCAAGTAGAGAACTTAATTGAATGACCTTAATTGATAGAACTGGGGAACATACTTGTTTCATTTTATTTTTTGTTTGTAATAACTCTTATCGTTTACATGGAAAAATCTCTTGTATAAAGTTTTATATTATATTCTAAATACAAACAAGGTATCGAAATACACACGTGCAAGTAGAGAACTTTAATTGAATGACCTTAATTGATAGAACTTGGGAAAGTATTTGTTTCATTTAATTTTTGTTTATTATAGGTTTTATCATTTACATGGAAGAATCTCCTGTACAGAGTTTTATATTATTTTCTACCTTATGCTCAGCAATCGTACTTATTAATAACGATTTAGTTTGCCGTGGAATGGTTTATTAGCAAAAAAAATGGCTTTTTGGCAATTGTAATTGGAAAAGATTGGGCAAACATGTAAGGGAACTACAACATTCCAGGGATTGTTTGTTGTGATATCAAAAGAGGTAGCAGTTCTTCGCTTTTTGGATTTTTCTTCTACTAATATACTTAAGCGGAAAGATTTAGCATTATAAAGCTTGTTGCTAAATTTTGAACGTTCGACAAGTGTTCGATTTGATGAACCACCAAATTTGATATACTTTCTAAATTATCTCATTTCAATATAAGCCTCATTTCAATATATTACCTAATTTCAGTATATACATTTCAAACTGACTGTTTTGTTTAAGAGAGTAATTCCACGGTTCAATGCTAATTGCCTTGCCCTAGATGTTGCTAAGTGATTCCTGATTTTATTTTCCTGATTCAGAGTGCTTCCTGATTTTCACACGAATTTCTCTGAGTCGCTCGAAACTATCTGAAATTCATCTTTCAAGGGTTCTCTCAGTAAACCTAGGGATCAGTATGTCCGGTTCCTAGGTATTCTTCGCGATGACATGCGAATCTCTCCTCCATGTATCACATTAGTCTAGTTAATACGAAGATATCCTGGAATCTTATTTCTATATTGATTCTAAAAATGTTGTTTCACTGTTTAATTCAATCTTATATCTCTTATTGTCCTACTATGACAAGTTTTTCTTCCTTTCGGATACCGCTCTCTAAGGTATAGGATGAAGTGAGGGGCCCATATCCTTGAAACAAATAGTTGTCCTAATAAGCTGTTACTTGATCTACAGACTCTTCATATTCTTTTGTGTGCGTATTTCATATTTCTTTAACTACACAGTGATATTCCTGCGGCCTTTAGACCTAGCCCATCTGTTGTCTTTAATCATTCTATATATCATGTTCAGAATTCGGGCAACAATCGAACTCCATTCATTCCATCAGTCGGATTCAGCTTCAATCCCCTGACTGCCACTCGTGCTGTCTGGAATACTCTGTCTGAGTCCGCTAAAAATTGTAACTCATTTGGTGCCATCACAAAAAGTAATTTTTTTCAAATTCCTTATTGCCCCTTGGAAAAAATGGAAATATACATCCGTGTTGTTTATTGCACGTGTCACTATGTTTTGGTTTGGCTTCGGGGAATAGTTATAGGTGGGTCGCTGTTCTTCAAATTCTATTTCTAGTGTGTGATTTTTTTTTTCATCTGCATGTTTATTTTTTTCTTTTCTTTCTTCCTGCATTTTCTGCCCTAGAGCCTTGAAGGGTACACATTTATTTTATTGTTTATATTTATTACTCAACTAATTTCTTAATAAATTTACCTATTTATTTATCTATTTTTTGGATAACGGTGAGAATACACTTAAAATATGATGCATTGAGGTGCTCCAAAAAATTTCCCAATTAGTTTGATGCTGAATTCAAACCAATGGCAAAGTACACAAACAATCCAATAGGCTTTAATGTGCTTTGTCATAGGTCTGATAGAAATTCGAATAGTTTGATACGGCATTGAAATTACTTCAGGACCTAGCTACCCAGGAGCAAATCTCAGAAGTATCAAAATATTTTGACAAAATCTAGAAAATTTGGAATCTAGATATATATTCTTAATATAAAGATTATGAAACATTTCGGTACCACTAAATAAAGGACAAATTAGTCCGTTCGATGGAAAAAGGTTTGACTTTCGTAATAAGTAAATGACTACCTTCATATGAATAGTCAGTGTATACAAGAGACGTTTCGATGACGAAAGATCCACCTCTTCTTCCCAAATAGGAACAAGCTTGTCACCACCAGACACTTTCTGTAAGACTTCATTTATCTCCTACAAGAAAGTATGAGCATTAGTTTTAATATCTCTTTACACAAAGTAAATTCAAAATACAGAAAAGTAAAGAAAACAACCCTCCAGCGCTAGAGATTCCAGCGGTCTAAGAAAAGGTAAACTTGTGCTGCTTTTCGGCACTTCAAAGTGAAACTATTTGTTTATTTGGATATGAGCACTTTTTATATTAATTTTGTAATATATATTGTTGATTATTTTCGTTTTGCTTAAAATACGTTTTCTTTAATTTTCAACTTCAGCGGTTTATATTCCAAAAGGTATTATTTAACATGCTCTGTGAAGCTGATCATGTACGGTTGATCTGTTTCCTACTGTCTCATTTCATTCAAAATATATGTATTTTTTCTAATGCCTGTTCTCTTAACTCAGACAATATCAATTAATAAAGTAATAATAAAATAAACACAAATTCACGCTATAAGAATTTAAAAAGGAAAGTTATTATGCAAAAACTTCAAATTTTACCCTTAAAGACAACAAGGCGGCTTAGCATTTGCAATAGTTGCAATAGGGAAAACACACAAGCAAAAAAAGTCAAAATTTAAAAACAATGTGACTTTAGTAGAAAAAACAACAACAACAAAATCTTAAAAACTCAAAAACAACAACAAAGAACTAAAATGACTTACAAAAAAGCCGAACAAAGTTGAATCATCTGTGAAGCACCGATATTGGCTCTGAATTTACAAATTTAAGGAATTTCAATTTTTCTTCTAATTTTAATTAAATAATTTTAATTAAACAGAAAATATTCTTGGCATTTCCTGAAGCAAAATTACCTGCAATGGAATTACTTTTGCAGCATAAAGAATGTAAAAATAATATACCTTTGGTACCCTTTACTCTAAGATCCAAGTCCTGCATCCCATTTAGAACTACATTACTCTAGGGTAACCCCCTTAGAAGTACCAGATTCAATTCTAGCAAAAAAAAAAAAAAAATGCCAATAAAAAAAAAAAGAAAATGGCACCATTGCACTGTATAAAAAATTAGGAAAGATGTTTGAAATTCCACAAAAAATGAGCTGTTTCTTTCGAGAAAATAAGGATATCTTGTAGACTAAAACCACAAACTTGTCAATAAATTAAATATCCAACAGTTTTCTTGATGATTGTAAAAAAAGCCAAAGAATTATAATTTATCCCTTCTTATGTGCAATTTTTCACATTTAACTTATTTCCTGGTCAAATTGTATGGATAGTAGAGAATGGAGAAAGAGAAAAGTTAAATTTTTATTTCCTTTCACCTTCCCCTATTTCCCAACTGAAATGCCCGCGCTCGAGTTGATTCCAATGGAGCCACAAAGGAAGCACTAATAACTTTATATGCGGATTTTAAAGGTAAAACAAAAAACACACCTGCATGAAAATATATTTTATAATTATAACTTTATACGCGGATTTTTAAAGGTAAAACAAAAAACACACCCGCAGGAAAATATATTTCATAATTATAACTTTATACGCGGATTTTTAAAGGTAAAACAAAAAACACACCCGCAGGAAAATATATTTCATAATTATAACTTTATACGCGGATTTTTAAAGGTAAAACAAAAAACACACCCACAGGAAAATATATTTCATAATTATAACTTTATACGTGGATTTTTAAAGGTAAAACAAAAAAACCACCTGCATGAAAATATATTTTGTAATTATAACTTTATACGCGGATTTTTAAAGGTAAATAAAAAAACGCACCTGCATGAAAACTTTTTGAACAAGTACTAAATGATTCAGAAGGTCAGTAGTCAAGCTATGCTCCAGGATTCCGATGTCAGCAGTGGCTTTAATATAGCCACCTTTTCGAAGAACCATCTTACTCTCTAGTGACTTATCAGAGGAAACGGCTTCCTGCAAGTATTCCGCCTCTCCATGTATAGACGGCAAAGATATACAAGCCGAGGGTGGAATTTGTCGTGATGATTCTAGTTTAGTATTAAAACTTAAGGAATGCTTATTTAAGTCCAGTGTGAATTTTGCTTTTGAACCAGTCACTCCAGAGCTGACAAGCGACTCCATTTGGTATTCAGCTTCCAAAGATGGTAAAAGTGCAGCCGATACCACAATTCGTTCGACGATTATAGAAAATTGGATTGCAAGTGGTTGGAAGAAGTCTGTTTCAGGGAGATAACGCAGAGTTGATCCAATTCGTTTTTCGGGGAATGGTGATGGTTTTTGGAAGTTAGGTACGTCATCAGATGTCGTTCTTGTAGAGCGGCTACTAATTCTGTTATTTCTGAATTCCTAAAAAATAAAATTAATATGTTGGCTTTATTCCTTAGTGACTAAATACAAGGCCACATTCCAAGTAATTATATAAAGGTAATAAACTATTATTGAAATATCGTTCAATTACCATTTCATCTTTAAGGAACGGGCATTTTGTCAACGAAGAAAATCTTCGTTTTCTATTGAAATAAATTTTTTTATTTCATTTGGGGCTTTCAAGCCCCCCCCCCCGAAAAAGAGCAGATGTTATATCAAAGGCAGCGCAATCGCGCTGCCTAAGTAAAGAACGATGTTGGCACAATGTATAATTTATTTATTTTTTCTTTAGACCAGGGCACTTTGTATCGAAGGAGTTGTCGTAGAAACTTCAAAAAGGGCTCATTCGATCGGTAATTGGAGTGGCTTGGGCCCTTTTCAGTAGTCGAAAGTGATTGGAAGGCAACTAACACCCCTTCCATACCCACCATTTCCCCAAACACATCCAATCAAAATTTTGAGATAGCCATTTTGTTCAGCGTAGTTGAGTTCCAAATATAAATTATCTTTTGAGGAGGACACTCCCCTACAGCCCTCAGGGCAATGGTTGTAAGTTATGCCCTTGGGGCATATAAGGTTTTTATAGAAAGCTTTGTCGTAGAAACTTCAAAAAAGGCTCATTCGATTGGAAATTTAAAGGGCTAGTGCCCTTTTTTTTTATAGTTGACAGTGATTGGAGGGCAACTAACCCCCCTCTCACGCCCACCTTTTCCCCAAACACATCCCCAGAGTTTCCCCAAAGTTCTGGATATTAGGTCTTTGAGGATGACAACCCCCCATAGCCCTCAGGGGAAGGGTTGTAAGTTATGCCCTGGGGGCATATAAGCTATTTATAGCAAGCGTTGTCGTAGAAACTTCAGAAAGGGCTCATTTGGTTGGAAATTGAAATGGCTAGTGCCCTTTTTAATACTCGAAAGGGATTGGAAGGCAACTAACACCCCTTCAACGCCCACCATTTATCCAAACACATCCAATCAAAATTTTGAGATAGCCATTATGTTCAAAGTAATTCAAAGGTCCGGAAATTATCTTTGGGGATGGCACTCCCCCCCCCCCCCCACAGCCCTCAGGGTAGGGGTTGTAAGCTATGCAATGGGGGCATATAAGATTTTTATTAAAAGCTTTGTCGTAGAAACTTGAAAAAGGGCTAATTCGATTGGAAATTCAAAGGGCTAATGCCCTTTTTAATAGTCGAAAGTGATTTGAGGGCAATTAACCCTCCTCTCACCCCACATTTTCCCCGAACACATCCATTCAAAATTTTGAGATAGCCATTTTGCTCAGCAAAGTTGATTTCCAGATAGAAATTATCTTTTTGAGGAGGACACTCCTCCACAGCCCTCAGGGCAAGGGTTTTAAGTTATGCCATGGGGGCATATAAGGTTTTTATATGAAGCGTTGTCGTAGAAACTTCAAAAAAAGCTCGTTCGTTTGGAAATTCAAAAGGCTAGTGCCTTTTTTATTGTCGAAATTGATTTGAGGGCAACTAACCCCCCTCTCACGCCCACCCCAAACACATCCAATTAAAATTTTGAGATTGCCATTTTGTTCAACATAGTTGAAAGTTCTAGAAATTAGGTCTTTGAGGATGACAACCCCCCCCCCCCCCTACAGCCCTCAGAGCAAGGGTTGTAAGTTATGCCCTGGGGGCATATAAGGTTTTTTTTATAGAAAGCGTTGTCATAGAAACTTCAAAAAGGGCTCATTTGATTGGAAATTGAAATGGCTAGTGCCCTTTTTAATAGTCGAAAGTGATTGGAAGGCAACTAACACCCCTTCCACGCCCACCATTTATCCAAACACATCCAAACAAAATTTTAAGATAACCACTTTGTCCAAAGTCACGCCCACCTCACGCCATCTCACGCCCACCTTTTCCTTAGAGCCCTCGGGGCAAGGGTTGTAAGCTATGTCCTAGGGGTATTTAAGGTTTTGAGATAGTGATGTTGTAGAAACATCAAAAGGGGCTCATTCGATTGGAAATTAGAAGGGCTTGTGCCTTTTTTAATATTCGAAAGTGATTGGAGGATAACTAACACTCCTCTCACGCCCACCATTTCCCCAAACACATCCAATCAAAATTTTGAGATAGCCATTTTGTTCGACGTAGTTAAAAAGGCCGGAAATTATGTTTTTGAGGATGACACTCCCCCACAGCCCTCAGGGCAAGGGTTATAAGTTATGCCCTGGGGGCATATAAGTTTTTTTTTATAGAAAGCGTTGTTGTAGAAACTTCAAAAAGGAATCATTCGATTGGAAATTGAAACGGCTAGTGCCCCTTTTAACAGTCGAATGTGAT
>CM051274.1:22744980-23084980 GCA_027921565.1 Artemia sinica
CTAATTTATTGGTAGCTTTCGTAGATTTTGAGAGAGCATTCGATAGTGTTGATAGGATTTTGTTGTGCGTAGAATTGTTGAGGATAGGACTGCCCCTTTTTTTTGTTCGACTAGCGTGTGATATGTATATGCTAACAAGAAGAATGGTTACGGTAGCAGGGAAAGGGTTTTCGGATTTATTTAGTTGTGAGGTAGGAGTTAAACAGGGTTGCACCTTGTCCCCGAGGCTATTTTTTTGTAATAAAGGAAATTTGAAGGATCATGTGAAAGAAATGGTGGGTAGAGGTAAAGCGGTTTCTTCAGCAGTTTTAAGGAATTCAGCTTTAAATGAAATTAAAAATATTAAAATGCATAAGTATTTATTTCAATCGAAAATTCGCCCTACTATTCATTATGGTGTGGAGCTTTGGGGATATGAGGTGATCCCGCAATTAGAAATGGTTCAACTACAATATTATAAAAGATTGGTTAGGGTACATGCTACAACTCATACACAGGCTTTTAAGGGAGATCTAAGCTTTGTTTTCGCTGATTAAAGAAAGGTTACTACAAGTTGTAAAATTTTGGCTGAAAATTATCCAACCACCAGATGAGAGGCTTATGAAAGCCGCATATTTTGAATTATTGCAGCAAGGTAGAAAAAGATCGTGGCCGTTCCATGTTAAAGCCCTTCTTGATAAAGTCCAAGAGGCGATCCAGAGGAAATTTATCGGAAGCTAAAACATGTTAAGGAGGATCAAGAGATCCAACTCTGGCATGAACAGATTCGAAAATCTGAAACCTTGCGACAGTATTTTAAGATAAAAGAGTCTTTTGGACTAGAATATTATTTTAAGCTGAATTTGCCACCGGAAAACTTGCGCCTGTGGTTCCAGGTCAGAGCGAATTGTTTGCCCTTAAAAAGTAGCTTAAAAGTATTTGAATGAAATGCTCAGGGCCTGAGATCATGTTATACTTGCTCTTTATGTGGTATGGAGGAATAAAGTTTGTTCCATTTTTTGACGCTGTGCCAGGGGCTTTCAGATTTGAGATTGAAGTATTTAGGTGATGGGGAAGTGTTTTTTCCTGGGATCCTTAAATCTTCATCTCGGGAGACGATTATAGCAGTGACTGAATTTATAAAAGAGGATTTAAAAAGACGTAAATAATGGGTTTAAGGTTTTTGTTTTTTTGTTAGTAGTTATACCTTTTAGTTAAGTGTATGCTGGCTGTTGTCTTATTTAATCATTGTAATGTTTGTGTATGGCCTAGCGGCTGAATAAATTATCTATCTATCTATCTTTCTATATTTTGCAAAACCAAGAACAAATGCTTGTCAAAAATACTCTTTTGGTCACAGTTGATAATTCCACTAACTAATATGCTTTTCCATAATGCTCCATAGTAATTTTGTATTTTAATTAGGCTAGTTTCGATCAACATCTTTTTTATTTTATGGTATTATCAAGTTTTCTTGAATTTTTGTATTTCCAGTACAGGCATCAAGAAGCAACGTATGTTTATATCAAGTAGTATTGCATTTATATGTCGAATAGTATCATGTTTCAAGATGGAGCAGCGTCATGTTTCTAAATCGAGTAGCACCGTACTTCTACTATAATAATATCGAGTTAACAGAGTCAATTTTCATTATAGGCATATCACAACTATGGAGCCAGTTACGGTCAGAAGAGCGACACCATAATCTTGCTCCTTGCACTGATACCCATTACATTAACGCTTGGAGCCTTGGCTGCTTTTGCCCTTAACGGATCAGGATTTTCCGGTAGATCAAATAAAGAGTTAAATGGACTCTGTATACTTTTTAAAATAGATTGTTATATGTCAAAGTATACTTTAGTTTTGTTCATAGGGAACGTTTAACGGTTTAACAGACAGGTTATAATTAACAATCAGAAAAGAATGTTCGACGACAGGCATAAAAAAGCAGGTATCATTGCCTACTATTTTGGGTAATTATCTGTTATAGCGACCCCACTCAAGTTCTTCATCCATTGACGCATTGTAGAACCAGTTTCTGTCGCTAGTTTCTTTCAGCTTAGCGTGAGACAAGACAAAGGCAAGTGACAGAATAGATGAAAAATATATAATTTGGGCTATATATTTCCACATTGGGGGTGGTGGGGGTAAAGTATTTAAACAGTGTGAAGGTAGAAAACAACTCTTACTTCATAATATACAAGAAAAATTGTATCTAGCACATTTGGCATGCAGACCTCTGTAATTTACTCACCCCCCCCCCCTATTTTCAAATATGTAGCCCAAACTTGTTTCTAAAGTATTATAGGTACTGGTGCATTAGATGGTCACTTCTAAAAAGTCAAGTTTGGTTAATGCTAACGAAATAAAAAAAATATGATGAATATATAATAGTTTAGAAACAAATTTGGGCTATATATTTGCACATTAAGGGGGGGGGGGATAAAGCCTAGCATATATTAAATACGTAACCTAACCTAGGTACTTCCCCTCCCCCTGAACCCCAAAAAACAACAGTTCAAATATTGTAAACGCAATAAAAACTACTCTTTGCATTCCATTTCATTATAGCGGTCTCTTAAAATAACCAGTCTGGCAGGTTCGTCTATCATTAGTATATAGAAGTGACCATCTAATGCACTAGTACCGTATTATATTTTCATTATATTTTGGTATATTTCATTAGGATTAACCTAACTTCACTTCTGGAGTGGGGTCACTATAACAGATAAGTACCCTATTTTTTTAGGACCAGACATTTTTTTGCCCATACCCCCTCCCCCCCACCTGCAAAAAATTCAGACTCAAAATTCAAAGTCACATAGTCTTGGCCCAGAGATTGGGTTTTTGATGTTCCTACTGTGCCAGCCGACATGCTAGTCGCCATTACACCGTTCTCTGTCCTCTGCCCCGTCAAAGAAAAATCTGAATCTCTGCGCATCGTTCTTTATCATACTTTTCCATACAGTCCAAGGACGTTCTCTTTTTCTTTAAGCCTAGATACATCGTCGAAAAACTCGATTTGTTGTAGTTCAATCTCTTTCATCCGTAAAACGTCTCTTATCCATCCTAACCTTTCTGTATTATTGATAAAATAAAATAAGTTATTTTTAACTGAAAGTAAGGAGCGACATTAAAACTTAAAACGAACAGAAATTATTCCGAATATGAAAGGGGTTGTCCCCTCCTCAACGCATCACTCTTTACGCTAAAGTTTGACTCTTTGTCACAAATCTACCATTTAAACAATGAAAAATTTAGCGTAAAGAACGAGGCGTTGAGGAGGGGGCAGCCACTTTCATATACGGAATAATTTCTGTTTCTTTTAAGTTTTAATGTTACTTCTTACTTTCAGTTAAAAAAACTTGTTTTTTCATTTAATTTCTGAACGTTTTCCAACTAATACAGGTTCGAACTTAGCTCGCCGTACATGAAAATTAAAACAAAATTTGCACATTAATTTTGGCACATTTATTTCATATATGAAGGGTTGCACCCCCCCCTCAATACCTTGCTCTTTACGCTAAAGCTGTTAGCACTTTTGAAAAAAGCTTCCTGTGCTAATTAAAAGGCCCGCGTAATTCAGTAGAAGCTCTTAAAAAATTGCGACAGACAGTCAAACTTTAGCAAACTTTATCAAGGTACTGAGGAGGGGCAGCCCTTCATATATGGAATAATTTCTGTTCGTTTTTCAAATAATGCCAGTAAATCTGGCTCACCCTCTATGAAATATACCCCTCTCCCTCACGAAAAACTCCTCCACGGAAATTTTATTGAATGTAAAGTGCACCCCCCCCCCCTTTCAAATTTCGTCCAGACAGTTCCATCCTCACTGAGAATCCCCCCTCCCTGTATAATTGCTTGCGGGCGATTCAGCCTGAAAAATTCTCCTTAGCATCCGTTCATTTGAATGAGACTTTAATCTAATCGGTTTCTCGATCACTTCAGAAATGCCCCCTTCCGTGAAAATTATTTCCCGGAAATCAAAACACGTGGAGAAAGGCCCTGGATAATTCCCCCGGGAATATCTCCACATGAAAATTTTGGCAAAGAGAATGTAAGACAATTAAAAAGAATTTCGTATACTAATTCTGTCAACCCCCCCCCCCCAATGTTTTTTTTCCCCGGATTCATCCCCCCCCCCAGAAATTTTACTCCCCGAGAAAATTTCTCCCTGAAGAAATCCACCTCTAGCACACCCCCTCCCTCAAATAAAATATTTGTATACTTCCCAATAACAAATACTATACGTAAACAATGTTCGAATTTCATAACTTTCTATACTGAAGAAATTACTACCTCAACATTTTGATCAGATAATTTTGCGGAAAAAATGTGCGTGGGATAGGGCCCAATTTCCCTCCAGTCTTTTGGGACACTTAATAGGGGCACTAGAAGTTTGAATTTCCGTTCGAATACACCCTCTCCCGATCTTCTAGGACCATTATTTCGATACAATCACCCCTGGAAAAAAGAAACAACAACAAACAAAAATTCATCCGTCATCCGTCTTCTGGCAAAAATCGCAAAATTCCACATTTTGAAGATAGGAGCGTGAAACTTCTACAGTCGGGTTCTCTTGTACGCTGAATCTGACGGTCTGGTTATCGTTAAGATTCCTTTAATTTTAAGGAGCCCCCCCCCCCTGTTTAAAAATAAGGCACATTTTCTCAGGCTCGCCACTTTTGATGGGTAACACTAAAATTAATGAATTTTTATATATTTGGAATCAGCGTAATAAGCTGATTCTTTTAATGTATCTATTGATATTAAAATTTAGTTTTTTAGAGTTTCAGTTACAATTGAGCCAAGTGGCTCCTTACTTACATTTCGTTACCATAAACTGTTTGAAAAAGAGATAATTGAACTTATACATTATAATACAAAGCACTTCCAAGGCCCTTCAAAAAAAGGAACATTCGTAAGAGGAAACTTAAGTTAGTCTGTGAGAAAAAGGAAACAGCACCATCTAACGTTACCCAGCAAAATTAAAAAGTTGACTATAAACACTTTTATCTTAGAACTATAATTCAAAATAATTATACAATTTATAATCCTTATTTGTATTTTTCATTTCAATTTTGCTTGGGCAAAGATGGAAGGAAATTTTGTCAAAAAGGCAGAGTAGGTATACGGCTGAACATCTTTCCAACTTCCCCAGGCATTTTGCCCAGTTTTACAAGGCTTCTTTTATTTCAAATGATAAAGGTTTTGTATAACGGGCAAGAGAGATCATATAACTAAAAGAAAATATTTTGTCCGACTTGGCAATAAATAGAAACACATAACCTATATGTTAATTCGATTTATGATAGTACTTTGAACAATGAATCTATTGTTAAAACAAATAACCTGGATAAACAGATTTCCAGCCTAGCAATCAAGGTCCTATATAGCATCTATTTTTTTTTCGATTTTTTCCTTCTTTACACTAAGGACGCCTCAGTCTAAAATTTTTGGGCAATATTGCCCAAAAGTTTTTGGGAAATTTTTGGAAATGTTTCCTTTAGCTCTTGCATTATACCAATATATTTTTTCTACTAAAGCGCAAGGCTAGATAGTTGGCAGTTTTTTTGTAATTAATTAAACCTTTTAAAATTCAAGCTCAAAACGACCAGAAATTACTATTAAAGAATAAATGAAACCCAAAACGAACAGAAATCAAATAAACAATCATAGCAAAAACATAAAACAAGTAATAATATAAATGAATAAATAGATCTTAAAGCGAGGAATGCTTAGATTGAATATGAAAATCAAGCTTAAAACGAAAAAAATTATTTTCCTATTGAAGCATAAATGAAACTTAAAACGAACAGAAATTAAATAAACAACCAATGCAAACAAACATGCAATAGGTTTTAATATAAATTAATAAATAAATCTTAAAACGAGTGAAACTTAAATTGAATATGCAAATCACGTTTGAAACGAACAAAAATCACTACAAACAAGAGTTTGGGTATGACCTCCTTCTCTCACTGTAAAAGTCTATAACCTACTGCGTCATTGGCACTTTACTGAAAACCAATTTTATGACAAATATTTTCTTTTGTACTTAATATTGAATATACACATTAAATTATAGTAACATCTTGAACTGATGAGCTTTCAGAAACTAATATCATTATGCATCAAATATTCAGTTTGGTTTATTAGATCTTTTTAATGTTGTTCAAGACGAATATAGTTTCCCTACAAAACAGTGTTTGGATACTGCTTCCTTTCCTAACTGTAAATGAAAACCAAAAGCCTACTGCGTCATTGGCGCTTAACTGAAAACGAATTATATTACAAATATTTTATTTTCCAGTTCTTACAGCATTGAAACTAAAAATAAAACTACAGTGAAATAAATTCTTGAACTGATGGATCTTTTAACAATTAATATCATTATACATCAAATATTAAATTTGATGTTGTTTATACTTTCCAAGACTGTTCAAGACGCATATAGTTTTCAGTAAAGCACCAATGACGCAGCAGGTTTTAGACTTTTACAGTGAGAGAAGGAGGTCATACCCAAACTCTTGTTTGTAGTGATTTTTTTCGTTTCAAGCTTGATTTGCATATTGAATTTAAGGTTCACTCGTTTTAAGATTTATTTATTAATTTAAATTA
The DNA here is from genome assembly GCA_027921565.1 of Artemia sinica. Taxonomy (NCBI): domain Eukaryota; kingdom Metazoa; phylum Arthropoda; class Branchiopoda; order Anostraca; family Artemiidae; genus Artemia; species Artemia sinica. Next base: position 22,751,581 of record CM051274.1, read on the forward strand.
ATATCTATTGTATGTTTGTTTCCATTGATTGTTTATTTAATTTCTATTCGTTTTAAGTTTCATTTATACTTAAATACGAAAATATTTTTTTTTCGTTTTAAGCTTGATTTTCATATTCAATCTAAGCATTACTCGCTTTAAGATCTATTTATTCATTTATATTGTTACTTGTTGTATGTTTTTGCTATGATTGTTTATTTAATTTCTGTTCGTTTTGGGTTTCATTTATTCTTTGATAGTAATTTCTGGTCGTTTTGAGTTTGAATTTAAAAAGGTATTTGTATCTACTGAGGTTAAGTTTAAAATGGTCTTTACTTTTTTTTGAAAAACTTAATTTTTGGATAGATTTTTTAATTAATTTTTGTTCGTTTTTGATTGCAAAAAGATTCAAGTTTTTAAAAATTCCTTAGTTCAAAATCAAACTTAAAAAAAAATAAATCAAAACTGATACCAAAGTAACAATATCAATATGAAAAAATGGGTTTGTGTCAACCTCGGAGTTTTTATTGTCTGATGTTTCAACTATTTTTAACAAAATTGCTATCTCAAACATTTTATCGGATGGGTCTGGGGAAACAGGGCGAGAGGGGGGGGGGGGGGGCTAATTAACCTTCGGTCTCTTTTGACTCTTTAAAAGTGAACTAAAACTTTCTATTTTCAATCAAATGAGCCCTCTCTGAAGTTTATACGATTATCCCTTCTATAAGAACCATATATATCCCCAGAGTATAACTTACGACGCCTGTCCCTGGGCCCTTGGGGTTGTGTTAACCCCGGAGTTTTAATATCTGATGGTTGAACTTTTTTTAACAAAATGGTCACCTCGAATTTTTATCGGATGGGTTTGTCCATCCGATAAACCCAAAGGCATGGAGGGTGGCAGGGGCTAGTTGCCCTCCGATCTTTTTTCACTCTGAATAAATGAACTATGACTTTTAATTTCCATTCAAATGAACCCTCTCTGGAGTTTATACGAGTATCCCTTTCATAAGAACCACATACGGCCCCAGGACATAGCATACAATGCCTGCCCCGAGTAGAATGCTAATATTGAATTCTACGACTGCTATAGGAAATATCATGTTATTCTATGAAAGCTCTACACCTTTTCAAAGAGAGTGAGTATCCTCTCACACCTATACTTCCTTGGCATCTTTCCAGAGCATTTACCTATGGATTTGGATGGATTATGTTCCTTCCTATACTATTTGCTTGCCTTGTGTTCCTTGGCACCTTTTCAGAGCTTGTAATTATGGATACCTTTCCAAGCAACGTGATTAAACACGCTTTTACAATCGGAATTGTTTGATTGACCTTTGCAAAAAGGGATAAGGAATTCGCAAATTGGACTCTATGAACGATATTAATTAATGTTTGAATAATAGGAGTGTGATTGATTCTAATTAGTGATTGGATAATTTTTTAACAAGAAATCTCTGAATAAAATATTTTGGAGGGTTGGGAGCGAGGTGTCTTAGAGTACTTATAATGGTGTTTATTGGGGAGATTACGTTCCTTGGCACCTTTTCAGAGCATGTAATTATGGATACCTTTCCAAGCAACGTGATTAAACACGCTTTTACAATCGGAATTGTTTGATTGACCTTTGCAAAAAGGGATAAGGAATTCGCAAATTGGACTCTATGAACGATACTAATTAATGTTTGAATAATAGGAGTGTGATTGATTCTAATTAGTGATTGGATAATTTTTTAACAAGAAATCTCTGAATAAAATATTTTTGAAGGGATGGGAGCGAGGTGTCTTAGAGTACTTATAATGGTGTTATTTGGAGAGATTACGTTCCTTGGCACCTTTCCAGAGCATTTACTTATGGATTCTAGCCGACTATGTTCCTTCCTGTGCTATTTGGGGAGATTACGTTCCTTGACACCTTTTCAGGGCATGTACTTATGGATTTGGGTTGATTATGGCGTCTTTCCAGAGCATGTACCTATGGGTTTGGATGGATTATGTTCCTTCCTATGCTATTCTAAGGGTTTATGTTCCTTCCTATGCTATTCTATAGTCTTATGTTCCTTCTTGTGTTATTCTATGGGACCTCTACACATGATTAAACACGTTTTGCTTGCCTTTCATTGGTACCTTTCCAAGCGAGCGGGGATTCCCCTCCGGTTCCTACACACTGCAAAAAGCAAGATATTTATTATAAATTTGGAACAATTGTCACATTCAGCATGGCGTGTGTTATTTTTTTTTTTTTTTTGGCAATTGACGTTTTTTCTGATTGGAACAATATCAATCTTTGGAAATGGTTAACGATAACAAACATGTTTTCAACCAGATGGGTTTTTGAAAGCACATTCAGCATGGCGTGCGCTATTTTTTTTATTTTTTTTTGGCAATTGGCATTTTTGTCTGATAACAGGTACCATTCATTGCGATCATAGCTCTAAAAAAAGGAGGGATGGGAATGGGGTGTCTTAGAGTACTTGATTCAAACTTTTACCTTGAGCATCGATGTTGTTAGCAGAATTTCAAAAGGATCGTTTATGAGTGCTGGCGTATCTGATGAAATAATTTAGGTCGTATGATAAATTTAATTTATTTTTTTTAATGCAGTAGTTTTTCAGTAAGGACACTTGATATCCTAAAAGTGTTTGATTCAAACTTTTACCTTGAGCTTCGATGTTGTTAGCAGAATTTCAAAAGGATCGTTTATGAGAGGTGGTGTATGTGATGAAATAATTTAGGTCGTACGATAAATTTAATTTATTTTTATTAATGCAGAAGTTTTTCAGTAAGGACACTCAATATCCTAAAAGTGTTTGATTCAAACTTTTACCTTGAGCATCGATGTTGTTAGCAGAATTTCAAAAGGATCGTTTATGAGTGCTGGCGTATCTAATGAAATAATTTGGGTCGTATTATAAATTTAATTTATTTTTTTAATGCAGTAGTTTCTTAGTAAGGACACTCGATATCCTAAAAGTGTTTGATTCAAACTTTTACCTTGAGAATCGATGTTGTTAGAAGAATTTCAACAGGATCGCTTATGAGTGCTGGCGTATCTGATGAAATAATTTAGGTTGTATGATCAATTTAATTTTTTTTAATGCAGTAGTTTTTTAGTAAGGACACTCGATATCCTAAAAGTGTTTAATTCAAACTTTTACCTTGAGCATCGATGTTTTTAGCAGAATTTCAAAAGGATCGTTCATAAGTGCTGGCGTATCTGATGAAATAATTTAGATTGTATGATTAATTTAATTTTTGGTTATTTTTTTTTGCAGTAGTTATTTAATAAGCACACTCGATATCCTAAAAATGTTTGATTCAATTTTTACCTTGAGCATCGAAGTTTTTAGTAGAATTTCAAAAGGATCGTTTATAAGTGCTGACCTGTCTCTGATGAAATAATTCATGTCGCATGATAATTTTTTTTTAATACAGTAGTTATTCAATAAGGACACTCGATATCCTAAAAGTGTTTGGTTCCAACTTTTACCTTGAGAATCAATGTTTTTAGCAGAATTTCAAAAGGATCGTTTATGAGTGCTGGCGTATCTGATGAAATAATTTAGGTCGTATGATAAATTTAATTCATGTTTTTTAATGCAGTAGTTTTTTAGTAAGGACACTCGATATCCTAAAAGTTTTTGATTCAAACTTTTACCTTGAGAATCGATGTTGTTAGAAGAACTTCAAAAGGATCGTTTATGAGTGCTGGCATATCTGATGAAATAATTTAGGTCGTTATTATCAATTTAATTTTTTTTAATGCAGTAGTTTTTCAGTAAGGACACTCGATATCCTAAAAGTGTCTGATTCAAACTTTTACCTTGAGCATCGATGTTGTTAGCAGAATTTCAAAAGGATCGTTTATGAGTGCTGGCGTATCTGATGAAATAATTTAGGTCGTATGATAAATTTAATTTATTTTTTTAATGCAGTACTTTTTCAGTAAGGACATTCGATATCCTAAAAGCGTTTGATTCAAACTTTTACCTTGAGAATCGACGTTGTTAGCAGAATTTCAAAAGGATCTTTTATGAGTTCTGGCGTATCTGATGAAATAATCTAGGTCGTATGATAAATTTAATTTATTTTTTTTAATGCAATAGTTTTTCAGTAAGGACACTCGATATCCTAAAAGTGTCTGATTCAAACTTTTACCTTGAACATCGATGTTGTTAGCAGAATTTCAAAAGGATCGTTTATGAGTGCTGGCGTATCTGATGAAATAATTTAGGTCGTATGATAAATTTAATTTATTTTGTTAATGCAGTAGTTTTTCAGTAAGGACACTCGATATCCTAAAAGTGTTTGATTCAAACTTTTACCTTGAGAATCGATGTTGTTAGCAGAATGTCAAAAGGATCGTTTATGAGTGCTGGCGTATCTGATGAAATAATTTAGGTCGTATGATAAATTTAATTTATTTTTTTTAATGCAGTAGTTTTTCAGTAAGGACACTCGATATACTAAAAGTGTTTGATTCAAACTTTTACCTTGAGCTTCGATGTTCACACACACACACAGAGACGACACACACACAGAGATGTCACACACACACAGAGAGACGAAAAACACATAGAGACGACACACGCACAAAGACGATATACACACACAGAGACCACACAAACACAGAGACGAAACACACAGATAGCGACGACACACGCACAGAGACGACACACACAGAGACGACACACACAGAGAGAGAAGACACACGCACAGAGACGACACATACACACAGAGACAACACACACACACAGACGACACACACATAGCGACGACACACGCACAGAGACGACAAACACAGAGAGACGACACACACACTTAGAGAGAGAAGACACATGCACAGAGACGACACACACACACAGAGACGACACACACACACAGACAACACACACACAGAGACGACACACACATAGTGACGACACACACACATAGCGACAACACACACACAGAGACGACACACACACAGAGACAACACACACACAGAGACGACATACACATAGCGACGACACACACACATAGTGACGACACCCACACAGAGACGACACACACACAGAGACGACACACACAAAGTGACGACTTACACATAGAGACGACACACACACAGAGACGACAAACACACAGAGACGACACACATAGAGGGACAACACACACACAGAGAGACGACAAACACATAGAGACAGCACACACAAAGAGACGACACACATAGATATGAAACATACAAAGAGACGACACACGCACAGAGACGACACACACATATAGCCGACTCACACACAGAGAGGACAAACATACAGAGACGACAGACACAAACACACAGAGACGACAGAAACAAACACACAGAGACGACAGACACAAAGAGACGACTCACACACAGAGAGGACAAACACACAGAAACGACACGCACACACACAGAGACGACACACACATAGAGACAACACAGACACAGAGACGACACACACACAGAGACAAAACACACAGAGACGACACATACACAGAGACGACACAAACACACACAGAGACGACAAACATACAGAGAAGACACAAAAACAGAGACGACACACCCACAGAGATGACACACACATAGAGACGACACGCTCACAGACACGACACACAAACAGAGTCACAGTGAGAGAGATATCCAAACAGTTGGGTTGATCTAGGTTCACTTAGAGTGGCGCGCCACTCTGTGTTTGTCGTCTCTGTGTGTTTGTCGTCTGTGTGTGTGTGTCGTCTCTATGTGTAAGTCGTCACTTTGTGTGTGTCGTCTCTGTGTGTGTGTGTCGTCTCTGTGTGGGTATCGTCTCTGTGTGTGTGCTGTCTCTATGTGTGTGTGTCGTCTCTGTGGGTGTGTCGTCTCTGTTTTTGTGTCTTCTCTGTATGTTTGTCGTCTCTGTGTGTGCGTATCGCCTCTGTGTATGCGTCGTCTCTGTGTGTGTTTCGTCTTTGTGTGTCTGTCGTCTCTGTGTGTCTGTCGTCTCTGTGTCTGTGTTGTCTCTATGTGTGTGTCGTCTCTGTGTGTGTGTGTTGTTTCTGTGTGTTTGTCCTCTCTGTGTGTGAGTCGTCTCTTTGTGTCTGTCGTCTCTGTGTGTTTGTCCTCTCTGTGTGTGAGTCGACTCTGTGTGTGTGTCGTCTCTGTGCGTGTGTCGTCTCTTTGTGTGTTTCGTATCTGTTTGTGTGTCGTCTCTTTGTGTGTGTTGTCTCTGTTTGTTTGTCGTCTCTCTGTGTGTGTGTCGTCTCTGTGTGTGTTTCGTCTTTGTGTGTCTGTCGTCTCTGTGTGTCTGTCGTCTCTGTGTCTGTGTTGTCTCTATGTGTGTGTCGTCTCTATGTGTGTTTCGTATCTTTGTGTGTGTGTCGTCTCTTTGTGCGTGTCTCGTCTCTCTGTATGTGTTGTCTCTGTGTGTGTATCGTCTCTGTGCGTGTGTCGTCTCTATGGGTGTTTCGTCTCTGTGTGTGTCTCATCTCTGTGTGTGTGTCGTCTCTGTTCGTGTGTCTTCTCTCTGTGTGTGTGTTTGTGTGTCGTCTCTTTGTGTGTCGTCTCTGTTTGTTTGTCGTTTCTGTGTGTGAGTTCTCTCTCTGTGTCTGACGTTTCTGTGTGTCTGTCATCTCTGTGTGTGTGTCGTCTCTGTATGTGTGAATCGTCTCTGTGCGTTTGTCTTCTCTCTGTGTGTGCTTCGTCTCTGTGTGTGTGTCGTCTCTGTGCGTGTGTCGTCGCTATGTGTGTGTGTCGTCTCTGTGTGTGTGTTGTCTCTGTGTGTGTTTGTCGTCTCTGTGCGTGTGTCTTCTCTCTCTGTGTGTGTGTGTGTCGTCTCTGTGTGTGTGTCGTCCCTTTGTGTGTGTGTGTCGTCTCTGTGCGTGTGTCTTCTCTCTGTGTGTTGTTGTCTCTGTGTGTGTGTCGTCTCTGTGCGTGTGTCGTCGCTCTGTGTGTGTCGTCTCTCTGTGTGTGTTGTCTCTGTGTGCGTATTGTCTCTGTGCTTGTTGTCTTTGTGTGTGTGTCGTCTCTGTGCGCGTATCGTCTCTATGTGTGTTTCGTATCTGTGTGTGTGTCGTCTCTTTGTGTGTGTCGTCTCTATGAGTGTTTGTCGTTTTTGTGTGTGTGTCCCGTCTCTCTGTGTGTGTTTTCTCTGTGTGTGTATCGTCTCTGTGTGTGTGTCATCTCTGTTTGTGTGTGTGTCGTCTCTCTGTGTGTGTCGTCTCTGTGCGTGTGTCGTCGCTATGTGTGTGTCGTCTGTGTGTGTGTGTTGTCTCAGTGTGTGTGTGTCGTCTCTGTGCGTGTGTCTTCTCTCTGTGTGTGTGTCGTCTCTGTGTGTGTGTATCGTCTCTGTGTGTGTGTCGTCGCTATGTGTGTTTCGGCTCTGTGTGTGTGTCATCTCTGTGTGTGTGTCGTCTCTGTGCGTGTGTCGTCGCTATGTGTGTTTCGTCTCTGTGTGTGTATCATCTCTGTGTGTGTGTCGTCTCTGTGTGTTTGTTGTCTCTGTGTGTGTGTATCGTCTCTGTGCGTGTGTCGTCTCTATTTGTGTTCGGTCTCTGTGTGTGTGTGTCATCGCTGTGTGTGTGTCGTCTCTGTTTGTGTGTGTGAACATCGATGGTCAAGGTAAAAGTTTGAATCAAACACTTTTAGCATATCGAGTATCCTTACTGAAAAACTACTGCATTAAAAAAAATAAATTAAATTTATCATACGACCTAAATTATTTCATCAGATACGCCAGCACTCATAAACGATCCGTTTGAAATTCTGCTAACTGCATCGATGTTCAAGGTAAAAGTTTGAATCAGATACTTTTAGGATATCGAGTGTCCTTAATGAAAAACTATTGCATTAAAAAAAATAAATTAAATTTATCATACGACCTAAATTATTTCATCAGATACGCCAGCACTCATAAACGATCCTTTTGAAATTCTGCTAACAACATCGATTCTCAAGGTAAAAGTTTGAATCAAACACTTTTAGCATATCGAGTGTCCTTACTGAAAAACTACTGCATTAAAAAAAAATTAAATTTATCATACGACCTAAATTATTTCATCAGATACGCCAGCACTCATAAATGATCCTTTTGAAATTCTGCTAACAACATCGATTCTCAAGGTAAAAGTTTGAATCATACACTTTTAGGATATCGAGTGTCCTTACTAAAAAACTACTGCATTAAAAAAAAATGATCATAACGACCTAAATTATTTCATCAGATATGCCAGCACTCATAAACGATCCTTTTGAAATTCTTCTAACAACATCGATTCTCAAGGTAAAAGTTTGAATCAAACACTTTTAGGATATCGAGTGTCCTTACTAAAAAACTACTGCATTAAAAAAAATAAATTAAATTTATCATACGACCTAAATTATTTCATCAGATACGCCAGCACTCATAAACGATTCTTTTGAAATTCTGCTAACAACATCGATTCTCAAGGTAAAAGTTGGAATCAAACACTTTTAGGATATCGAGTGTCCTTATTGAATAACTACTGTATTAAAAAAAAAATTATCATGCGGCATGAATTAGTTCATCAAAGACAGGTCAGCACTTATAAACGATCCTTTTGAAATTCTACTAAAAAGTTCGATGTTCAAGGTAAAAATTGAATTAAACATTTTTAGGATATTGAGTGTGCTTATTAAACTACTGCAAAAAAAATAATTAAAAATTAAATTAATCATACAATCTAAATTATTTCATCAGATACGCCAGCACTTATGAACGATCCTTTTGAAATTCTGCTAAAAACATCGATGCTCAAGGTAAAAGTTTGAATCCAACACTTTTAGGATATCGAGTGTCCTTACTAAAAAACTACTGCATTAAAAAAAAAAATTGATCATACAGCCCAAATTATTTCATCAGATACGCCAGCACTCATAAACGATCCTTTTGAAATTCTTCTAACAACATCGATTCTCAAGGTAAAAGTTTGAATCAAACACTTTTAGGATATCGAGTGTCTTTACTAAAAAACTGCTGCATTAAAAAAATAAATTAAATTTATCATACGACCTAAATTATTTCATCAGATACGCCAGCACTCATAAACGATCCTTTTGAAATTCTGCTAACAACATCGATACTCAAGGTAAAAGTTTGAATCAAAAGTAGTAATCTAAGTTATACTTTGCTCGGGGGTATAGCAATCTCCATGTTATTCTACGTTCCTTGGCACCTTTTCAGAGCATGTACTTATGCAACATGATTAAACACGCTTTTACAATCGGAATTCATTGATTGACATTTGCAAAAAAGGGGTAATTAGTGATTGGATAATTTTTTAACATGAAATCTCTGAATAAAATATTTTTGGAGCATGTACTTGACGATGGATAAAAGGGTTAAGGTGATTAGTAATTACGAAAGGGGATTCCCCGCTGGTTTTTTTTTAAATCGAAAACTAGAGATTGTCAAATTGCGTATTTAGGAATTGTTTTGATTGACATTTTTGCAAAAAGGGATAAGGAATTCGCAAATTGGACACTATGAACGATATTAATTAATGTTTTGAATAATAGGAGTGTGATTGATTCTAATTAGTGATTGGATAATTTTTTAACATGAAATCTCTGAATAAAATATTTTTGCTTGCAAATCAGGTAGTAAGGTGTATGTGAGTACGAACCATCAAGGATCATAAGCACCAATGACCCTAACCAGCAGAGACACCAACCCTCCAAAGGTCCCTCGCCCCCAAACTCGAAGGGTGCCCCCTCCCTCCAACTTTTTGCCCCCCCCCTCCCCATTTTTTTTTGATTTTTTTTAAACATGATGTATTTTTTCAACTTTTTTTTTACATTTCTTCGAATGAGATGAAACAAACTTAAATTCAGTAGTGTTTCGTCGTGGTTTACCTTGGCACAGTTACATTCTCTAAATTTTTCAAAGTTCATTTTGAATTTCATTCGTTGAAATGCAAGAGTTGGAATATTTCAGTAGTGTCTTGTTGTGCTTTACCTTGTCACAGTTACATTCTCTTGATTTTTCAAAGTTCATTTTGGATTTCTTTCGTTGAAATGCAAGAGTTGGAATATTTCAGTAGCGTTTTATTGTGCTTTACCTAGTCACAGTTACATTCTCTTGATTTCTCAAAGTTTATTTTGGATTTCTTTCGTTGAAATGCAAGAGTTGGAATATTTCAGTAGTGTCTTGTTGTGCTTTACCTTGTCACAGTTACATTCTCTTGATTTTTCAAAGTTCATTTTGGATTTCTTTCGTTGAAATGCAAGAGTTGGAATATTTCAGTAGTGTTTTGTTGTGCTTTACCTTGTCAAAGTTACATTCTCTTGATTTTTCAAAGTTCATTTTGGATTTCTTTCGTTGAAATGCAAGAGTTGGAATATTTCAGTAATGTTTTGTTGTGCTTTACCTTGTCACAGTTACATTCTCTTGATTTTTCAAAGTTCATTTTGAATTTATTTCGTGAAATGCAAGAGTTGGAATATTTCTGTAGTGTTTTGTTGTGCTTTACCTTGTCACAGTTACATTCTCTTGATTTTTCAAACTTCATTTTTGGATTTCTTTCGTTGAAATGCAAGAGTTGGAATATTTCAGTAGTGTTTTGTCGTGGTTTACCTAGTCACTGTTACATTCTCATGATATTTTTCAAAGTTCATTTTGAATTTATGTCGTGAAATGCAAGAGTTGGAATATTTCAGTAGTGGTTTGTCGTGGTTTACCTTGTCACAGTTACATTCTCATGAATTTTCAAAGCTCATTTTTGGATTTCTTTCCTTGAAATGCAAGAGTTGGAATATTTCAGTAGTGTTTTGTTGTGCTTTACCTTGTCAAAGTTACATTCTCTTGATTTTTCAAAGTTCATTTTGAATTTCTTTCGTTGAAATGCAAGAGTTGGAATATTTCAGTAGTGTTTTGTTGTTTTTTACCTTGTCACAGTTACATTCTCTTGATTTTTCAAAGTTCATTTTGATTTTGTTTCGTGAAATGCAAGAGTCGGAATATTTTAGTAGTGTTTTGTCGTGGTTTACCAATTTTTTTCCTTGAAATGCAAGAGTTGGAATATTTCAGTAGTGTTTTGTCGTGGTTTACTAGTTTCTTTCCTTGAAATGCAAGAGTTGGAATATTTAAGTAGTGTTTTGTCGTGGTTTACCTTGTCACAGTTACATTCTCTTGATTTTGCAAAGTTCATTTTTGGATTTCTTTCGTTGAAATGCAAGAATTGGAATATTTCAGTAATGTTTTGTAGTGGTTTACCTTATCACAGTTACATTCTCTTGATTTTTCAAAGTTTATTTTGAATTTATTTCGTGAAATGCAAGAGTTGGAATATTTCAATAGTGTTTTATCGTGGTTTACCTTGTCACAGTTACATTCTCATGATTTTTCAAACCTCATTTTGGATTTCTTTCCCTGAAATGCAAGAGTTGGAATATTCCAGTAATGTTTTGTCGTGGTTTACCTTGTCACTGTTACATTCTCTTGATTTTTCAAAGTTCATTTTTGGATTTCTTTCGTTGAAATGCAAGAGTTGGAATATTTCAGTAATGTTTTGTTATGGTTTACCTTGTCACAGTTACATTCTCTTGATTTTTTCAAAGTTCATTTTGGATTTCTTTCATTGAAATGCAAGAGGTGGAATATTTCAGTAGTGTTTTTTCATGGTTTACCTTGTCACAGTTACATTCTCTTGATTTTTCAAAGTTCATTTTGGATTTTTACATTCTCTTGATTTTTCAAATTTTATTTTGAATTTATTTCGTGAAATGCAAGAGTTGGATATTTCAGTAGTTTTGTGTTGTGATTTACCATATCACAATTACATTCTCTTGATTTTTCAAACTTCATTTTGAATTTCTTTCGTGAAATGCAAGAGTTGGAATATTTCAATAGTGTTTACCTTGTCACAGTTACATTCTCTTGATTTTTCAAAGTTCATTTTGGATTTCTTTCCTTGAAATGCAAGAGTTGGAATATTTCAATAGTGTTTTGTCGTGGTTTACCATGTCACAGTTACATTCTCGTGATTTTTCAAAATTCATTTTGGATTTCTTTCCTTGAAATGCAAGAGTTTGAATATTTCAGTAGTGTATTGTTGTGCTTTACCTTGTCACTGTTACATTCTCTTGATTTTTCAAAGTTCATTTTGGATTTCTTTCGTGAAATGCAAGAGTTGGAATATTTCAGTAGTGTTTTGTTGTGCTTTACCTTGTCAGAGTTACATTCTCTTGATTTTTCAAAGTTCATTTTGACTTTCTTTCGTGAAATTCAAGAGTTGGAATATTTCAGTAGTGTTTTGTCGTGGTTTACCTTGTCACAGTTACATTCTCTTGATTTTTCAAAGGTGATTTTTGGATTTCTATCGTTGAAATGCAAGAGTTGGAATTTTTCAGTAGTGTTTGGTTATGGTTTACCTTGTCACAGTTAGTTTTTTAGATTTTCGTGGGTGTTAGGTTCCTGGGGCTTATTATTTGAGAAGATAACTTTAGTATTTCATGGTTTGACTTGCTTGAAATCATGAATTAGAATATTTAATTGGCTAAGTCCAGTTATGGATCGAAAAATAAACTATTTCTGTAAAATCTGAGCTAATAAGGGTTTTTGACCGTAAACACTAGTTTTTTGTAAGAAAATTATGGAAAATACAATTCTCTGGTTCAAATGTGAAACTTAAGTCTATTTTTGGTTCGAAAAATAAAACTATTTCCGTAAAATCTAAGCTAATAAGGGTTTTTGACCGTAAATTCTAGTTTTTTGTAAGAAAATTACGGAAAATACAATTCTCAGGTTCAAATGTGAAACTTAGGTCCATTTTGGATCGAAAAATAAAAGTATTCCCGTAAAATCTAAGCTAATAAGGGTTTTTGACCGTAAACTCTAGTTTTTTGTAAGAAAATTATGAAAAATACAATTTGTTGGCTCATAGGTGAAACTTAAGTCCAGTTATGGATCGAAAAATAAACAATTTCTATAAAATCTGAGCTAATAAGGGTTTTTTGACCGTAAACTCCAGTTTTTTGTAAGAAAATTATGGAAAATACACTTCTCTGGTTCAAATGTGAAACTTAAGTCTATTTTTGGATCGAAAAATAAAACTATTTCCGTAAAATCTTAGCTAATAAGAGTTTTTGACCGTAAACTCTAGTTTCTTGTAAGAAAATTATGGAAAATACAATTCTCTGGTTCAAATGTGAAACTTAAGTCCAGTTTTGGATCGAAAAATAAACTATTTCTGTAAAATCTGAGCTAATAAGGGTTTTTGACCGTAAACTCCAGTTTTTTTTGTAAGAAAATTATGGAAAATACACTTCTCTTGTTCAAGTGTGAAACTTAAGTTTATTTTTGGATTGAAAAATAAAACTATTTCCGTAAAATCTGAGCTAATAAGGGTTTTTGACCGTAAACTCTAGTTTCTTGTATGAAAATTATGGAAAATACAATTATCTAGTTCAAATGTGAAACTTAAGTCCAGTTTTGGATACTCATAATGATGAGGACTGATGGTTCTAATTCAATATTTTTTTCATAAAAACAAACTATTTTTTTTAAATTTCGAAATTATTCAACTTTATTTATTTTTTTTTATTTTTTTGTACGTATCTTAAAATGACAAAATATGCTTACGGCTCTAATAATTGTGCTCTATGATTGGTCAGAGACACGATGTGGCTTTCCCACTGGTATTCTATGTCCGGTTATCGACACTACCCAGTCTATTGCATGTATTAAATCAGTATTTTTTACGCAGTGGAACGATAAACACATAAGCCATATCTTAAAAAAAGTGAAGATGGAGCATTTTAATAAAGTGTGTTCGCATAATAAGGTTATTTTAGCATTGAATGCCGACAAGGAGAAGTATTTGAACTATGAAACAAGTACAAGTGGTAGCACTATTGGAAATGTATGCATGCATTGTCATGACAGTAAGGAATTAAATTTCTTTGGAATACCGAAAAAATTCAACTCTTATGTTAGTGGTTATGCGAGATTGAGATCTCCAGAGATGATTGTACTCAAAGAGAATACCAACATAAAAATAATCGTTGATGATAGAGGACAACTCCTTGCTACGGTTGCAGGTAACACATTACCTACTGATACATCCAATCGTCAGCTTTCGGGTATTAGCATTCAACGGAAGGTCAATAAAAGAAAGGCCTACTCTTCTACTAATATCGTAAACCAGATCTTGTCTACGTGCCGAAACTGTTACCTGTGTAAAAATAATGTGATAATAGACAGTGAAATTGCCAGAAAAATAAAAAGGGCATTGTCAGAAAGTATCACTATGGAATATAAGCATGAATCGATGAAAAACAAAGCACCAGCAAACGTTACTGCCATTGATCAAACAGTCAATGAGCCAAATAATACCAAAGACGAAAAGCATATTGAGCCTGTTGATGAGACACCAGTAAAAATTGTGTATGACTCAAAATGGAATAATGATTATTCTACTGATTACGAACTAAGAGAAGACAATAGCTAAAATATGAAGAGAGAACATGGTGAACTATTTTATGGAACAGATTCAAAATATCCAGAGTTAATCATTGATATTAATAATGTATCATAATATATTTTTGTATTAATATTCTACATAACATTATTTCATTAAAAATATTACATTGTTATGTGTTCATTATTTTTAGAGTAAGCTAAGCTAGCATATCAAACGTTTAGAACCTCTATTAAAACATTGGAGATGTAAGAAAAGGAATTTGCATACATCTATTGTCAGACACATGGGATAACATTGACAAAATCTAGGTATCAGAATGAATAAATTCTTTATCAAAATCCATTGTTGGATATGTCATTATGTCATTATGAAAAAATTGTAAGTAAGTAAGAAAGTAAGTAAGTAACAAACTCTTTCTTGAATTCACCTCTTGGATACACAATACAGAAATTTTATTCTGGAAATTATGAAAAAAATTGAACATATTCTGTATTAATATTCATTATCGATTGAAGTCGCTTCCTAGACAGACAACACAGCAATTTCACAAAATCTAAGTATAAGAGTGATTAAATTCTATATCAACATCCATTTCTCGGATACATAGGAACAAGTTGACAAAATCTAAGTGTTAGAGTGAATAAATTTTATTTATCAACATCTTTTGTCAGATACATCGAATAAAATTGACAGAATCTAAGTGTCAGAGTGAATAATTTTTTTTATCAACATCCTTTGTCAGATACATCAAATAAAATTGACAAAATCTAAATTTCAGAATGAATATGTGATTGATGTGTCGTCTCTATGTGTGTTTCGTCTCTGTGTATGTTCTCTCTGTGTGCATGTTGTCTCGAGTGTCCTTACTAAAAAACTACTGCATTAAAAAAAATAATAAATTAAATTTATCATACGACCTAAATTATTTCATCAGATACGCCAGCACTCATAAACGATCCTTTTGAAATTCTTGTAAAAACATCAATTCTCAAGGTAAAAGTTTGAATCAAACACTTATAGGTTATCGAGTGTCCTTACTGAAAAACTACTGCATTAAAAAAATAAATTAAATTGATCATACGACCTAAATTATTTCATCAGATACGCCAGCACTCACAAACGATCCTTTTGAAATTCTGCTAACAATATCGATGCTCAAGGTAAAAGTTTGAATCAAACACTTTTAGGTTATCGAGTGTCCTTACTAAAAACTACTACATTAAAAAAAAAATTAAATTGATCATACGACCTAAATTATTTCATCAGATACGCCAGATACTTATATTTTGTCAATTTTATCCGACATATCCGATAAAGGATGTTGTTAAAGCATTTATTCATTCTGAAATTTAGATTTTGTCAATTTTATTTGATGTATCTGACAAAGGATGCTGATAAAAAAAATTATTCACTCTGACACTTTGATTCTGTCAATTTTATTCGATGTATCTGACAAAAGATGTTGATAAATAAAATTTATTCACTCTAACACTTAGATTTTGTCAACTTTTTTCTATGTATCCGAGAAATGGATGTTGATATTGAATTTAATCACTCTTATACTTAGATTTTTTGAAATTGCTGTGTTGTCTGTCTAGGAAGCGACTTCAATCGATAATGAATATTAATAAAGAATTTGTTCAATTTTTTCCTAATTTCCTGAATAAAATTTCTGTATTGTGTATCCAAGAGGTGAATTCAAGAAAGAGTTTGTTACTTACTTACTTACTTACTTACTTACAATTTTTTCATAATGACATATCCAACAATGGATTTTGATAAAGAATTTATTCATTCTGATACCTAGATTTTGTCAATGTTATCCCATGTGTCTGACAATAGATGTATGCAAATTCCTTTTCTTACATCTCCAATTTTTTAATAGAGATTCTAAACGTTTTATATGCTAGCTTAGCTTACTCTAAAAATAATGAACACATAACAATGTAATATTTTTAATGAAATAATGCTATGAAGAATATTAATACAAAAATATATTATGATACATTATTAATATCAATGATTAACTTTGGACATTTTGAATCTGTTCCATAAAATAGTTCACCATGTTCTCTCTTGATATTGTAGCTATTGTCTTCTCTTAGTTCGTAATCAGTAGAATAATCATTATTCCATTTTGAGTCATACACAATTTTTACTGGTGTCTCATCAACAGGCTCAATATGCTTTTCGTATTTGGTATTATTTGGTTCATTGACTGTTTGATCAATGGTAGTAACGTTTGCTGGTGCTTTGTTTTTCATCGATTCATGCTTATATTCCATAGTGATATTTTCTGACAATGCCCTTTTTATTTTTCCGGCAATTTCACTGTCTATTATCACATTATTTTTACACAGGTAACAGTTTCAGCACCTAGACAAGATATGGTTTACGATATTAGTAGAAGAGTAGGCCTTTCTTTTATTGACCTTCCGTTGAATGCTAATACCCGAAAGCTGACGATTGGATGTATCAGTAGGTAATGTGTTACCTGCAACAGTAGCAAGGAGTTGTCCTCTATCATCAACGATTATGTTTATGTTGGCATTCTCTTTGAGTACAATCATCTCTGGAGATCTCAATATCGCATAACCACCAACATAAGAGTTGAATTTTTTCGGTATTCCAAAGAAATTTAATTCCTTACTGTCATGACAATGCATGCATACATTTCCAATAGTGCTACCACTTGTACTTGTTTCATAGTTCAAATACTTGTCCTTGTCGGCATTTAATGCTACAATAACCTTATTATGTGAACACACTTTATTAAAATGCTCCATCTTCACTTTTTTTTAAGATATGGCTTATGTGTTTATCGTTCCACTGCGTAAAAAATGCTGATTTAATACATGCAATAGACTAGGTAGTGTCGATAACCGGACATAGAATACCAGTGGGAAAGCCACATCGTGTCTCTGACCAATCATAGAGCACAATTGTTAGAGCCGTAAGCGTATTTTGTCATTTTAAAAGACGTACAAAAAAAAAAATAAATAAAGCTGAATAATTTCGAAGTTTTAAAAAAAAAGTTTGTTTTTATGAAAAAAATATTGAATTAGAACCATCAGTCCTCATTATTAAGAGTATCCAAAACTGGACTTAAGTTTCACATTTGAACTAGATAATTGTATTTTCCATATTTTTCATAAAAGAAACTAGAGTTTACGGTCAAAAACCCTTATTAGCTCAGGTTTTACGGAAATAGTTTTATTTTTCGATCCAAAAATAGACTTAAATTTCATACTTGAACCAGAGAATTGTATTTTCCATAATTTTCTTACAAAAAAATAGAGTTTACGGTCAAAAACCCTTATTAGCTCAGATTTTACAGAAATAGCTTATTTTTCGATCCATAACTGGACTTAAGTTTCACATTTGAACCAGAGAATTGTATTTTCCATAATTTTCTTACAAGAAACTAGAGTTTACGGTCAAAAACCCTTATTAGCTCAGGTTTTACGGAAATAGTTTTATTTTTCGATCCAAAAATAGACTTAAGTTTCACATTTGAACCAGAGAATTGTATTTTCCATAATTTTATTACAAAAAAAACTAGAGTTTACGGTCAAAAACCCTTATTAGCTCAGATTTTACAGAAATAGCTTATTTTTCGATCCATAACTGGACTTAAGTTTCACATATAAGCCAACGAATTGTATTTTTCATAATTTTCTTACAAAAAACTAGAGTTTACGGTCAAAAACCCTTATTAGCTTATATTTTACGGGAATACTTTTATTTTTCGATCCAAAATGGACCTAAGTTTCACATTTGAACCTGAGAATAGTATTTTTCATAATTTTCTTACAAAAAACTAGAGTTTACGGTCAAAAACCCTTATTAACTTAGATTTTACGGAAATAATTTTATTTTTCGAACCAAAAATAGACTTAAATTTCATACTTGAACCAGAGAATTGTATTTTCGATAATTTTCTTACAAAAAACTTGAGTTTACGGTCAAAAACCCTTATTAGCTCAGATTTTACAGAAAGAGTTTATTTTTCGATCCATAACTGGACTTAGCCAATTAAATATTCTAATTCATGATTTCAGGCAAGTCAAACCATGAAATACTAAAGTTAACTTCTCAAATAATAAGCCCCAGGAACCTAACACCCACGAAAATCTAAAAAACTAACTGTGACAAGGTAAACCATAACCAAACACTACTGAAAAATTCCAACTCTTGCATTTCAACGATAGAAATCCAAAATTCAGCTTTGAAAAATCAAGAGAATGTAACAGTGACAAGGTAAAGCACAACAATACACTACTGAAATATTCCGACTCTTGAATTTCACGAAAGAAATTCAAAATGAACTTTGAAAAATCAAGAGAATGTAACTCTGACAAGGTAAAGCACAACAAAACACTACTGAAATATTCCAACTCTTGCATTTCAACGAAAGAAATCCAAAATGAACTTTGAAAAATCAAGAGAATGTAACAGTGACAAGGTAAAGCACAACAAGACACTACTGAAATATTCCAACTCTTGCATTTCACGAAAAAAATTCAAAATGAACTTTGAAAAATCAAGAGAAAGTAACTGTGACAAGGTAAAGCACAACAAAACACTACTGAAATATTCCAACTCTTGCATTTCAACGAAAGAAATCCAAAATGAACTTTGAAAAATCAAGAGAATGTAACAGTGACAAGGTAAAGCACAACAATACACTACTGAAATATTCCAACTCTTGCATTTCAACGAAAGAAATTCAAAATGAACTTTGAAAAATCAAGAGAATGTAAAAATCCAAAATGAACATTGAAAAATCAAGAGAATGTAACTGTGACAAGGTAAACCACGACAAAACACTACCGAAATATTCCAACTCTTGCATTTCAAGGAAAGAAATCCAAAATGAATTTTGAAAAATCACGAGAATGTAACTGTGACATGGTAAACCACGACAAAACACTACTGAAATATTCCGACTCTTGCATTTCAAGGAAAGAAATCCAAAATGAATTTTGAAAAATCAAGAGAATGTAACTTTGACAAGGTAAACCACGACAAAACACTATTGAAATATTCCAACTCTTGCATTTCAAGGAAAGAAATCCAAATGAATTTGAAAAATCACGAGAATGTAACTGTGACATGGTAAACCACGACAAAACACTACTGAAATATTCCGACTCTTGCATTTCAAGGAAAGAAATCCAAAATGAATTTTGAAAAATCAAGAGAATGTAACTGTGACAAGGTAAACCACGACAAAACACTACTGAAATATTCCGACTCTTGCATTTCAAGGAAAGAAATCCAAAATGAACTTTGAAAAATCAAGAGAATGTAACTGTGACAAGGTAAACCACGACAAAACACTACTGAAATATTCCAATTCTTGCATTTCAAGGAAAGGAATCCAAAAGGAACTTTGAAAAATGAAGAGAATGTAACTGTGACAAGGTAAACACGATAAAACACTATTGAAATATTCCAACTCTTGCATTTCACGAAAGAAATTCAAAGTGAAGTTTGAAAAATCAAGAGAATGTAATTGTGATATGGTAAACCACAACAAAAAACTACTGAAATATTCCAACTCTTGCATTTCACGAAATAAATTCAAAATAAACTTTGAAAAATCAAGAGAATGTAAAAATCCAAAATGAACTTTGAAAAATCAAGAGAATGTAACTGTGACAAGGTAAACCATGACAAAACACTACTGAAATATTCCACCTCTTGCATTTCAATGAAAGAAATCCAAAATGAACTTTGAAAAAATCAAGAGAATGTAACTGTGACAAGGTAAACCATAACAAAAACATTACTGAAATATTCCAACTCTTGCATTTCAACGAAAGAAATCCAAAATGAACTTTGAAAAAATCAAGAGAATGTAACAGTGACAAGGTAAACCACGACAAGACATTACTGGAATATTCCAACTCTTGCATTTCAAGGAAAGAAATCCAAAATGAGCTTTGAAAAATCATGAGAATGTAACTGTGACAAGGTAAACCACGATAAATCACTATTGAAATATTCCAACTCTTGCATTTCACGAAATAAATTCAAAATAAACTTTGAAAAATCAAGAGAATGTAACTGTGACAAGGTAAACCACTACAAAACATTACTGAAATATTCCAATTCTTGCATTTCAACGAAAGAAATCCAAAAATGAACTTTGAAAAATCAAGAGAATGTAACTGTGACAAGATAAACCACGACAAAACACTACTGAAATATTCCAACTCTTGCATTGCAAGGAAAGAAATTAGTAAACCACGACAAAACACTACTGAAATATTCCAACTCTTGCATTTCACGAAAGAAAATCAAAATGAACTTTGAAAAATCAAGAGAATGTAACTGTGACAAGGTAAAGCACAACAATAGTAAACCACTACAAAGCACTACTGAAATATTCAAAATCTTGCATTTCACGAAAGAAAATCAAAATGAACTTTGAAAAATCAAGAGAATGTAACTATGACAAGGTAAAGCACAACAAAACACTACTGAAATATTCCAACTCTTGCATTGCAACGAAAGAAATCCAAAATGAACTTTGAAAAATCAAGAGAATGTAACAGTGACAAGGTAAAGCACAACAAGACACTACTGAAATATTCCAACTCTTGCATTTCACGAAAGAAATTCAAAATGAACTTTGAAAAATCAAGAGAAAGTAACTGTGACAAGGTAAAGCACAACAAAACACTACTGAAATATTCCAACTCTTGCATTTCAACGAATGAAATCCAAAATGAACTTTGAAAAATCAAGAGAATGTAACAGTGACAAGGTAAAGCACAATAATACACTACTGAAATATTCCAACTCTTGCATTTCAACG
This sequence comes from Artemia sinica, assembly GCA_027921565.1. Taxonomy (NCBI): domain Eukaryota; kingdom Metazoa; phylum Arthropoda; class Branchiopoda; order Anostraca; family Artemiidae; genus Artemia; species Artemia sinica. The sequence goes on from CM051274.1 coordinate 22,772,798, forward strand.
AAAGAAATTCAAAATGAATTTTGAAAAATCAAGAGAATGTAAAAATCCAAAATAAACTTTGAAAAATCAAGAGAATGTAACTGTGACAAGGTAAACCACGACAAAACACTACTGAAATATTACAACTCTTGCATTTCAAGGAAAGAAATCCAAAATGAATTTGAAAAATCACGAGAATATAACTGTGACAGGGTAAACCACGACAAAACACTACTGAAATATTCCGACTCTTGCATTTCAAGGAAAGAAATCCAAAATTAATTTTGAAAAATCAAGAGAATGTAACTGTGACAAGGTAGACCACGACAAAACACTATTGAAATATTCCAACTCTTGCATTTCAAGGAAAGAAATCCAAAATGAACTTTGAAAAATCAAGAGAATGTAACTGTGACAAGGTAAACACGATAAAACATTATTGAAATATTCCAACTCTTGCATTTCACGAAAGAAATTCAAAATGAAGTTTGAAAAATCAAGAGAATGTAATTGTGATATGGTAAACCACAACAAAACACTACTGAAATATTCCATCTCTTGCATTTCACGAAAGAAATTCAAAATAAACTTGGAAAAATCAAGAGAATGTAAAAATCCAAAATGAACTTTGAAAAAGCAAGAGAATGTAACTGTGACAAGGTAAACCATGACAAAACACTACTGAAATATTCCACCTCTTGCATTTCAATGAAAGAAATCCAAAATGAACTTTGAAAAAATCAAGAGAATGTAACTGTGACAAGGTAAAACATAACAAAAACATTACTGAAATATTCCAACTCTTGCATTTCAACGAAAGAAATCCAAAATGAACTTTGAAAAATCAAGAGAATGTAACAGTGACAAGGTAAACCACGACAAGACATTACTGGAATATTCCAACTCTTGCATTTCAAGGAAAGAAATCCAAAATGAGCTTTGAAAAATCATGAGAATGTAACTGTGATAAGGTAAACCACGATAAATCACTATTGAAATATTCCAACTCTTGCATTTCACGAAATAAATTCAAAATAAACTTTGAAAAATCAAGAGAATGTAACTGTGACAAGGTAAACCACTACAAAACATTACTGAAATATTCCAATTCTTGCATTTCAACGAAAGAAATCCAAAAATGAACTTTGAAAAATCAAGAGAATGTAACTGTGATAAGGTAAACCACGACAAAACACTACTGAAATATTCCAACTCTTGCATTTCAAGGAAAGAAATTAGTAAACCACGACAAAACACTACTGAAATATTCCAACTCTTGCATTTCAAGGAAAGAAATTAGTAAACCACGACAAAACACTACTGAAATATTCCAAGTCTTGCATTTCACGAAAGAAAATCAAAATGAACTTTGAAAAATCAAGAGAATATAACTGTGACAAGGTAAAGCACAACAATAGTAAACCACTACAAAACACTACTGAAATATTCAAAATCTTGCATTTCACGAAAGAAAATCAAAATGAACTTTGAAAAATCAAGAGAATGTAACTGTGACAAGGTAAAGCACAACAAAACACAACTGAAATATTCCAACTCTTGCATTTCAACGAAAGAAATCCAAAATGAACTTTGAAAAATCAAGAGAATGTAACAGTGACAAGGTAAAGCACAACAAGACACTACTGAAATATTCCAACTCTTGCATTTCACGAAAGAAATTCAAAATGAATTTTGAAAAATCAAGAGAAAGTAACTGTGACAAGGTAAAGCACAACAAAACACTACTGAAATATTCCAACTCTTGCGTTTCAACGAATGAAATCCAAAATGAACTTTGAAAAATCAAGAGAATGTAACAGCGACAAGGTAAAGCACAACAATACACTACTGAAATATTCCAACTCTTGCATTTCAACGAAAGAAATTCAAAATGAACTTTGAAAAATCAAGAGAATGTAAAAATCCAAAATGAACTTTGAAAAATCAAGAGAATGTAACTGTGACAAGGTAAACCACGACAAAACACTACTGAAATATTACAACTCTTGCATTTCAAGGAAAGAAATCCAAAATGAATTTTGAAAAATCACGAGAATGTAACTGTGACATGGTAAACCACAACAAAACACTACTGAAATATTCCGACTCTTGCATTTTAAGGAAAGAAATCCAAAATTAATTTTGAAAAATCAAGAGAATGTAACTGTGACAAGGTAAACCACGACAAAACACTATTGAAATATTCCAACTCTTGCATTTCAAGGAAAGAAATCCAAAATGAACTTTGAAAAATCAAGAGAATGTAACTGTGACAAGGTAAACACGATAAAACACTATTGAAATATTCCAACTCTTGCATTTCACGAAAGAAATTCAAAATGAAGTTTGAAAAATCAAGAGAATGTAATTGTGATATGGTAAACCACAATAAAACACTACTGAAATATTCCAACTCTTGCATTTCACGAAAGAAATTCAAAATAAACTTTGAAAAATCAAGAGAATGTAAAAATCCAAAATGAACTTTGAAAAATCAAGAGAATGTAACTGTGACAAGGTAAACCATGACAAAACACTACTGAAATATTCCACCTATTGCATTTCAATGAAAGAAATCCAAAATGAACTTTGAAAAAAACAAGAGAATGTAACTGTGACAAGGTAAACCATAAAAAAAACATTACTGAAATATTCCAACTCTTGCATTTCAACGAAAGAAATCCAAAAATTAACTTTGAAAAATCAAGAGAATATAACTGTGACAAGGTAAACCAAGACAAAACACTACTGAAATATTCCAACTCTTGCATTTCAAGGAAAGAAATCCAAAATGAACTTTGAAATATCATGAGAATATAACAGTGACGAGGTAAACCACGACAAAACATTACTGGAGTATTCCAACTCTTGCATTTCAAGGAAAGAAATCCAAAATGAGCTTTGAAAAATCATGAAAATGTAACTGTGACAAGGTAAACGACGATAAAACACTATTGAAATATTCCAACTCTTGCATTTCACAAAATAAATTCAAAATAAACTTTGAAAAATCAAGAGAATGTAACTGTGACAAGGTAAACCACTAAAAAACACTACTGAAATATTCCAACTCTTGCATTTCAAGGAAAGAAATTAGTAAACCACGACAAAACACTACTGAAATATTCCAACTCTTGCATTTCAAGGAAAGAAATTAGTAAACCACGACAAAACACTACTGAAATATTCCAACTCTTGGATTTCACGAAAGAAAATCAAAATGAACTTTGAAATATCAAGAGAATGTAACTGTGAAAAGGTAAAGCACAACAATAGTGAACCACTACAAAACGCTACTGAAATATTCCAAATCTTGCATTTCACGAAAGAAAATCAAAATGAACTTTGAAAAATCAAGAGAAGGTAACTGTGATAAGGTAAAAAACAACAAAACACTACTGAAATATTCCAACTCTTGCATTTCAACGAAGGAAATCCAAAATGAACTTTGAAAAAATCAAGAAAATGTAATTGTGACAAGGTAAAGCATAACAAGACACTACTGAAATATTCCAACTCTTGCATTTAAACGAAAGAAATTCAAAATGAACTTTGAAAAATCAAGAGAATGTAACTGTGACAAGGTAAACCATAACAAAACATTACTGAAATATTCCAACTCTTGCATTTCAAGGAAAGAAATCCAAGAATGAGCTTTGAAAATTCATGAGAATGTAAAAGTGACAAAGTAAACCACGACAAACCACTACTGAAATATTCCAACTCTTGCATTTCACGAAATAAATTCAAAATGAACTTTGATAAAATCATGAGAATGTAACAGTGACAAGGTAAACCACGACAAAACACTACTGAAATATTCCAACTTTTGCATTTCAACGAAAGAAATCCAAAATGAACTTTGAAAAATCAAGAGAATTTAACTGTGACAAGGTAAAGCACAAAAAAACACTACTAATATATTCCAACTCTTGCATTTCACGAAATAAATTCAAAATGAACTTTGAAAAATCAAGAGAATGTAACTGTGACAAGGTAAACCACGACAAAACATTACTGAAATATTCCAACTCGTGCATTTCAACGAAAGAAATCCAAAATGAACTTTGAAAAATCAAGAGAATGTAACTGTGACAAGGTAAAGCACAAAAAAACACTACTAAAATATTCCAACTCTCGCATTTCACGAAATAAATTCAAAATGAACTTTGAAAAATCAAGAGAATGTAACTCTGACAAGGTAAACCACGACGAAACACTACTGAAATATTCCAACTCTTGCATTTCAAGGAAAGAAATCCAAAATGAGCTTTGAAAAATCAAGAGAATGTAACTGTGACAAGGTAAAGCACAACTAGACACTACTGAAATATTCCAATTCTTGCATTTCAACGAAAGATATCCAAAATGAACTTTGAGAAATCAAGAGAATGTAATTGTGACAAGGTAAATCACAATAAAACGCTACTGAAATATTCCAACTCTTGCATTTCAACGAAAGAAATCCAAAATGAACTTTGAAAAATCAAGAGAATGTAACTGTGACAAGGTAAAGCACAACAAGACACTACTGAAATATTCCAACTCTTGCATTTCAACGAAAGAAATTCAAAATGAACTTTGAAAAAATCAAGAGAATCTAACTGTGACAAGGTAAACCATAAAAAAAACAGCACTGAAATATTCCATCTCTTGCATTTCAACGAAAGAAATCCAAAAATTAACTTTGAAAAATCAAGAGAATGTAACTGTGACAAGGTAAACCACGACAAAACACTACTGAAATATTCCAACTCTTGCATTTCAAGGAAAGAAATCCAAAATGAACTGTGAAATATCATGAGAATGTAACAGTGACGAGGTAAACCACGACAAAACATTACTGGAATATTCCAACTCTTGCATTTCAAGGAAAGAAATCCAAAATGAGCTTTGAAAAATCATGAAAATGTAACTGTGACAAGGTAAACAACGATAAAACACTATTGAAATATTCCAACTCTTGCATTTCACAAAATAAATTCAAAATAAACTTTGAAAAATCAAGAGAATGTAACTGTGACAAGGTAAACCACTAAAAAACACTACTGAAATATTCCAACTCTTGCATTTCAAGGAAAGAAATTAGTAAACCACGACAAAACACTACTGAAATATTCCAACTCTTGCATTTCAAGGAAAGAAATTAGTAAACCACAACAAAACACTACTGAAATATTCCAACTCTTGCATTTCAACGAAAGAAATTCAAAATGAACTTTGAAAAATCAAGAGAATGTAACTGTGACAAGGTAAAGCACAACAATAGTAAACCACTACAAAATACTACTGAAATATTCCAAATCTTGCATTTCACGAAAGAAAATCAAAATGAACTTTGAAAAATCAAGAGAATGTAACTGTGACAAGGTAAAAAACAACAAAACACTACTGAAATATTCCAACTATTGCATTTCAACGAAGGAAATCCAAAATGAACTTTGAAAAAATCAAGAAAATGTAACTGTGACAAGGTAAAGCATAACAAGACACTACTGAAATATTCCAACTCTTGCATTTAAACGAAAGAAATTCAAAATGAACTTTGAAAAATCAAGAGAATGTAACTCTGACAAGGTAAACCATAACAAAACATTACTGAAATATTCCAACTCTTGCATTTCAAGGAAAGAAATCCAAAAATGAGCTTTGAAAATTCATGAGAATGTAAAAGTGACAAAGTAAACCACGACAAACCACTACTGAAATATTCCAACTCTTGCATTTCACGAAATAAATTCAAAATGAACTTTGAAAAAATTCATGAGAATGTAACAGTGACAAGGTAAACCACGACAAAACACTACTGAAATATTCCAACTCTTGCATTTCAACGAAACAAATCCAAAAATAAACTTTGAAAAATCAAGAGAATGTAACTGTGACAAGGTAAAGCACAAAAAAAACACTACTAAAATATTCCAACTCTTGCATTTCACGAAATAAACTCAAAATGAACTTTGAAAAATCAAGAGAATGTAACTGTGACAAGGTAAACCACGACAAAACATTATTGAAATATTCCAACTCTTGCATTTCAACGAAAGAAATCCAAAATGAACTTTGAAAAATCAAGAGAATGTAACTGTGACAAGGTAAAGCACAAAAAAACACTACTGAAATATTCCAACTCTTGCATTTCACGAAATAAACTCAAAATGAACTTTGAAAAATCAAGAGAATGTAACTGTGACAAGGTAAACCACGACAAAACATTACTGAAATATTCCAACTCTTGCATTTCAACGAAAGAAATCCAAAAATGAACTTTGAAAAATCAAGAGAATGTAACTGTGACAAGGTAAAGCACAAAAAAAACACTACTAAAATATTCCAACTCTTGCATTTCACGAAATAAATTCAACATGAACTTTGAAAAATCAAGAGAATGTAACTGTGACAAGGTAAACCACAACAAAACACTACTGAAATATTCCAACTCTTGCATTTCAACGAAAGAAATCCAAAATAAACTTTGAAAAATCAAGAGAATGTAACTGTGACAAGGTAAAGCACAACAAGACACTACTGAAATATTCCAACTCTTGCATTTCAACGAAAGAAATCCAAAATGAACTTTGAGAAATCAAGAGAATGTAATTGTGACAAGGTAAATCACAATAAAACGCTACTGAAATATTCCAACTCTTGCATTTCAACGAAAGAAATCCAAAATGAACTTTGAAAAATCAAGAGAATGTAACTGTGACAAGGTAAAGCACAACAAAACACTACTGAAATATTCCAACTCTTGCATTTCAACGAAAGAAATTCAAAATGGACTTTGAAAGATTAAGAGAATGTAACTGTGACAAGGTGAACCACGACAAACACTACTGAATTTAAGTTTTTTTCATCTCATTCGAAGACATGTACAAAAAAAAGTTGAAAAAATATATCATGTTTAAAAAAAAAATCAAAAAAAAAATGGGGAGGGGGGGGGGGCAAAAAGTTGGAGGGAGGGGGCGCCCTTCGAGTTTGGGGGTAAGGGACCTTTGGGGGGTTGATGTTTCTGCTGGTTAGGGTCGTTGGTGCTTATGATCCTTGATGGTTCGTACTCACATACACCTTACTACTTGATTTGCAAGCAAAAATATTTTATTCAGAGATTTCATGTTAAAAAATTATCCAATCACTAATTAGAATCAATCACACTCCTATTATTCAAAACATTAATTAATATCGTTCATAGTGTCCAATTTGCGAATTCCTTATCCCTTTTTGCAAAAATGTCAATCAAAACAATTCCTAAATACGCAATTTGACAATTTCTAGTTTTCGATTAAAAAAAGAAACAGCGGGGAATCCCCGTTCGTAATTACTAATCACCTTAACCCTTTTATCCATCGTCAAGTACATGCTCCAAAAATATTTTATTCAGAGATTTCATGTTAAAAAATTATCCAATCACTCATTACCCCTTTTTTGCAAATGTCAATCAATGAATTCCGATTGTAAAAGCGTGTTTAATCATGTTGCATAAGTACATGCTCTGAAAAGGTGCCAAGGAGCGTAATCTCCCCAGACATGTCAAACTGTTTCCATTTGCAATTGGTCTGGTAATCTGCCCTGGAAAGCTGCCATGGAACGTAGAATAACATGGAGATTGCTATACCCCCGAGCAAAGTATAACTTAGATTACTACTATCAAACACTTTTAGGATATCGAGTGTCCTTACTGAAAAACTTCTGCATTAAAAAAAAAATAAATTAAATTTATCATACGACCTAAATTGTTTCATCACATACGCCAGCACTCATAAACTATCCTTTTGATATTCTGCTAACAACATCGATGCTCGAGGTAAAAGTTGGAATCAGACACTTTTAGGATATCGATTGTCCTGAAAAACTACTGCATTAAAAAAAAAATTATCATACGACCCAAATTATTTCATCAGATACGCCAGCACTCATAAACGATTCTTTTGAAATTCTGCTAACAACATCGATGCTCAAGGTGAAAGTTTGAATCAAGTACTCTAAGACACCCCGCTCCCATCCCTTCTTTTTTTAGAGCTATGATCGCAATGAATGGTACCTGTTATCAGACAAAAATGCCAATTGCCAAAAAAAAAAAAAAAAAAATAGTGCACGCCATGCTGAATGTGCTTTCAAAAACCCATCTGGTTGAAAACATGTTTGTTATCGTTAACCATTTCCAAAGATTGATATTGTTCCAATCAGAAAAAACGTCAATTGCCAAAAAAAAAAAAATAACACACGCCATGCTGAATGTGAAAATTGTTCCAAATTTATAATAAATATCTTGCTTTTTGCAGTGTGTAGGAACCGGAGGGGAATCTCTGCTCGCTTGGAAAGGTACCAATGAAAGGCAAGCAAAACGTGTTTAATCACGTGTAAAGGTCCCATAGAATAACACAGGAAGGAACATAAGGCCATAAAATAGCATAGGAAGGAACATAAACCCTTAGAATAGCATACGAAGGAACATAATCCATCCAAATCCATAGGTACATGCTCTGGAAAGACGCCATAATCCACCCAAATCCATAAGTACATGCCCTGAAAAGGTGTCAAGGAACGTAATCTCCCCAAATAGCACAGGAAGGAACATAGTCGGCTAGAATCCATAAGTACATGCTCTGGAAAGGTGCCTAGGAACGTAATCTCCCCAAATAACACCATTATAAGTACTCTAAGACACCTCGCTCCCATCCCTCCAAAAATATTTTATTCAGAGATTTCTTGTTAAAAAATTATCCAATCACTAATTAGAATCAATCACACTCCTATTATTCAAACATCAATTAATATCGTTCATAGAGTCCAATTTGCAAATTCCTTATCCCTTTTTGCAAATGTCAATCAAACAATTCCGATTGTAAAAGCGTGTTTAATCACGTTGCTTGGAAAGGTATCCATAAGTATATGCTCTGAAAAGGTGCCAAGGAACGTAATCTCCCCAAATAACACCATTATAAGTACTCTAAGACACCTCGCTCCCATCCCTCCAAAAATATTTTATTCAGAGATTTCTTGTTAAAAAATTATCCAATCACTAATTAGAATCAATCACACTCCTATTATTCAAACATCAATTAATATCGTTCATAGAGTCCAATTTGCGAATTCCTTATCCCTTTTTGCAAATGTCAATCAAACAATTCCGATTGTAAAAGCGTGTTTGATCACGTTGCTTGGAAAGGTATCCATAAGTACATGCTCTGAAAAGGTGCCAAGGAACAAAAGGCAAGCAAATAGCATAGGAAGGAACATAATCCATCCAAATCCATAGGTAAATGCTCTGGAAAGGTGCCAAGGAAGTATAGGTGTGAGAGGATACTTACTGTCTTTGAAAAATTGTAGAGCCTCCATAGAATAACATGATATTTCCTATAGCAGTCGTAGAATTCAATATTAGCTTCTACTGCCCCGGGCCCTGGGGGATATGTCGACACCGGAGTTTTTGTTATCTGACCTATGAACTATTTAAAAAAAAATGGCTCTCTCCAAGTTCTTATTGGATGGATTTGAGGAAGGTAGGGCGTGGAGAGGGGGGCTAGTTGTCCTCCTATCTCTTTTGACTCTTAAAAAGTGAACGAGGACTTTCACTTTCCAATCATATGAGCCCTCTCCGAAGTTCATACGAGCATACCTTCCATAAAAACCATATATGCCCCCAGAGCAATGCTTACAACGCCTGCCCCGGGCCCTGGGGGAGTTGTGTCGACACAGGAGTTTTTCTTATCTGACGAAAATAGAGACGGAGACCACACTGCCTTTCCATAACAAACAACAAAAGCACGAAGAACAATAGGGAAATTTTGTTGCAAGACAGTGGAGATAATTTGAATGAATATTTCAAGGGCTGAGGACGGCCCTTGGACACAGGGCCCAAATATTCATTCAAATTATCTCCACTGTCTTGCAAAAAAGATTTCCCTATTGTTCTTCGTGCTTTTGTTGTTTCTTATCTGACCTTTGAACTATTTTTAACGAAATGGCCATGCGTAAAGGATTTTTCGTTATATGAAATTTGAACTATTTTTAACCAAATGGCTACCTAAAATATTTTATCAGATGTATTTGGGGAAAAAAGGCTTGGGGGGCCAGTTGCCCTTCGATCACTTTTGACTCTTAAAAAGGGCACTAGAACTCCCGATTTCTATTCAAATGAGACCCTTTTGAAGTTTATACGACGACCCCTTCTATATGAAGTGCCTCTGGGAAAAAAAATGGAGTGTGGGGAAAGGCTAGCTGCCCTCCAATCACTTTTGACTCTTAAAAAGTGAATTACAATTTTCAACTTCCAATCAAATGAGCCCTCTATGAAGTTTATACGAGTATCCCTTCCATAACAACCATATATGCCCCAGGGCATAACTTATATCGCCTACCCCCGGGCCCTGAGGGGCTGTTTCGACACCGGAGTTTTTTGTTATCTGAGCTTTGACCTATTTTTAACAAAATGTCTATCTAAAAAATTTTATCTGATACATTTAGGGTGTGGAGGAGGGGGGGCTCGTTGCCCTCCGATCTCTTTTGACTCTTAAAAAGTGAACAAGAACTTTCAATTTCCAATCAAATGAGCCCTCTCCGAAGTTTATACGAGCATCCCTTCCATAAGAACTATATGTGCCTCTTGAGCATTACTCATAACGCCTGCTTCCGGGCCCTGGCGGGTTGTGTCGACACAGGAATTTTTCTTATCTGACCTTCGAAGTATTTTTAATGAAATTGCTATTATAAAAATTTTATAGGATGGGTTTGGGGGAAAAGGGTGTGGGGGGGGGGGGCTAGTTGCCCTCGGATTTCTTTTGACTCTTAAAAATTGAACTAGAACTTTCCATTTTCAATCAAATGAGCCCTCTCTGAAGTTTATACAAGCATCCCTTTCATAAGAACCATATACTCCCCCAGGCCAACACTTACAACGCCTATACCCCAAGCCCTGGGGGGAGTTTTTGTTATCTAATTTTTGAACAATTTCCAAAAAACTGGCTTTCTCAAAATATGTAGCGGATGGGTTTGGGGATAAAAGAGCGTGGGGGGGAGCTAGTTGCCCTCAACTCTCTTGAGTTTTAAAAAGTGAACTAGAACTTTCAATTTCCAATCAAATGAGCCCTCTATGAAGTTTATACGAGTATCCCTTTCATAAGAACCATACATTCCCTTAGGGCATAACTTAGAACACCTGCCCTGGGCCCTGGGGGGTTGTATTGACACCAGATTTTTTCTTATCCGACCTTTGAACTATTTTTAACAAAATGTTTATCTCAAAATTTTCACTAGATGGGTTTGGAAAAAGAAGGCGTGGGGGTAGGGGCTAGCTGCCCTCGGATCTCTTTTGACTATTAAAAAGTGATCTCGAACTTTCAATTTCCAATCAAATGAGCCCTTCTGAAGTTTGTACGAGCATCTCTTTCATAAGGACCATATATGCCCCAGGGCATAACTTACAACGTCTGCCCCAGGGCTCTGGTGGGTTGTGACGACACCTGAGTTTTTGTTATCTGACTTTTGAGGAATTTTTAATTTAAATCTCAAAATTTTTATTGGATGCATTTGAGAAAAAGGGGTGTGGGGGAGGGCTAGTTGCCCTCCAATCTCTTTTGACTCTAAAAAACTGCACTAAAACTTTCAATTTCCAATCAAATAAGCCATCTCTGAAGTTTTTACGAGCATCCCTTCAATAAGAACCATATATTCCCCCAGGGCATAACTTACAACACCTGCCCACGGGCCCTGGGGGTCTGTGTCAACCCCAGAATTTTCGTTATATGGTTTTTGAACTACTTTTGGAAAAAGGCTATCTCAAAATTCCTATCGGTTGGGTTTGAGGAAAAAAGGGCGTGGAAGGGGGGGGCTAGGTTCCCTCCAATCTCTTTTGACTCTTAAAAAGTGAACTAGAACTTTCAATTTCCAATCAAATGAGCCCTCTTTGAAGTTTTTACGAGCATCCCTTCAATAAGAACCATATATGCACTCAGGGCATAACTTACAACGCCTGCCCCCGGGCCCTGGGGGGTTGTGTCGACAAGGGAATTTTTGTTGTATGATCTTTGAACTATTTTTAACAAACTAGCTTTCTTAAAATTGTTGTTGGGTGCATTTGGGAAAAAAGAGTTTGGGGGAGGGGAAGCTGGTTACCCTCCAGTATCTTTTGACGCTTAAAACGTGAACTAGAACTTTTAATTTCCAATCAAATGAGCCGTCTCTGAAGTTTATACGAGTATTCCTCCCATAAGAAACATATATGCCCCCAGGGCATAACTTATAACCCTTGCCCCTGAAGACTGTGGGAGAGCGTCCTACTCAAACATATAATTTCCGGAACTTTCAACTACGTTGAACAAAATGGCTATATCAAAATTTTGATTGGATTTGTTTGGGGAAATGGTGGGCGTGGAAGGGGTGTTAGTTGCCTTCCAATCAATTTTGACTATTAAAAAGGGAACTAGCCATTTAAACTTCCATTCGAATGAGCCTTTTCTGAAGTTTCTACGACAACGCTTTCTATACAAAACCTTATATGCCCCCATGGCTTAACTTACAACCCTTGCCCTGAGGGCTGGGGGGGGGGTTGTTATCCTCAAAGACCTAATTTGCTGAATTTTCAACTACGTTGAACAAAATGGCTATTTTAAAATTTTGATTGGATGTGTTTGGGGAAAAGGTGGGCGTGAGAGGGGGGTTAGTTTCCCTCCAATCGCTTTTGACTATTAAAAAGCCCTTTGAATTTCCAATCGAACGAGTCCTTTTTTAAGTTTCTACGACAAAGCTTTCTACAAAAACCTTATATGCCCCCAGGGAATAACTCACAACCCTTGCCCTGAGGGCTTTGAGAGGGAGTGTCCTCCTCAAAAATATGATTTTTATCTAGAAATCAACTACGCTGAACAAAACGGCTATCTCAATATTTTGATTGGATGTGTTTGGGGAACTGGTGGTCGTGGAAGGGGTGTTAGTTGCCTTCCAATCACTTTTGACCCTTAAAAAGGGCACTAGAGCTCTCGATTTTCAATTGAATGAGCCCCTTTTGAAGTTTCTACAACGACTTCTTCCATATGAAGTGCCCCTGGGAAAAAAATAATAATAAATAATAAAAGATTGGAGCCGTATGGCCTTTACTATAGGCAACGCTATAGCGTTGCCTCTGATTTGATTGAATTAATTTGATTTGATTGATTTGATATATTAGGTAAAAAACATTTTTTTTTTACTCAAAGTAAGGAGCAACATTAAAACTTAAAATGAACAGAAATCGTTCCGTTTAAGAGGAGAACTGCACACTCCTCAATGCCCCTCTGTTCACGCTAAAGTTTTTTTAAGTACTCTTAAAAAAGTTATGATTTTAATTAGAAGGCCCTTTTGCTTCAGGAATTGTTCTTAAAGAATTGGGACAAAAGGTCAAACTGTAGCGTAAGGATTGGAGTGCTGAGGAGGCGGCAGTCCCCCTCATATACGGAATAATTTCTGTTTGTTTAAGTTTTAATATTGCTCCTTACGATCAGTAGCAAAAATAATTTTTATTTATTTCTGATCTGTTTTTGAAATAAGCCCAGGAAATTCACTTCCTCCGTAGAAATCCATCCCACAAAAATTCCCCCATAGAAAGTAAGTTAATCCTGTGTAAAATTCTTTCCCCCAGGAAATTACCCCTGGACAATTCCAACCTCGCTGCGATTCCCTCTCCCCTTCCAGACAAATGCTTGCTTTCGATTTTGCCTGAAAAATACTCCTTATCATACTTTCATTTAAAGAAATACTTGGTTTTATTTAATTTCTGATCGTTCTTTAGGTCATGGTGGAATCACCCCTGTGTTAAAAATATTTCCCGGTTATCCCCACCCCATCTCAATGGAAAGTTTCTCCCGTAGAAAATTTCCCCGTTGAAAGATTTTTCTGGTGATAATTCCCCCAAGGATGATTTCTTCCACGGGAAATCCACCCCCGCGTAAAAATTCCCCAGAGAATTCCAACTCGGCTGAAAATTTCTCCGGGACAATTCCCCAAGAGTATCTCCACATATAAAATGGGGTCGTCAACGAGAAAGTAAGACAAATGAAACGAATTTTGTATATGAATTATGGCAAATTCCCCCCGTGTAAAATTTTCTCTGGAAAGTTCACCCCCGGAAACTTCCATGCCAATGGGAAATTATTCCCGTAGAAAATCCATCCTCAGAAAATCCCCCCTGAAAAATGTTGGTTTGCTTCCCAATAACAAATACTATGTGTAAACAATAAATATCCTAACTTGTGGCCCTTCCTCTGGGGCTCATGTCTTCCCCAAAGTCATAGTTATTGCACTTCTCAACTATACTGAACAAAATTTCTATCTCAAAATTTTGATTGGACGAACTTTGGGGAAAATAGGTTTGGGAGGGAGCTAGTTACCCTCCATTTTTTTTGCCCCTTAAAAAGAGCAACAGAACTTTTAATTCTCGTTCAAGTGAGCCCTCTCCCAATCTTTTAGGACTATTGGTTCGATACAATCACTCCTGGGAAGAAAAAAAAAAGAAAAAAAAGAAAACAAACACGCATCCGTGATCTTTCTTCTAGCAAAAAAAAAAAAAAAAAAGAAAATCAAAATTCAACATTTTTAAAGATTGGAGCTTGAAAACATTACAGTAAGTAGGTTCTCTTATACGTTGAACCTGACGGTGCAATTTTCAGTAAGATTCCTTGACTTTTGGGGGATGCCCAAATTTCCAATAAAGCAAATTTTCTAAGGTTCGTTGCTTTTAATGAGTAAAATTAAAGTAATGAATTTTATATGTTTGGCATCAACATAAAAAGCTAATTCTTTTGATGCATCCATTTTTATCCAAATTTTGTTTTTCGAGTTGCAACAACATGCAACAGCTATTGTTACTGCTTACGACTGCAATTACTATTACAACTACTGCGATTGTGACCGAGACTGCCATAACTACTGGTACTTCAACAACTATAAATATTGAAACAAATTAGAAAAGCTTAAGTGCATCATGCTTGTCAAAATGGCATAGTGCATCCAGGTTGTCAAAAGGACTTATCCGCAATATCTCACGAACGGCTATGGTTATTATGTTGACAGTCTCAGGGAATGTTGAGGGAATATTTCAGCAGCATTTAGGGAAGAATATTAAGTTGAAACATTCAAAGAATGTTAATGAGGATGTTGAACTAAATCAAAATACACCATTGGCACCCATGTTGTCAAAAGGGCGTGTCTGCATAATCACAGGAACTTAAGTTTAACCTTTCAGAAAATATCAATGGCCAGTGACAAAGCTATGGAAGGGCAAAAGGGTGACTGTCATCGGGTACAGCCTCTGAGGGGGTGCCAAACTAAGGCTATTTTACTTATAGTTTGGGAGTGATAGTGAGGGGGGGGTTTACAAAAATCAACATTGTCCATGGGCGCTGAGAACCTTAGCTACGCCTCTGGTTGAGGGGAATAGTGAGCTTAATCCAAATGCAACACCATGCATTGCGTTTGTCAAAAGAGCTTGTCAGCAATATCTCAGGAATGGCTACTCATATTCAGCTGAAACTGTCAGGGAACGTTGAGGAAGATGTTTAACTAGATCGAAAAATTCAATTGTCAGCCAGGTATTTTGAATGGTGTGCAATGTCTCCAGAACAGCTAAGGGTATTAGGATGAAATTTTCAAAGAATGCTAGGGGGATTTCGAGTTTTATCAAAATACACTATGTGCATTCCGGCTGTCAAAAGGGCGTATCTGCAATATTTCAGGAAAAGCTCATGGTATTTAGCTGACATTTTCAGGGAATGTTGAGGGGATTTTTAAATAAATTAAAAGACACTATTTGCATTCATGCTGTTAAAGGGTGTAAATACGCTGTAACCATGATACCCAGTTTCTACTGCTTATTGAAAAAATTAGATCTGCAAGTTTTTATTTTGTATTATTTGCAAAGTGCTAGTTCTCTAGGTAGGTAAAAAAACCCCAATTGGAGGCAGTTAGTCAGAGTCTTATACGTTAATTTCAAAGATAAAATACTTCATAGATACAGGGAGGGGGTGATATCTTGTTCGTTTTAAGTCTCAGTTTTGCTCTAACTCCTGTGTCGACAAAAACCCCCAGGGCCCGGAGGCAGTCGTAATTTATGCCCTGGGGGCATATATGTTCTTATGGAAGGGATGCTCGTATAAAATTCAGAGAGGGCTCATTTGTTTGGAAATTGAAATTTCTAATTCACTTTTTAAGAGTCATAAGAGATCGGAAGGCAACTAGCCCCCCCCCCTTCCCTCAACGCCCGTTTTTCCTCAAAACCTTCCGATAAGAACTTTGAGATAGCCATTTTGTTAAATATAGTTCAAAGATCATATGACAAAAACTCTGGGGTCGATACAATGGACACGATCCACCAGGACCCAGGGGCAGGCTTTTTAAGTTATGCCCTAGGGACATATATGGTTTTTATGGAAGGAATACTCGTATAAACTTCAGACAGGACTCATTTGATTGGAAATTGAAAGTTATAGTTCATTTTTTAAGAGTGAGAAAAGATCGAAGGTAATTAGCCCCCCCCCCTCCACGCCCTTTTATCCTCTAACCCATCCGATAAGAACTTTGAGATAGCGATTTTTCTGAAAACAGTTGAAAGATCATATAACTAAAACCCTGGAGTCGATACAACACCCCAGGTCCCGGGGGCAGGCGTTGTAAGTTATGCCTTAGGGGCATATATGATTCTTATGGAAGGGATGCTCGTTTAAACTTCAGAGAGGGCCTATTTGATTAGAAATTGAAAATTATAGTTCACATTTTAAGAGTCAAAAGAGATCGGAGGACAATTAGCCCCCCCCCTTCCACACCCTTTTTTCCTCAAACTCTTTCAATAAAGACTTTGAGATAACCATTTTTTTAAACAGTTCAAAGATTATATAACGAAAACTCTAGGGTCAAGAAAACCCCAAAGTGCCGAGGGGTAGGCGTTGTAATATATGCCCTGGGGGAATATATAGTTCTTATGGAAGGGATGCTCGTATAAACTTCAGATACGACTCATTTGATTTGAAATTGAAAGTTATAGTTCATTTTTTAAGAGTCAAGAGAGATCGGAGGACAATTAGCCCTCCCCCCCTCCACGCCCTTTTCTCCACAAACCCATCCGATAAGAACTTTGAGATAGCAATTTAAAAAAAAATAGATCAAATATAGTATAACGAAAAACTCTGGGGTCGACACAGCCTCCCAAGGCCCAGGTAAGGCGTTGTAAGTTATGCCCTGGGGGCATATATGGTTCTTATCAAAACTTGTCAAAATTGAAAATGATAGCGATATGATAACATTTTTCTCAGACTTCTCACCTATCTAGATCTGTTTTCTCTGTATATATATATATTATATATATATATATATATATATATATATATATATATATATATATATATATATATATATATATATATATATATATATATATATATATATATATATATATATATATATATATATATATATATATATATATATATATATATATATATATATATATATATATATATATATATATATATATATATGTATATATATATATATATATATATATATATATATATATATATATATATATATATATATATATATATATATATATATATATATATATATATATATATAATATATATATATATATATATATATATATATATATATATATATATATATATATATATATATATATATATATATATATATATATATATATATATATATATATATATATATATATATATGTGTGTGTGTGTGTGTGTGTGTGTGTGTGTATATAAGTCTCTTGGCCTTTTCAATAAATGACTCAGTTCATTTTGTTTCTATGTACCCAATAATTGCATTCAAACAAGCTTGCAAAGTACATATAAGATGTAACCTAGGTATTGAGGATGTGGCCCATATTCTCACCGAGTGCCAGCAACTTTCTCTATTAAGGGAAAAGTATTTTGAGGGTGGTAACTTTGAGTTCCCGGGGATCCTGAAAACGACTGTAAAAAGGACAATCAGGCAGTTATGTAATTATGTAAATGAAGCGTTGACATCAATGAGTGAAACTTGATATTTATGTAATTTTTATTGTGGAGTGTAATTAAGAATACTGTTCTGTATGGCCTGTTTTTTGGCTTATAATAAATTATTATTATTATTATTATTATTATTATTATATTTACTACATTCAATTTAGCCTTAAGGTTAATCTACTTAAATTCTTAACATTGAAGACACAAACCAGGCGAATTTGAAACACGCCAATTTACAACCCGCTCACTAATAGATTCACCCCTTAGGGTGATTTCTTCCTTGATTGTATTATTAGTTTGTTGACTAAATGCTTGATCGGGAGATAATGCGAGTAAGCTGTATGACTCTAAAGGAAGTAACAGTTTTGTATAGAAATTAAATAAAAAAACAGGTTTTTTCAACTGAAAGTAAGGAGCAGCATTAAAACTTAAAACGAAAAGAAATTATTGCGTATATGATGGGGGTTGCTACTCCTTAAAACCTCGCTCTTCACGCTAGTTTTTTAGAACTTTAAAAAAAAGCTTCTTATTGTTCTAATTAAACGAACAGTGTTTCGGGAGTCGTTGTTAAAGAATTGGGACATAATTCAAACTTTAGTGTAAAGAGTGAAGTGTTGAGGAGGAGTAACCCTCCTCATATGCGTAATAATTTCTGTTCGTTTTAAGTTTTAACGTTGCTTATTGCATTCAGTTGAAAAAACTTGTTTTTTATTTAATTTCTGATCGTTTTTTAAGTAATGCCAGGAAATCTGGCAACATCTCCACGGATAAATCCCTCTTGCTCGCAGATTTATTCTCTAGATGATTCAATCCTGGTGAAAATTTACCTCGGACAAGTACCCTTAACATCTCCACGCGTAAAATTGAGTCGACAATAAGAAAGCAATAACTAAGAAGAATTTTCGTATAGGAATTCTGACAAATTCCCCTAGTTTAAAATTTCCCCTGAAAAATTTACCGCATGGAAACTACCCTCCCCATGGAGAATCCCACCAGCAAACCCCCCCCCCCCCCGAAGAATGTATGCAAACTTCCCAATAACAAATACTATACGTGAATAATGGGCAAATTTTGTAACGGAAAGACCTTTCCCCACGGGCTGTGGGGGGCCCAGATATCTCCAAAGCCATAGTTATTTGGCCTTTCAACAGTGGCGTCGTTTGGGATTTGCAAGGGGGCAGTTGCCCCCCCCCCCAATAAATTGAAAAAAGCTATTATATAGCCCATGCTCCTTGACTTTCTGGATGCGGAACTTGTTTCCCCCCTCAATAAAAATGCTGGAGCTATGCCCCTGCCTTTCAACTATGCTGAAGAAAATGGCTATCTCAAAATTTTGTTTGGACCGTTTTGCGATAAAATGGGCGTGTAAGGGGACCTAGTTCCCCTCCAATTTTTTTGGTTACTTAAAAAGGGCACTAGAACTTTTAATTTCCGTTTTAATGACCCCTCTCAAGATCTTCTAAGACCAATGAGTCAATACGATCACCCCCAGGTAAGACTAAACTTAATGAAACTTACATATTTAAAATAAGCATAAAAATTCAACTTCTGATATATCTACTGGCATCAAAACTCTGTTTTTTAGAGTTTTGGTTACTATTGAGCCGGGTCGCTCCTTACTTAAAGTTCGTTAACACGAACTGTTTGACTAGGGCTATATCGAACCATATTTGGGAGGGGATCTGGGATACGGTATTATCACGGTAGCAGTCATTGCATATGGGAATAGTTTTGAATGCGAATCTATGGGTCCCATGTTTTTGCTAGTATAATGTCTAGTCCAGAAAGCAATAATTCCAGAAAGCAGATCAAAGCAATGATAAATTGTAGGACAGTCATTGAAAACCAGATAATAGCAACAGACTGCCAATGAAAATATGGTCGTCATTCAGTTATCTAGTTTATAAATTAGCAAGGGTGCGGAAACCTCTTGTTCACTTTATTTTGAAATTGAAGTTCCATTTAGATGTTTCTGAATTATAATCCACTCAAATCTCTTGACCCAATATAACTTTTATCCCGTTGGTTCAATATCATTAAGTCTTGTATTCAGAATCAATCAATAAGCAAGCAATACTTGTTCGGCTAATTTCTAAGTTGTATTATGCACCCCCACCATCATATGTAGATTTAGTCAAATCAGGTTGGTGATTTAACTTTTTTAGTGAGAAGGATGTGTGCATGAATATTTCTCGGGGAAGGCTCTAAAATAAAATACAAAAATATAATAATTTGAATAAGAAAAATGCAGAAATTTCCGGAAAAAAAGGATATCAGGCCTCGGGTCGATTAGGATTTCAGCTTCCAGGCCCCGAGATCACTTGCATCCGTACAGTTTTAGTAAAGAGCCTGGGAATAAAAACTTGACTAAACTTAACTGAATCGTCTTTACGAAAAGAAAAACAATTCTGGAAAATAAAAAAAAGAAAGACATAAAAAATAAGATTATTACTGTTACACAGATTGAGACTAATTTTGGCTGTGTCAATTCATGAACCCCAAAATTTGTTCAGTCTCAAATAGTCTGGAGACTTACAGTGTTTGTGAAACAGGGTCAACTAGACCCTAATAAAGACATAACATTTTAGAAGTTTGGTTGTATCAATATTAAGCGCCTAAAACTGCCCAAAAAACCTTTCCCAGTTGCCTTAAACTTACAGGGCATATAGACAGGACCAATGGAGGCCCCCTTTAATCAGCATATAAAGATAAAGAATGTATAAATAAAAATCAGTTACATCAAGTGGGGACACGCGAATTTCTATAAACCTTAAATTCTCCTCTTTTTGGCTTGAAACTTACAGGGCATGAGAAAGGGACGAAGGGAGATAAATCAAAACCCCTATGCTTTCTAAAAGCCAGAATATTCAGAAATTCAGTACTTAACTGAAAAAATTCTTTTAAATGTTTTCATTTTTATAACTTTAAGAAATCAAAATTAATTAAGATTTTAAGGAATAAATATGAGCATATGTATATTAAACTGACAATGCACATTTTTTTCAGTAAATTCATTTGAATTTTTTCAGTAAAGTAAAATTTATATTCTGGTTTTTGGAAAGCATAGGGGTTTAGATCCCTACTCACATTAATTCCTGCTCGTTTTGAGTTTGACTCTGTTATTTATTTTGATTTATGTTTGTTTGTTTCCTAGCTAATTCGTTTGAAAACTACAAAACAACTGAACGTAAATGATAACATGGGAACCTCAATAGCAAAATAAGTCAAGAAACAATAGTTTGAATTTTTTGCGAATTTCGAATTCTTTAT
Source organism: Artemia sinica (assembly GCA_027921565.1). NCBI lineage: Eukaryota > Metazoa > Arthropoda > Branchiopoda > Anostraca > Artemiidae > Artemia > Artemia sinica. The sequence goes on from CM051274.1 coordinate 22,794,043, forward strand.
TTTATCTAAATACAACAAAACAGAAATTTTATAAATCACATTGTCATGCATCTATTAAAAAAACAAAAAAACTAATAGTTCTGACAAAACAGTACATGAAACAATTCTTTTGATAAATAGTAGAAAAAGATAAAAGTATATTCAAGGGCTTCTACTAGCTAAGGGTCGAAACGGCCTCAGTGCTAGACTGAAAATTATAATACTCAATCCGTATAATTATAAATCCTCCTCCTCATCCACCCCATGCAAAAAATATTAGTGAACAGGTATTACACAAAACGACGGATGATATAAAATTTTGACATAATGTTTAAACTTTTATAATTTTAAAAATCTATGTTGCATTCCATTAAATTTTGATTAAAAAAAAACAAAAAACAACTGACAAACCCAGCAGTGGAAAACTCTACCAACACTTCGACAATTCACCCTCAATGAAACTCTTTCAATTAATGCGAATACTAGGCTAAGTAACAAAAAAAAACCTGTTCCAATAAATTTTTCAACGAAAATCAAAGAGCCATACTATAACCTGAAACGACCCGAAATAAAATTATATAAAAAGTCAAACTTAATATTAACCCAAATTGCTATTATACAATAAATGGAACATACAACGAATATCAATTAAAATTAATAATTATATCAAAACTTGGAAAAAACACATTTTCCAAAAAGCTTTTCAGCGAAAAGTAAAAAGCCATAATATATCCTGAAATGACCCGAAATAAATTCGTATAAAAAGTCAAACTTAATATGAACACAAATTCCTATGATCGAATAAATGAAATATAAAACAAATATCAATTAAATGAATAATTAAATCAAAAATAAATATAAGAGATGCTACTTTGGATGAATAGACGGAACCCATAAGGTCCAAGCATTAAAATGAAAAGTCAGGTCTTATCACAAATAAGACATTGACCGCCTGCCTTTTTCTGCCTTCTACTAGCCAAGGGTCGAAACGGCCTCAGTGCCAGACTGAAAATATAATATTCAATCCGTAAAATTAAAAGCCTCCCCATCCTCCCCGTGCAAAAAATATTAGTAAAAAGGTATTGCACAAAACTACGGATGATCGAAAGTTTTGACAAAATGTTTAAATTTTTTAATTTTGAAAATGTTTGTTGCATTCAAATATTTTTGGTAAAAAAATGACAATCCAGCAGTGGAAAAATCTACAAGCACTTCGACGATTAACCTTCAATGAAACTCTTTCAATAAATGCGACTAAAAAAACAACACATTTTCCAATAAGCTATTCAACGAAAAGTAGAGAGCCATAATATAACCTGAAATGACCCGAAATAAAGTCATATAAAAAGTCAAACTTAATATGAACATAAATTGATATGATCAAATAAATGAAATATAAAAGAAGGAACCCATAAGGTCCAAGCATGAAAATGAAAAGTCAGGTCTTATCACAAATAAGACCTTGACTGCCTGTCTTCTTAACCCATCAAAAGCCAGAGCGTCCTTTGGGTATGTATTTACCATAACAAATCAACCAAGAATCATTAATCTGATAAGCCTTGAATTTTTATCAAAGATTTTTTCTTTTCATCAAATTTGACTCAAAACCACAAGGGTGGATCCAGGATTTTTTTTTGGGGGGGTTACTAATTTTTGACTCAGTTTTCGACTAATTTTACTGATTTTTACCTAGGTTTTACTAATTTTCGACTTATTTCGGTCAAAAATTTCAGGGGGGGTTCAAACCGGGTACCCCCCCCCCCCCCCTGGATACGTCCTTGCAAAACCATATTAAGTAAACTGATAAATGATTTATATGTTCGTCGCCCATTAAATTGTAATAAAAATAAATATAGAAATAAAAGCAAAAACTACGGCTCAGGTTCAGAGTCAGACCAAATAATTGGCAAAAATTCTTGAGCTGCTAATTCTTCTTTTCTCTGTTTTTTGTGGTTTGTGTTATTTGGGTTCAAAATCTGCCTCTTACCGCTATTATAGCCCAACGTCTTCATAGCTGTTCCAATAGATATTGGTTCTCTGGGCTCTAGATTCCTGAGAGGGCGCGAATCAACTATTTCTGGTAAAAGACTTTCCTTCCAGAAGCTTAAAAGGCTTGGGAATACTCGGGCCCAATGCTCTTTATTGCGTTCAATTGTAAGGACTTCCCAATCCTTCTCGTTATTATAGACAAGTAGGCAACATTTTTCTTGATTTGAAATTTCAAGCAGTCCTTGAATTTGGCTATAATACTTGTGAGTGGCTTTGAGCTTAATATCTAAGCCGATACTCTGCAGAAAGAAGTCTTTGACAAGGCCTTTCGTACGAGCTGCATCAATTATAGTTTTGTTTTCTGGAATATTGTGGACAGTCTTAACCTCTATTGGTGTCCCATCTGGCAAAATCCCGTCTAATGAAGTACCAAGAAACTGGTGTATTGAGTGAACCAAAAGACAAATATCCTCACCTTTCGTAATTTCCGTGCCAATTTTTTCTTCATATGCTCTTAAAGCAATAGGTTCTAACCGACTACCTTTCAGCATAGCAGTTGAGCGGTAACCACAACCTCCACTTCTAATATCTTTCACAATCGGTGCAGTTTTAGTTGATTGTTTGCGTGTAACTATTCTGTGAAAGTACGTGCTGGTTATTCTATTACTTCTTTCATATATGCAGTTTTCATTGGAAGATTGGCCTTTGGTTCTCTCGTAAAGTTCCTTCAAAGCGGTGTCACTACTCTTTAGATAGGACTCCTCAAATGTAACCATAGCTATTTTTAGCTCCTCTTCTTTCATATCAGGCCTATTGCAGCTTGGTCCATAGTCAGAGTTACCCAGAGAGAGTTGTTGATTGCATTTTCTTTTGGCCTGGAATCTACCTCCATTATTACTATAATACCGTATCAGATTTCGATTGGATTTAGCTCGGTGGTTTGCGGTTTTACTACAGAATTTTTTCATTATATTTGTTGGACTGTGATTAAATATTTTTTTCCATGTATAAGCATGCCACTTTGGACCAAGTGCGTAGGACAAGCTTGCACCACCAATTCGGGCATGATATGACCCTCACTTTGACCTACTAATTTGCTTGCCTCCGCAAAACTTGGCAGCTACTGACATGTAATTTTCGGCAAGGTTCGTTGTTACATCGGTAAGGAGGAAATCTGCTTTATTGCACACGTTCTCAACCCCATCTCTCACATCCTGGAGAACCTGTGCTGGCAAGTTGTACTAACGATCCTCTATAAAGCCATTGGGCAGTTGACTTTTTTGGGGGCAAGTATCATTGCACTTTACATGATTTCCAAAGATATGATCGGGGCCTTTCTGGAGCAAACTTTTTAAATTATCGGCTGTACACTCCTCTTCTGCATTTTTTTTATTGCCCCACGAAGGTATTTTGTAAGTCTTTGTATAATCTCTCTTTTTAGAAATTTTGCATGTGCACCTTTCTTCATTTTCACTAGTTTATATAGATACGAAGTGTAGTTTTTCGTAACATGGTTTGCACACTCTTCTTTTTCAATTAGAGGACCGTATGAGATGTTCTGTTTCAATTTGTATAAAACACTCGAGTCTCCATCTCCAATAAAACGACGGTACTGCAGTCCATGCATTTCATCGCTCACTCTAAAACCTTCAATGAGAATATCCATCTCCATACTCTTTGACGGGCCATCATAATTCTTTTTTCGCCCGAAAACAAACATAGCAATATTTATTTTTTATGCCCACGTACAGCAATTTTTTTGTGTAAGCGTCAATGATTACAGCCACACAACCCTTAGCTGTATAATCATGCCCCTTACTCCGTTTGTTCCACCCACCATCACAAACCACTTTGGTCCAGTATGTATCATCGACAAATCGATCTTCGTGAATTGCACGCTGTAGGGATTCTTTTCCATTCTCCAGTAAAACATCTGTCAAAGTATCCATCCATACTTTCCCTACAGAAAGTTGAGTTTTCAAAAATAAATTTTGTGACATGCCTTGCACACCTACTACACCTAAAATCTCACAAAGTGTTGCGTAGCCTCCTCCTGAGCCCATGACACCCCAAGTAGCCTTCAAATTGAGGTCTCCATGCACATTTGTGTAACGTTCAATCGATTCTTTCGGATTTTCTTCGGAAAAAGATGTTAAATAATCTTTGATCTTTATCACGGGTGGGTCAGGTTCATTTTTCACTAGTTTTTTCCACTTACAGGCAGTACATTCTGTCACTAGTGTAATTTTTAAGCCAACATTATATACACGAACGATGCGCATATCGGGGCTTTCTTCTCTACATTGAAATTTGTGCAGTAAAAATTCTGCGAGCTCTTGGACGAAAAATGGAAGGTTCACTATGCAGCTGAGATTCGGAATGTTCCCTAAATCAAAACCCTCGAGAATTTTTTTCTGTTTCTCAATGAGAGCTGGTCCTGCATCTGATACTGAATCCCTCGTATCATCTGTAGACTCATTAGCAATAGAAGTTTCCCTTGGAAGGAAGGACCTGAAAGACGAAAAGTAAGTTAGTAATTGAAGCAGGCAGTGAGAGAACAAGCAATTTTAAAAGAAATTAATTATGCTATGTTTTTCCGAAAACCATATTTAAAGGAATACCACTCTAGCTAAACTTTTTGGCGCGCAAAATGTATTTAGAATAGTGTAATTATCAATAATCATTTATGTGTAAAAGAGGGAAAGATGGCTGAAAAATTAACTGAGCTCTTGAGTGAATCTAGTTGGCTCCTGTTGTTTCAAATCAGGGTTGTCAATTGCGTTCTTGTCAAATTTTATTTGTTTATATCAGGGATAACACCATACGTCATTTGTTATTTTTCTGACTGGGATCAGGCACTCTGAAGATGAATTCCGATTAAAAAATTAAAAAAAGTCTCTGACATAACACAGTAGTAAAGTAGAGCACATTTGCAACCACTTCCAAAACAAAACCTATCAGAGGCAAAAATAAGAAAAATAACTAGAAGATAACCATTTTCCTCTTGAAAAGAAATGAAAGTATTCATTTTGTTTATCTAGGCCAGCTGAATTGTAAATATAGTTCACTCTTGTCCAGAGGCAGACTGAACCGCTGGTCCTCCTGTCACCTGGTAGGTGAGTCCTCAATAAAAATGGCACTTGACCCTTAGGATAAAAACCAAAAAAAGATTGAGGAAAAAGTTGAAAAACAAATAATATTAAACTTAACGAGTATTATATATGGAATAAGCATAAAAATTGACTTTTTTATGGGTCTATTGATATAAAAATTCTGCTTTTTAGAGCTTCGATTACTATTGGGCCGAGTCGCTCTGTTTTTCAGGTCCATTATCCCTCCCCCACTCTCCTCGGTTACTGTTTGCCCTCTTCAACCGTTTCAAGTATGATTATGTTAGAAGAATGATTGTGTCGTTTTGTAATTTATATACATTGCTACCCATACATTACACGTTGCATACCACCCATATAAGCCTAATTTAACCTTGAACCAGGTTTTGGTTAGTTCCTTCCATTACAGGCTGCTCATCGCAAAATGAGTACTCCTTACTCCTATCTTCTCCCCTAAGATTTTTTTTTAAATTTAATTAATGGGTACCCTCATTAGCTTAATCCAATACATTGGCGGTTATAGGTCGGGGCAGGGAGGGGGCAGCGCTTGTATTTTATATTTGTATACTCCTCTGGCATACCTTGACCCCCCCCCCTCCCAGATTATGAGGTCTAAGGCCGCTAATGATCAAATACTATACAAAACTCTTAATCTAACCAAAAAAGAATCCTCCCTTTCCAGTTGAAAAATGCTTCCATGGATAATTTCACCATGAAGAATTTTTCTCACGGATATTGCCCCCTCCAATGGAAAAAATATTCCAGACAGTTCCAACCCAGGTGAAAATTTCTCCGGAAAATGTCTCCAGAACACCTCAACATGTAAAATTGAGTTCGCAAGGAAAAAGTAAGACAAATAACACTATTTTTAGTACTTGTCTATTATATAAAACACACTCGAGAAGTGAAGTTTTGTGAATGCTAATGAAATAAAACAAAATTATTATGAAAATATAATAATTTAGAAACAAATTTGGGCTATATATTTGGACATTAGGGTAGGGGGGGGGGTTAGAGTATAGCATATATTAAATGCATAACATAAACAAACCTATTTTAACCTAACCAAACCTATTTAACCTAATGAAAAAAACATGATGAAAATAGAATGCTTTATTAGCAAAATAGTGAAAACAACAACTTGGAAATATGCTCCCAGAGCATATTTAATTTATGCAATAAATTACGTATTTAATACAACGTAATTTATACAATAAATTACGTATAATTTATGTACTTACCGCACATGTTTTAGATTAAGCCATCCTTTGTTGATCTTTTTTCTCCTAGTCATTTTCATGCGATTCTCTCAGCAGTCAAACTCGAATTAAAAATATTTCTGACCCGTCTTAGCCTTGGGTATGTTTCCATCCAGGGGGTGTATAGCGGGGTTATGTAGAACAGGAGAAATAAAGTAAAAATTTAATTTGTTTTATAAATAGATATAAAATTAACGACTCGGAATAAAAAGCTGAAAAGCTTGGAATATACTAAATAAAAAAAGAGCTACAACTTGAAGTCAATTTTGACATCGTCGCTTTTAGACAAGCCCTACAAGAGTCTAAATTGTGAAAACGTAAAAAAAAATCGAGGAGGAATAAATTTAAAAAAAATAGAATTTTCAAAAGGGCCAATTAATTTTAAAAGATTTTTCTTAATTTATGGTACTTTCAATTTTTTCAAATTGTCCTTTTTTTACGCTCCAGACCTTTTCCAAAAAAAGCTACCAAGTTTCACTTTAGATTTTTTTTTCTATTTCCTGGGAATTAAATCAGAAAAAACAAAACGGCCAAATTTTAGATCCTTCTTCAGAGATCCCTTGTGGAAAAATTTGTTTTGCTGACATGCCGGGTCAGAGAGCTAGATCTCTTTTCATAGCATAGGAAAATTAACATTACAATGGATTTGGGGAGTTTAACCTTAATGCACAACCGTTCATGTATCTTGAATTAACTCAGGGATATAACATATCTACTAAACCTGTCATCCCATTTGAAAGTAAATCTACTCCCTGGTGCTATCTCTACCACAACATTTGCAGCTATTTTTTCACTTCATCACTATTCTCTTCCTCCTGTCTCATAATGTCCAATAGAGCAAAAGTTGCTCATTTTTGTAATATACAAGAGATTGTAATGTACAAAAAATTGTAATATACAATTTTTGTAATATGCAAGAGAAATTGATTGCGTGACTAACTTAACAGCCAATCGGAAGCATGCAGCAGGGTTTTTCAAGCATCCTGCTAACTGGACAACCAAGTTACATTACAGGGTTTTTCCATGCACCTTATTAACTTGACAGCCAGGTTGTGTAACAGGGTTTTTCCAAACCCCTTACGAGTCTAACAGCCAAGTTATGTTACAGGGTTTTCTGACCATCTTATTAACTTGACAGCCAAGTTACTAGCCAAGTTATGTGATAGATTTTTTCTAATCATCTTACTAGTTTGACAGCCTAGTTAATAGCAAAGTTATGTAAAAGGGTTTTTCCAAGCACCTTACTAACTTGGCAGCCAAGTTGCGCAACGGGGTGTTTCCAGACGATAATAAGAGGCTACTCACTTTTTGTAAATAGGTGTAGAAGGGCACGCAAATCCGGGCGACAGATTCTACGATCAATACAAGTAGTATGATGAAATACTATAGTGTAATTCATTACTTGCGAATAAAATGACGTAATTTTAATTTAAAATAATTTTAGAGGGCATATACATCATAGCAGTACAAAAGTCATGACGTCATCTTCCCAATATATAGCACAGATTTGAAAAAAGGTTTTTATGTGCCGTTAGCTTATAGAAACAAAAGAACATAAAATGTCAGTTAAAAGTAGAAAATTAAGAAGGAAAAGTATAAAATTAAGAAGGAAAGTGAGGAAATCCGCTCAGAAGGGAGTAAACGGGTTATTTGATGCAGTTCTTGAAGAGGACATAGAAACAGCAAAGGAATTGATAAACTCTTATGACCTGTCTTACTCAAAAGAATGTTCAGATGGATACGTATTACTTTGTGAAGCTATCAACGAGGATATAGCTATTGCTAAATTACTTTTACATCACGACAGTATATATAACATTAAAAACCAACTGCCTTTTTATACTACACCACTTCATTTGGCAGTTATTAGAGGTGATATAGAAGTTGTTAAGATGGTTTTAGATAAAGGTGCAAGGATTGATGCAAAAGACTCATGGGGTGAAACTCCACTTTATAAAGCAGTAAGAACACAAAACACATTTGTGTTCGCAGATGGTGTTCGCTTTATTCGTGATATTCGAAAGCTTAACGTGGATATAATTGTTGATTATCTTTTGAACAATGGAGCTGATGTTAATATAAGAGCAAATGATGGTTGTAGTCCACTTCATGAAGCTGCTTTAAAAGGAAACTCACATACTCTGAAATTATTGCTAGAACACGGTGCTACAGTCAACTCTAGAGACAAATATGGGAAAACAACTCTTCATTATGCTTGTTCTAGAAGCATAGTTCTAGGGCGTGATATTAAAATGCTTCTGGAATATGGATCTGACATAAATATTAAATGTAAAAAAGGTGATGTAGCTCTTGATTCCATAATTGGGGATATAAAGAATGCAGTGCATATTATTTACCACATAATAAAAATGAAAGCGGCAAATTTATATGTATGTCAAAGAAATGAACGAGTGAAAAATTATATGATGAATTATATAAAGCACGGCTATATTAACGGCTATATTGATTTTTATTACGAAGAAGGGGATTTTCGGGATCGATGTGAGACAGAACTAGCAAGCATGAAGAGAAAGAACATTGTTAATTCCACTATATCATTTTATGACATTTTGGCAAAAGGAGAAAGCTCGTTAGCGGCATGCATGAGGAATGAAAATGTAGTGGCAGTTTCAAACACAGCAAACTGCGAAACAGAGTTTCCATTATATGCTGGCATACTAAAAAGTAACTTCAGAAAGGGTATGAAAAGGAATGAGTTACTTGAGTTGGCCAATAGAAGCTTCAACGGCTATGCTGAGTTACCATATATATGTGCTGAAAAAATATTTAGGTATCTAAGCAATGAAGACTTGAGAAATGTGATAAATATTTTTGAGCCTCATTGAATTAGTTAAGGAAGAATGGTGAAATTGAGGGTTTCTGACATAAACTTATCGATTTAGCAAATAAACGAATATTAAAATATTTTAGTGGTAATTCTAGAAAAGCATCGACGTCAAGTTAAGGGATTAAGAGCATAAATAATAAATCTAAGACTGGGTAATGTCAAATAAACCATCGTCAGCATATTTGGGACTAGAAATTGAAGGTCATTCATTAAAAGAGAAAAAAGAAAATGTGAAATTGTAAAAGCAACATATACTATTGATTAACGTACTTGAAACATTTCCCTAAATAATTGAAATCACCTTTGTTTTATAATAATGCAAATTACAGGAAATCTAAATGTCTTGAAATATTAATTTTTTTTTAATATATCTGAATGTTTTTTGTCCCTAAAGTTAGTTTAATACAAGATTTATCGGATGATACTTTGTTATTCAGAAAGATGGATGAAATATAATATGTTGCAGACAGAACAATAATTAATTGATATTTTTCGTCAAATAAAAAAGTTTCTTTTTGTGTTAAAGCTGCCATGGATATAATAAAAAAGACACTGGTATAAACGTATATTCATTTAAAATTTATGAAAGTTTATATAAACCATGATAATTATTTTGAAATGAAATTTGATAATCGCTAAATGAAATTTAATAATTATTTAATTAATAATTAAATGTAATTAAACTAGAGAAAGAAGTACAATATGGCACTTTCTATGTGACATTTGGGTTCACATTAAATGTGATATGGTGTCTGCAATTTTCTTAGTGAGAGTACTAGGGGTGATAATCAAAGCAAAAAAAGAAGAAATACAGACAAAACCAATTGGAGCTAACCATCAACTAACAGCAGGTTTTAATCTTGAATCAAACACTTCGAGGTAACAAACTGTAAGTAAGGAACGACCCGGCTCAATAGTAACCGAAACTCTAAAAAACGCAATTTTGATACCAATAGATAGGCCTACATGAAAAAAATAAAATTTTTATGCTGATTTCAAATTTATAAGTTTCATCAAGCATAGGGTTACCCATCAAAAGTTACGTGCCGGAGAAAATTTGCCTTATTTTTGAAAACGATTATTTTCGTAGAGGTTTCAAGCTCCTATTTGCAAAAATGTGGAATTTTGTATTTTTTGCCAGAAGAAAGATTACAGATGAAAGATTACGGAAAGATCTCCAGGTGATCGTATCGACCCAGTGGTCCTAGAATATCACGGGAGGGCTAATTCAAACGGAAATTAAAAGTTCTAGTGCCCTTTTTAAGTGACCAAAATTGGAGGGGAACTAGGCCCCCTCCCACGCTCAAGTTTTTCCCAAAGTCACCCGATCAAAATTTTGAGATAGCGATTTTGTTCAGCATGGTCGAAAAATATAGTCACTATGTCTTTAAGGATGACTTAATCCCCCACAGTCCCCGGGTAAGGGCTGCAAGTTATGAACATTGCCCAATGTTTACATATAGTATTGGTTATTGGGAAGTATACAGACGTTTTCAGGGGGAATTTTGTCTGGTAGTGAGGGGAGTCGGGGACTACTCGGGAGGATCTTTCCATGGAGGAAGTTTTCATGGGGGTAGGGACATTGCTATGAATGGGGCGCTAGATTTCCAAGCACTATTTAAAAAAAACGAACAGAAATTAAATAAATGAAAAAAGTTTTCAACTTAAAAACTTTTCAACTGAATACTTTTCAACTAAAAACTTATCAACATCAAAACTTATAACGAACAGAAACTAATACGCTTATGATTAGGTTCGCTCCGTAGTCAATACCTCACTCTTTACGCTAAAGTTTTTTCTTAGTACTTTCATAAGAGCTATTTATTCTAATTAATTAAAAACAATTCTGAAAAATAAGTTTTTCAAAGAAAAGTAAAGGCCATTTCAAACTTAAGCTCAGCAGATACAAATACCTATTAAAATTCAAACTCAAAACGACCAGAAATTACTATTAAAGAATAAATGAAACCCAAAACGAAAAGAAATTAAATAAACAATAATAGCAAAAAACATACAACAAGTAATAATATAAATGAATAAATAGATCTTAAAGCGAGTAATGCTTGGATTGAATATGAAATTCAAGCTTAAAACGAAAAAAAAATATTTCGCTATTAAAGTATAAATGAAACTTCAAACAAACAGAAATTAAATAAACAATCAATGCAAACCAACATACAATAAATATTAATGTAAATGAATAAATAAATTTTAAAACGAGTGAAACGTAAATTGAGCATAGAAATGAAGCTTGAAACAAACAAAAATCACTACAAACAAGAGTTTGGATATTGCCTCCTTCTCTCACTGTAAAAGTCTAAAACCCACTACGTCATTGGCACTTTACTGAAAACCAATTTTATTACAAATGTTAGTAGAAAGGGGGGTAAAGGTTGTGACATGACACCAAACATGGGCATAGAGTCATTAGGGAGAACACGTGGTTGATGGGGTCAATGACCTAAAGTCAGTCATTAATCAAATTGTTTCCGGGCAAAGTTTAATAATGTCTGACAGGTACTGTCAATCATTAATCAAATTGTTTCCAGGTGAAGTTTAATAATGTCTGACAGGTGATGTCAAGATTGATTGATATGTCACGAAAGGGGAATTAATTTGTTGTTTCTAAGGGGAATTATTGATTCAAGAAAGGGGAATTAATTTGTTGTTTCTAAGGGGAATTATTGATTCACGAAAGGGGGATTAATTGTTGTTTCTACGGGGAATTATTGATTCAAGAAAGGGGAATGAATTTGATGTTGTTTTGGGCATGCTCCAGGTGAATGTTATGAGTTTCCAGAAATAGAAAACAGTTAGATCACGTGTTAATTTCTCAGCCAATCAGCGAGTCGGTTACATCCCCCTTCTCAACCAATCAGAGGGCTGGTTACATATGGTTTTCCCCGTTACATAACAATTCGCCCTTGAGATTTCGTATATAACGGGCATGCAATGTGATTAAATTATCAGAAAGTATTTTGGTGACACAAAAATGGATAAATTTGACTCTTTTGAAGCCTTGACAGCCACAATTAGCAATATAAGTTCTGATTTAATACATTTTCATTTTCAAAATAAAATTATTTTACATGGTCCCCCTCCAAACATATTCAAATTCAGGGTATACCCCCCCCCACCACCACAAAAAAAATTCTTTATACATTGCTTGAAAATATACACTTTTTTCCATTACGTAAACCTCATCCTCCCTCCCTCCTTTCCCACCATTTATCCCCATTTAATTCTTTCAATTGAAGTTATTACTCAAAATTATCTTTTCTCCTTGATGTGTTTAAAATTATCAAAATGAACTAGCTCTCCTTTGCGGTAAAAGTCGCGTGTGAATATCCGACAAGAGGGGAGACTTACATAAACAACATTCCCTGTGGAAAGATAGATTACAGTTAATTAAGCTTGTGTGCGTATTTCAATGATGTCTGAAAAAAGGGGAACAAATTGGCTACAAAATTAAAAGAGATTGTTGAATAGTTACGCAAGATTAACTCAATGAGAGGGTAAACCTAGGATGGGTTAATTTTCCTAAATTTAGGGGAGGGGGTCAATTTTGTATCCAGGATATTTGTTGGGGAGGGGGTTAGCACTTTTAATAGTGACAAAATAGAAAAGATAATTGTTTTTAGCATAGTTGTTTTCTATTTCAGTGTCAAACCATTTCTCTTCGACATTTTAGTGATTTTAGCTATAACATTTGAATAAAAGGCAGTAAGATATATTCTTTATTGATATGCATTGCGCTTGAATAGTTACGCAAGATTAACTCAATGAGAGGGTAAACCTAGGATGGGTCAATTTTCCTAAATTTAGGGGAGGGGGTCAATTTTGTATCCAGGATATTTGTTGGGGAGGGGGTTAGCACTTTTAACAGTGACAAAATAGAAAAGATAATTGTTTTTAGCATAGTTGTTTTCTATTTCAGTGTCAAACCATTTCTCTTCGACATTTTAGTGATTTTAGCTATAACATTTGAATAAAAGGCAGTAAGATATATTCTTTATTGATATGCATTGCGCTTGAATAGTTACGCAAGATTAACTCAATGAGAGGGTAAACCTAGGATGGGTCAATTTTCCAAATTTAGGGGGAGAGGGTCAATTTTGAATCCAGGATATTTGTTTGGGAATGGGTTAACGCTTTTAATGGTGACAAAATTAGAAATGAAAAGATAATTGTTTATATCATAATTGTTTTCGACTTCGTTGTGCGAACCATTTATATTTACTTGGCATTTAGGAAATGGTTAGTGGGGGGATGGGGGTACTAATTTTCCTTCTGTGAAAAAGGGGGGAACTATCCCTTATTTGAACTTTTATTAGAGGGTACTAATTTTTTTATTCTGTGAAATAAAAGTTATGTGTAAATTGAATAACATTTGATTCCTGAGTTTAGTATATTTCTCGCAAATTTTACCTTTTGCTTGGGGGAGCTACCACTCATCAAACATGACTTTAAATATTAAAGTTACTTATGTACAGAATAAGTAACTGTATAATTGCTTCGAATTTCGTAGGAAAAATTAGAATATTCGCATTTTGTAGATTTTGACTTTAGCCTGAATTTCACACGTTGAATTTATTATAATCAAACTATGATTTTCAGAGTTTAGGTTGCTTTCGACAAAGATTTCTCTTTACTTACGGCAAATTTCCACAAGGTGATTGATCCAGGGCCCTTCTAAATGTGATAGAAGCTACTACACCCTGCTTCAATCCATTTTTACGTATTCAAACTGAATGTTCGTATAACAATGCTTTGAGTTATTCCTCAGAAAATTGACCCCTCCAAATATTTACTCAGAGGGGCGGGGTGCTGAAATGTAAAACGTTACTTATTTGCCCATCATTTTCAAAGTTTTCAAGTTGGGATCTTCGAACACACTCCTTCCTTCTCAGTTTATTCTATGAAAGTGAGCTGTATTTGTTAGAGTTTCAGAAACATTACATATTAATTTAATTTAAGCACTTTTTTCAGATATAATAATGTTTGGTGTGATTGACACAGAATATATTGGTCTGAAATATTCCTCAACTGGCATTATTTTCGAAGCAGCTTTCTTACTCCTAGACAATCAACGACGTGAAATTCATAGCTATAAATGGAACATCAGATACAATATGTATAAGTACGAGAAAAACAGATGGAGTCCAACACTTAATTTTATAAATCGAAATGGCTTTTACGTTAAAACCATACGACCACATAATGAAAATGGCTATGAAATAAAACATGTACAAGAGGAAATTCAGGAAATATGCAGTTTTTTCGGTGTGCAACCTGTTTATGTTAAAGGAAACGTGCCAACTGATAAACTCTTACTAGAAAAATGTGATAAAAACATAGCATTATTCAATTTAGAATACTTCAAATGTGAGAAATATCTGCATTCAGTCCATGACCCAGAAGATGAAGTTAGATATTTCGCTCAATGGATACCGGAAAAGATACCTGACATGGAAAAATGCATCAGATATCCAAAGACCTAAACTTGCTCTTCCTCATATCAAATGGATTAAGCTTCTTTTTTTCTTTTTTTTAAATATGTCATTAAGTATTTTTCAAATGTTTTTAAATATGTTTAAGCAATAAATATCTTATGCCTCAACCGTTTTTATTCTTTAGAATAGTCCATCGCCATGAAAATTATGCTTTCAGATTCAACATATCAGGGAACACACTTTCAAGTTCAGCATGTTGGAGAACCCTAAAGAGTCACCCCTAAGAAGGTAAGTTAACCCTAAAAGGTTAAAGAATTTCTCTGAAATTACACTTTCAGATCCAACATGTCAGGGAACAAACTTTCAGGTTCAGCATGTAGGAGAACCCTAAATGCTCATCCCTAAAAAAGGTAAGTTAACCCTAAATGGTTAAAGAATTTCTCTGAAATCACACTTTCAGGTTAGATTGGGTAGGACCCCGACCCCCCCCCCCCCGGCCCCCCTTGGACTCCCAAAGGGCCCCCAAGTGCCCCTGGGCCCCCAAAGAGCCCTCCGAGCCACCGTCGCTCCTTACTTTAAGTTAAAAAAAACTAGTTTTTTTTATTTAATCTATTAAAGCCCTAACAATTTAGGCTCTGCATAAATCCTTTTACAGAAGTTATTTAGTGAAATCACAAGACATGATGCAAGAAAAAAAAGGACATAAAAAAAATTGTCAGGTGTGGGGTTCGAACCCACGACCCCGTATGGGGACCAGATCTTAATTCTAGTGCCTTAACCACTCGGCCAACCTGACTTGTAAACAATTCTCCCTAAAAAGACAAGTTAACCCTAAAAGATTAAAGAATTTCTCTGAAATCACACTTTCAGATCCAGCATGTCAGGGAACAGACTTTCAGGTTCAGCATGTTGGAGAACCCTAAATGCTCATCCCAAGTTAGCCCTAAATGGTTAAAGAATTTCTCTGAAATTACACTTTCAGATCCAGCAAGTCAGGGAACACACTTTCAGGCTCGACATGTAGGACTTTCAGGTTCAACATGTTGGAGAACCCTAAATGCTCATCCCAAGTTAGCCCTAAAAGGTTAAAGTATTTCTCTGAAATCACACTTTCAGATCCAGCATGTCAGGGAACAAACTTTCAGGTTTGACATGTAGGACTTTCAGGTTCAACATGTTGGAGAACCCTAAATGCTCATCCCAAGTTAGCCCTAAATGGTTAAAGAATTTCTCTGAAATTACACTTTCAGATTCAGCATGTCAGGGAACACACTTTCAGGTTCGACATGTAGGACTTTCAGGTTCAGCATGTTGGAGAACCCTAAATGCTCATCCCAAGTTAGCCCTAAAAGGTTAAAGAATTTCTCTGAAATTACAATTTCAGATCCAGCATGTCAGGGAACACACTTTCAGGTTTGATTAGAGTTTTAGCTTTGAGTCTTAGCTTAGAGTTTTAGTTTAGTTTACTTTTAGTTAAGAGTTTAGAGTTTTTTAACTTAGTGTCTTAGCTTGGAGTTTTTGTCAGAGTTCTAGTTTAGTATAGTTTTAGTTAAGAGTTTAGAGTTTTTAGCTTAGAGTCTCAGTTTAGAGTTTTAGTTAGAGTTCTAGTTTAGTTTAGTTTTAGTTAAGAGTTTAGAGTTTTACCATAGAGTCTTAGCTTAGAGTTCTAGTTAGAGTTGAAGTTTAGTTTAGTTATAGTTAAGAGTTTAGAGTTTTAGCTTAGAGTCTTAACTTAGAGTTTTTGTTAGAGTTCTAGTTTAGTATAGTTTTAGTTAAGAGTTTAGAGTTTTTAGCTTAGAGTCTTAGCTTAGAGTTTTAGTTAGAGTTCTAGTTTAGTTTTAGTTAAGAGTTTAGAGTTTTACCATAGAGTCTTAGCTTAGAGTTCTAGTTAGAGTTGAAGTTTAGTTTAGTTATAGTTAAGAGTTTAGAGTTTTAGCTTAGAGTCTTAACTTAGAGTTTTGTTAAAGTTTAGTTTTACTTAAGAATTTAGAGTTTTAGATTAGAGTCATAGCTTAGAGTTTTAGTTTAGTTTAGTTTTAGTTAAGAGTTTAGAGTTTTTAGCTTAGAGTCTTAGTTTAGAGTTTTTGTTGAAGTTCTAGTTTAGTTTAGTTTTAGTTTAGAGTTTTAGCCTAGACTTAGAGTTTTAATTAGAGTTCTAGTTTAGTTTAGTTTTAGTTAAGAGTTTAGAGTTTTTAGCTTAGAGTCTTAGCTTAGTTTTATTTAGAGTTCTAGTTTAATTTAGTTTTAGTTAAGAGTTTAGAGTTTTACCTTAGTCTTAGCTTAGAGTTTTAGTTAGAGTTAAAGTTTAGTTTAGTTACAGTTAAGAATTTAGAGTTTTAGCTTTGAGTCATAGCTTAGTTTTACTTAAAGTTATAGTTTGGTTAAGTTTTAGTTAAGAGTTTCAATTTTTAGCTGAGTCTTAGCTTAGAGTTTTTGTTAGAGTTCTAGTTTAGTATAGTTTTAGTTAAGAGTTTAGAGTTTTTAGATTAGTGTCTTAGTTTAGAGTTTTTTGTTGAAGTTCTAGTTTAGTTTAGAGTTTTAGCTTAGACTTAGAGTTTTAATTAGAGTTCTAGTTTAGTTTAGTTTTAGTTAAGAGTTTAGAGTTTTAGCTTAGAGTCTTAGCTTAGAGTTTTTGTTAGAGTTCTAGTTTAGTTTAGTTTTAGTTAAGAGTTTAGAGTTTTAGCTTAGAGTCTTAGCTTAGAGTTTTTGTTAAAGTTGAAGTTTAGTTTAGTAATAGTTAAGAGTTTAGAGTTTTAGCTTAGAGTCTTAGCTTAGAGTTTTTGTTAAAGTTTAGTTTTACTTAAGAGTTTAGATTTTTAGATTAGAGTCATAGCTTAGAGTTTTAGTTTAGTTTAGTTTTTGTTAAGAGTTTAGTGTTTTTAGCTTAGAGTCTTAGTTTAGAGTTTTTGTTGAAGTTCTAGTTTAGTTTAGTTTTAGTTTAGAGTTTTAGCTTAGACTTAGAGTTTTAATTAGAGTTCTAGTTTAGTTTAGTTTTAGTTAAGAGTTTAGAGTTTTTAACTTAGAGTCTTAGCTTAGTTTTATTTAGAGTTCTAGTTTAATTTAGTTTTAGTTAAGAGTTTAGAGATTTACCATAGAGCCTTAGCTTAGAGTTTTAGTTAGAGTTAAAGTTTAGTTACAGTTAAGAATTTAGAGTTTTAGCTTTGAGTCATAGCTTAGAGTTTTACTTAAAGTTATAGTTTGGTTAAGTTTTAGTTAAGAGTTTCGAGTTTTAGCTGAGTCTTAGCTTAGAGTTTTGTTAGAGTTCTAGTTTAGTTTAGTTTCAGTTAAGTGTTTTAGAGTTTTACCTTAGAGTCTTAGCTTAGAGTTTTTGTTGGTGTTCTAGTTTAGTCTAATTTTAGTTAAGAATTTGATGTTTTACCTTTGAGTTTCAGTTAGAGTTCTAGTTTAGTTTACTTTTAGTTAAGAGTTTAGTGTTTTACCTTAGAGTCTTAGCTTAGAGTTTTTGTTAAAGTTGAAGTTTAGTTTAGTAATAGTTAAGAGTTTAGAGTTTTAGCTTAGAGTCTTAGCTTAGAGTTTTAGTCAGAGTTCTAGCTTAGTTTAGTTATAGTTTAGAGTTTAGAGTTTTACCTTAAAGTCTTAGCTTAGAGTTTTATTTAGAGTTCTAGTTTAGTTTAGTTTTAGTTAAGAGTTTTGAGTTTTACCTTAAAGTCTTAGATTAGAGTTTTAGTTAGGGTTGAAGTTTCGTTTAGTTTAGTTATAGTTAAGAGTGTATAGTTTTAGCTTAGAGTCTTAGCTTACAGTTTTAGTTAGAGTTATAGTTTAGTTTAGTTTTAGTTAAGAGTTATAGCTTAGAGGTTTAGCCTAGAATCTTAGCATAGAGATTTAGTTAGAGTTGAAGTTTAGTCTAAGCTAGCATAACCACAAAATTACACAATATTGCTTAGAAATACCAAAACCATAGGTTAGATTAGGTTAGGTTAGAGGTTAGGTTTCTCCACGTTTAAGTTAGGTTAGATTAGGTTAGCTTATCATGAGCGCTCATGATAAGCTAACCTAATCTAACCTAACTTAAAAGTAGAGAAACCTAACCTCTAACCTAACCTAATCTAACCTATGGTTTTGGTATTTGTATGCAATATTGTGTAATTTTGTGGTTATGCTAGTTTAGACTAAACTTCAACTCTAACTAAATCTCTATGCAAAGATTCTAGGCTAAACCTCTAAGCTATAACTCTTAACTAAAACTAAACTAAACAATAGCTCTAACTAAAACTCTAAGCTAAGACTCTAAGCTAAAACTATAAACTCTTAACTATAAATAAACTAAACGAAACTTCAACCCTAACTAAAACTCTAATCTAAGACTTTAAGGTAAAACTCAAAACTCTTAACTAAAACTAAACTAAACTAGAACTCTAAATAAAACTCTAAGCTAAGACTTTAAGGTAAAACTCTAAACTCTTAACTAAAACTAAACTAAGCTAGAACTCTAACTAAAACTCTAAGCTAAGACTCCAAGCTAAAACTCTAAATTCTTAACTATTACTAAACTAAACTTCAACTTTAACAAAAACTCTAAGTTAAGACTCTAATGTAAAACACTAAACTCTTAACTAAAAGTAAACTAAACTAGAACTCTAACTGAAACTCAAAGGTAAAACATCAAATTCTTAACTAAAATTAGACTAAACTAGAACTCTAACAAAAACTCTAAGCTAAGACTCTAAGGTAAAACTCTAAACTCTTAACTAAAACTAAACTAAACTAGAACTCTAACAAAAACTCTAAACTAAGACTCAGCTAAAACTCGAAACTCTTAACTAAAACTTAACCAAACTATAACTTTAAGTAAAACTCTAAGCTATGACTCAAAGCTAAAACTCTAAATTCTTAACTATTACTAAACTAAACTTCAACTTTAACAAAAACTCTAAGCTAAGACTCTATGGTAAAACTCTAAATTCTTAACTAAAACTAAATTAAACTAGAACTCTAAATAAAACTAAGCTAAGACTCTAAGCTAAAAACTCTAAACTCTTAACTAAAACTAAACTAAACTAGAACTCTAATTAAAACTCTAAGTCTAAGCTAAAACTCTAAACTAAAACTAAACAAAACTAGAACTTCAACAAAAACTCTAAACTAAGACTCTAAGCTAAAAACACTAAACTCTTAACTAAAACTAAACTAAACTAAAACTCTAAGCTATGACTCTAATCTAAAACTCTAAACTCTTAAGTGAAACTAAACTTTAACAAAAACTCTAAGCTAAGACTCTAAGCTAAAACTCTTAACTCTTAACTATAACTAAACTAAACTTCAACTTTAACAAAAACTCTAAGCTAAGACTCTAAGCTAAAACTCTAAACTCTTAACTAAAACTAAACTAAACTAGAACTCTAACAAAAACTCTAAGCTAAGACTCTAAGCTAATACTCTAAACTCTTAACTAAAACTAAACTAGACTAGAACTCTAATTAAAACTCTAAGTCTAAGCTAAAACTCTAAACTAAACTAGAACTTCAACAAAAAACTCTAAACTAAGACACTAATCTAAAAACTCTAAACTCTTAACTAAAACTAAACTAAACTAGAACTCTAACAAAAACTCTAAGCTAAGACTCTAAGCTAAAACTCTAAACTCTTAACTAAAACTAAACTAAACTAAAACTCTAAGCTAAGTCTCTAAGGTAAAACACCAAACTCTTAACTATAACTAAACTAAACTAGAACTCTAACAAAAACTCTAAGCTAAGACTCTAAGCTAAAACTCTAAACTCTTAACTATTATTAAACTAAACTAGAACTCTAACACAAACTAAAAGCTAAGACTCTAAGCTAAAACTCTAAACTTGTAACTATAACTAAACTAAACGAAACTTCAACCCTAACTAAAACTCTAATCTAAGACTTTAAGGTAAAACTCAAAACTCTTAACTATAACTAAACTAAACTAGAACTCTAAATAAAACTCTAAGCTAAGACTTTAAGGTAAAACTCTAAACTCTTAACTATAACTAAACTAAGCTAGAACTATAACTAAAACTCTAAGCTAAGACTCTAAGCTAAAACTCTTAACTATTACTAAACTAAACTTCAAATTTAACAAAAACTCTAAGCTAAGACTCTAAGGTAAAACACTAAACTCTTAACTAAAAGTAAACTAAACTAGAACTCTAACTGAAACTCAAAGGTAAAACATCAAATTCTTAACTAAAATTCAACTAAACTAGAACTCTAACAAAAACTCTAAGCTAAGACTCTAAGGTAAAACTCTAAACTCTTAACTAAAACTAAACTAAACTAGAACTCTAGCAAAAACTCTAAGCTAAGACTCAGCTAAAACTCGAAACTCTTAACTAAAACTTAACCAAACTATAACTTTAAGTAAAACTAAGCTATGACTCAAAGCTAAAACTCTAAATTCTTAACTGTAACTAAACTAAACTTTAACTCTAACTAAAACTCTAAGCTAAGACTATGGTAAAACTCTAAACTCTTAACTAAAACTAAACTAAACTTCAACTCTAACTAGAACTCTAAGCTAAGACTCTATGGTAAAACTCTAAACTCTTAACTAAAACTAAACTAAACTAGAACTCTAACTAAAACTCTAAGCTAAGACTCTAAGCTAAAAACTCTAAACTCTTAACTAAAACTATACTAAACTAGAACTCTAACAAAAACTCTAAGTTAAGACTCTAAGCTAAAACTCTAAACTCTTAACTATAACTAAACTAAACTTCAACTCTAACTAGAACTCTAAGCTAAGACTCTATGGTAAAACTCTAAACTCTTAACTAAAACTAAACTAAACTAGAACTCTAACTAAAACTCTAAGCTAAGACTCTAAGCTAAAAACTCTAAACTCTTAACTAAAACTATACTAAACTAGAACTCTAACAAAAACTCTAAGCTAAGACTCTAAGTTAGAAAACTCTAAACTGTTAACTAAAAGTAAACTAAACTAAAACTCTAAGCTAAGACTCAAAGCTAAAACTCTAATCAAACCTGAAAGTGTGTTCCCTGATATGCTGGATCTGAAAGTGTAATTTCAGAGAAATTCTTTAACCTTTTAGGGCTAACTTGGGATGAGCATTTAGGGTTCTCCAACATGTTGAACCTGAAAGTCCTACATGTCGAACCTGAAAGTGTGTTCCCTGACATGCTGGATCTGAAAGTGTAATTTCAGAGAAATTCTTTAACCTTTTAGGGCTAACTTGGGATGAGCATATAGGGTTCTCCAACATGCTGATCCTGAAAGTCTGTTCCCTGACATGCTGGATCTGAAAGTGTGATTTCAGAGAAACTCATTAATCTTTTAGGGTTAACTTGTCTTTTTAGGGAGAATTGTTTACAAGTCAGGTTGGCCGAGTGGTTAAGGCGCTAGACTTAAGATCTGGTCCCCATACGGGGTCGTGGGTTCGAGCCCCACACCTGACAATTTTTTTTATGTCCTTTTTTTCTTGCATCATGTCTTGTGATTTCACTAAATAACTTCTGTAAAAGGATTAATGCAGAGCCTAAATTATTAGGGCTTTAATATATTAAATAAAAAAACTAGTTTTTTTAACTGAAAGTAAGGAGCGACGGTGGCTCGGAGGGCTCTTTGGGGGCCCAGGGGCACTTGGGGGACCTTTGGGAGTCCGAGAGGGGCCGGGGGGGAGGGGTCGGGGTCCTACTTAATCTAACCTGAAAGTGTGATTTCAGAGAAATTCTTTAACCATTTAGGGTTAACTTACCTTTTTTAGGGATGAGCATTTAGTGTTCTCCTACATGCTGAACCTGAAAGTTTGTTCCCTGACATGTTGGATCTGAAAGTGTAATTTCAGAAAAATTCTTTTACCTTTTAGGGTTAACTTACCTTTTTAGGGGTGACTATTTAGGGTTCTCCAACATGCTGAACTTGAAAGTGTGTTCCCTGACATGTTGAATCTGAAAGTATAATTTTCATGGCGATGGACTATTCTAAAGAATAAAAACGGTTGAGGCTTAAGATATTTATTGCTTAAACATATTTAAACATTTGAAAAATGCTTAATGACATATTGAAAAAAAAAAAAGAAGCTTAATAGATTTGATATGAGGAAGAGCAACTTTAGGTCTTTGGATATCTGATGCATTTTTCCATGTCAGGTATCTTTTCCGGTATCCATTGAGCGAAATATCTAACTTCATCTTCTGGGTCATGGACTGAATGCAGATATTTCTCACAATTGAAGTCTTCTAAATTGAATAATGCTATGTTTTTATCACATTTTTCTAGTAAGAGTTTATCAGTTGGCACGTTTCCTTTAACATAAACAGCTTGCACACCGAAAAAACTGCATATTTCCTGAATTTTCTCTTTTACATGTTTTATTTCATAGCCATTTTCATTATGTGGTCGTATGGTTTTAACGTAAAAGCCATTTGGATTTATAAAATTTAGTGTTGGACTCCATCTTTTTTTCTCGTACTTATACATATTGTATCTGATGTTCCATTTATAGCTATGAATTTCACGTCGTTGATTGTCTAGGAGTAAAAAAGCTGCTTCGAAAATAATGCCAGTTTAGGAATATTTCAGACCAATATATTCTGTGTCAATCACACCAAACATTATTATATCTGAAAAAAAAGTGCTTAAATTAAATAAATATGTAATGTTTCTGAAACTCTAACAAATACAGCTCACTTTCATAGAATAAACTGAGAAGGAGGGAGTGTGTTCGAAGATCCCAACTTGAAAACTGTGAAAATGATGGGCAAATAAGTAACGTTTTACATTTCAGCACCCGCCCCTCTGAGTAAATATTGGGAGGGGTAAATTTTCTGAGGAATAACTCAAAGCATTGTTATACGAACATTCAGTTTGAATACGTAAAAATGGATTGAAGCAGGGTGTAGTAGCTTCTATCACATTTAGAAGGGCCATGGATCAATCACCTTGTTGAAATTTGCCGTAAGTAAAGAGAAATCTTTGTCGAAAGCAACCTAAACTCTGAAAATCATAGTTTGATTATAATAAATTCAACGTGTGAAATTCAGACTAAAGTCACAATCTACAAAATGCGAATATTCTAATTTTTCCTACGAATTTCGAAGCACTTATACAGTTACTTATTCTGTACATAAGTAACTTTAATATTTAAAGTCATGTTTGATGGGTGGTAGCTCCCCCAAGCAAAAGATAAAATTTGCGAGAAATATACTAAACTCAGAAATCAAATGCTATTCAATTTACACATAACTTTTATTCACAGAATAAAAAAATTAGTACCCTCTAATAAAAGTTCAAATAAGGGATAATTCCCCCCCTTTTTTACAGAAGGAAAATTAGTACCCCCATCCCCCCACTAACCATTTCCTAAATGCCAAGTAAATATAAATGGTTCGCACAACGAAGTCGAAAACAATTATGATATAAACAATTATCTTTTCATTTCTAATTTTTTCACCATTACAAGCGTTAACCCATTCCCCAACAAATATCTTGGATTCAAAATTGACCCTCTCCCCCTAAATTTGGAAAATTAAGCCATCCCTAGGTCTACCCTCTCATTGAGTTAATCTTGCGTAACTATTCAAGCGCAATGCATATCAATAAAGAATATATCTTACTGCCTTTTATTCAAATGTTATAGCTAAAATCCCTAAAATGTCGAAGAGAAATGGTTTGACACTGAAATAGAAAACAATTATGCTAAAAACAATTATCTTTTCTATTTTGTCACTATTAAAAGTGCTAAGCCCCTCCCCAACAAATATCCTGGATACAAAATTGACCCCCTCCCCTAAATTTAGGAAAATTAACCCATCCTAGGTTTACCCTCTCATTGAGTTAATCTTGCGTAACTATTCAAGCGCAATGCATATCACTAAAGAATATATCTTACTGCCTTTTATTCAAATGTTATAGCTAAAATCACTAAAATGTCGAAGAGAAATGGTTTGACACTGAAATAGAAAACAATTATGCTAAAAACAATTATCTTTTCTGTTTTGTCACTATTAAAAGTGCTAACACCCTCCCCAAAAAATATCCTGGATACAAAATTGACCCCCTCCCCGAAATTTAGGAAAATTAACCCATCCTAGGTTTACCCTCTCATTGAGTTAATCTTGCGTAACTATTCAATAATCTCTTTTAATTTTGTAGCCAATTTGTTCCCCTTTTTTCAGACATCATTGAAATACGCACACAAGCTTAATTAACTGTAATCTATCTTTCCACAGGGAATGTTGTTTATGTAAGTCTCCCCTCTTGTCGGATATTCACACGCGGTTTTTACCGCAAAGGAGAGCTAGTTCATTTTAATAATTTTAAACACATCAAGGAGAAAAGATAATTTTGAGTAATAACTTCAATTGAAAACATTAAATGGGGATGAATGGTGGGAAAGGAGGGAGGGAGGATGAGGTTTGCGTAATGGAAAAAAGTGTATATTTTCAAGCAATGTATAAAGAATTTTTTTTGGGTGGGGGGGGGGGTATACCCTGAATTTGAATATGTTTGGAGGGGGACCATGTAAAATAATTTTATTTTGAAAATGAAAATGTATTAAATCAGAACTTACATTGCTAATTGTGGCTGTCAAGGCTTCAAAAGAGTCAAATTTATCCATTTTTGTGTCATCAAAATGCTTTCTGATAATTTAATCACATTGCATGCCCGTTATATACGAAATCTCAAGGGCGAATTGTTATGTAACGGGGAAAACCATATGTAACCAGCCCTCTGAATGGTTGAGAAGGGGGATGTAACCGACTCGCTGATTGGCTGAGAAGGAAACACGTGATCTAATTTTTTTTTATTTCTGGAAACTCTTAAGATTCACCTCGAGCATGCCCAAAACAACATCAAATTAATTCCCCTTTCTTGAATCAATTATTCCCCTTAGAAACAACAATTAATTCCCCTTTCGTGAATCATTAATTCCCCTTAGAAACAACAAATTAATTCCCCTTTCTTGAATCAATAATTCCCCTTAGAAACAACAAATTAATTCCCCTTTCGTGACATATCAATCAATCTTGACATCACCTGTCAGACATTATTAAACTTCACCTGGAAACAATTTGATTAATGATTGACAGTACCTGTCAGACATTATTAAACTTTGCCCGGAAACAATTTGATTAATGACTGACTTTAGGTCATTGACCCCATTAACCACGTGTTCTCCCTAATGACTCTATGCCCATATTTGGTGTCATGTCACGACCTTTACCCCCCCTTTCTACTAATGTTATCTTTTGTACTTAATATTGAAAATAAACATTAAAATTATAGTAAAATTTTGAACTGATCAGCGTTCAGCAATTAATATCATCATACGTCAAATATTCATTTTAATTTATTAGTTCTTTCTAAAGTTGTTCAAGACGAATATAGTTTCACTACAAACTAGCGTTTGGATACTGCTCTCTTCCTTAACTGTAAATAAAAACAAAAAACCTACTGCATCATTGGCGCTTCACTGAAAATGAATTATATTACCAACATTTTTTTTTCCAGTTCTTACAGCATTGAAAAAAAAAATCATAGTGAAATAAGTTCTTGAACTGATGGATCTTTCAACAATTAATATCATTTTATATCAAATATTCAATTTGAGGTTGTTTATACTTTCCAAGACTGTTCAAGACGCATATAGTTTTCAGTAAAGCACCAATGACACAGTAGGTTTGAGACTTCTACAGTGAGAGAAGGAGGCGATACCAAACTCTTGTTTGTAGTGATTTTTGTTCGTTTAAAGCCTGATTTTCATATTCAATTTAAGTTTCACTCGTTTTAAAATTTATTTATTCATTTACATTAATATCTATTGTATGTTTGTTTGCATTGATTGTTTATTTAATTTCTGTTTGTTTTAAGTTTCATTCATACTTATTTTTATTTCGTTTTAAGCTTGATTTTCATATTCAATCAAAGCATTACTCGCCTTAAGATCTATTGATTCATTTATATTATTACTTGTTATATGTGTTTTGCTATGATTGTTTATTTATTTTCTTTTTGCTTGGGCTTTCATTTATTCTTTAATAGTAATTTCTGGTCCTTTTGAGTTTGAATTTTAACAGGTATTTGTATCTGCTGAGCTTAAGTTTAAAATGGCCTTTGCTTTTTTTTGAAAAACTTATTTTTCGGAAAGTTTTTTTTTAATAACTTTTGTTCGTTTTTGATCGCAAAAAGTTTCAAGTTTTTAAAAGTTCTTTATTTCAAAATCATACTTTTATTTAAAAATCAAATGTTAATCAAAGTATCAAAACTGGTATCAAAGTAACAATATCAAAGTGAAAAAATGGGTCTGTGTCAACCTCAGAGTCTTTATTATCTGAGGTTTGAACTATTCTTAACAAAATGGCTATATCAAAACTTTTATCAGATGGGTTTGGGGAAAAAAGGGCGGTGGGGGGGGGCTTCTTGCCCTCGGATATCTTTTGACTCTTAAAAATTTACCTAGAACTTTCTATTTTCAATCAAATGAGCCCTCTCTGAAGTTTATACGAGCATCCCTTCTATAAGAACCATATATACCCACACTTACAACGCTTGTCCCTGGGCCCTGGGGAGATGTGTCGAACCTGGAGTTTTAATACCTGATGTTTGAACTATTTTTAACAAAATAGTCTCCTCAACTTTTTATCGGATTGGTTTATCCATCCGATAAACCCAAGCGTGGAGGATGGGAGAGGCTAGTTGCCCTCCGATCTTTTTTTTACTCTGAGAAAATGAACTAGAACTTTTAATATCCATTCCAATGAGCCCTCTCTGAAGTATATACGAGCATCCCTTTCATAAAAACCATATTTGGCCCCAGGACATAGCTTGCAATGCCTGCTCCCAAGGCCCTGGGGGGTTGTGTTGACACCGGAGTTTTTGTTATCTGACCTTTGAACTATTTTAAAAAATGGCTATCTCAAAATTTGTATCGGATGGGATTGGCGAAAGGGTGAGGGGGGGGGGGGCTAGGGACCCTCTGATCTCTTTTGACTCTTAAAAATTAAACTAGAACTTTCAGTTTCCATTCAAATAAGCCCCCTTTGAAGTTTATAGGACGACCCCTTCCATATAAAGTGCTTCTAAAAAAAAATGTAGTGTGGGGGGAGGCTAGCTGCCCTCCGATCACTTTTGACTCTTAAGAAGTGAATCTTAAGAAGTCAATTGCAACTTTCAATTTCCAAACAAATAAGCCCTATATGAAGTTTATTGGAGCATTCCTTTCATAGCAACCATATATGCCCCCAGGGCATAACTTACAACGCCTACCCCCGGGCCCTGGGGGGCTGTGTCAACACCAGAGTTTTTGTTATCTGAACTTTGAACTATTTTTAACAAAACATGCATAAATTTTTTTATCTGATGCATTTAGGGGGTGGAGGGGGGAGGGGCTAGTTGCCCTCCGATCTATTTTGACTCTTAAAAATTGAAAAAAGAACTTTCAATTTCCAATCAAATGAGCCATCTCCGAAGTTCTAACGAGCATCCCTTCCATATGAACTATATATACCCCCCAGAACGTTACTTACAACGCCTGCCTCTAGGCCCTGAGGGGTTGCGTCAAAACAGGAGTTTTTCTTATCTGACCTTTGAAATATTTTCAATGAAATGAATATTTTAAAAATTTTATCGGATGGGCTTGGAGAACAATGGGTATAAGGAGAGGGGCTAGTTGCCCTCGGATATCTTTTGACTCTTGAAAAGTGAAATAGAGCTTTCAATTTCCAATCAAATGAGCCCTTTCTGAAGTTTATAGGAACATCCCTTTCATAAGACCCATATACGCCTCTAGGAAAAAAATGCAACGCCTACTCCCCTGGCCTGGGGGGGTTGTGTTGACACCGGAGTTTTAGTTATCTAATTTTTGAACAATTAAAAAAAAAACTGGCTATCTCAAAATTTTTAGCGGATGGGTTTGGTGAAAAGGGGCGTGGGGGTGGGGAGGGACTAGTTGCCCATATATCTATTGATTATTAAAAAGTGAACTAGAACTTTTAACTTCCAATCAAATGAGCCCTCTATGAAGTTTATCCGAACATCCCTTTCATAGGAACCATACATGCCTTTAGGGTAACACTTAGAACGCCTTCCCCGGGCCCTGAGGGGGTATATTGACACCGGAGGTTTTCTTATCCAACCTTTGAATTATTTTTAACAAAATTTCTATCTCAAAATTTTCATCAGATAGGGTTGGAAAAAAAGGTGTGGGGGAGGGGCTAGTTGCCCTTGGATCTATTTTGAAAATTAAACAGTGAACTCTAACATTCAATTTCCAATCAAATGAGCCCTCTCTTAAGTTTATACGAGGATCCTTTTCATAAGAACCATATGTGCCCCAGGGCATTACTTACAACGCCTGCCACCAGGCCCGGGGGGAGGGAGGTCGTGTCAACACCTAAGATATTGTTATATGACTTTTGAACAATTTTTAAATTAATAGCTATCTCAAAGTTTTTATTGGATACATTTGGGGAAAAAGAGCCGTGGGGGAGGGGGGCTAGTTCCAATCTCCAATCTCTTTTGACTCTCAAAAACTGAACTAGAACTTTCAGTTTATAATCAAATGAGCCCTCGCTGAAGTTTTTACGAACATCCCTTCCATAAGAGCCATATATTCCCCCAAGGCATAACTTACAACCCCTGCCCTCGGGGCCTGGGGGGCTTAGTTGACCCCGGAGTTTTCGTCTTATGGTCTTTGAACTATTAAAAAAAATGGTTATCTCAAAGTTCTTATCGGACAGGTTTTAAGAACAAAGGGCGTGGAGGGGTGGCTAGGTGCCCTGCAATCTCTTTTGACTCCAAAAAATGGACTAGGACATTTAATTTCCAGTCAAATGAGCCCTCTTTGAAGTTTATACGAGCACCCCTTCCATAAGAAACATATATGCCCCCAGGATATAACTTACAATGCCTGCCCCCCTCCCGTCCTGGGGGGTTGCGTCGACACCGGAGTTTTTTTTTTAAATGATCTTTGAACTATTTTCAACAAAACAGCTATCTCAAAATTTTTATGGGTGCATTTGGGAAAATGGGCATGGGAAAGGGGGGGCCGGTTACCCTCAAATATCTTTTGACGCTTAAAAAGTGAACTAGAACTTTCAATATCCAATCAAATGAGCCCTCTCTGACGTTTATACGAGTATTCCTTCCATAAGAACCATATGTGCCTTCAGGACATAACTTATAATCTTTGCTCTGAAGACTGTGGGGGGAGTGTCCTGCTCAAAGGTATAATTTCCAGAACTTTCAACTACGTTGAACAAAATGGCTATCTCAAAACTTTGATTGGATATGTTTGGGGAAATTCAGGTCGCGGAAGGGGTGTTAGTTGCTTTCCAATCTTTTTCGACTATTAAAAAGGGCACTAGCCATTTAAATTACCAATTGAATGAGCCCTTTTTGAAGTTTCTACGACAACACTTTCTATAAAAACCTAGTATGCCTCCAGGGCATAACTTATAACCCTGGCCCCCAGGGTTTTTTTTCGGGGTGGGGGGTGGGGGGTAGGTTGTCATTCTCAAAGAGCCAATTTCCAGAATTTTCAACTATGTTGAACAAAATGTCTATCTCAAAATTTTGATTGGATGTGTTTGGAGAAAAGGTGGGCGTGAAAGAGAGGTTAGTTGCCCTCCAATCACTTTCGTCTATTAAAAAGGGCACTATCCCTTTGAATTTCCAATCAAGTGAGCACTTTTTGAGGTTTCTACGACAAAGCTTTCTATAAAAACCTTATATACCCCCAGGGCATAACTTACAACCTGAGGGCTTGCCCTGAGGGCTGTGAGGGTGGGGTTGTCATCCTTAAGGACCTAATTTTCGAAATGTTGAACAAAATGGCTATCCTCAGGAGTATATTCCTCAAAAATACAATTTCTATCTGGAAATCAACTACGTAAAACAAAATGGCCATCTGAAAACTTTGATTGGATGTGTTTTGGGGAATAGTGGGTGTGGAAGGGGTGTTTGTTGCCTTCCAATCACTTTTAAACCTTATAGGGCACTACAACTCTCGCTATTCAATGGAATGAGCCCCTTTGAAGCGATATTCATGGAATGAGCTCCCCTTAGGACGACCCCTTCCATATGAAGTGCCTCTGGGGAAAAAAACAATAATAAAACACTGGAGCCGTATGGCCTAAACTATAGGTAACGCTATAGCGTTGCCTCTGATTAACGGCCTTTGTGATTAAGGGGTCATTCTTAAAGAACTGGGAAAAATTCGAACTTTAGCGTAAAGAGCGAGGTATTTACTAGGTGGGCGAATTCCCCTAATATACCTAATAAAAATATACGAATATAGAAGTTCGTTATGTAAGATAATTCGTAAGTTAAGTATATTTATTACTAATAAAAACATTCGTAAATAAAATTAAATAACTTTCGAGAAAGCCATTTAGCCAAAAACAGTAAAATTAATATAAAAATTTTGTTTTAATTATTCATATTCGGTGAGCCAAAATCAAAACCTGCATTAATTTAATAATGTTCAGAAATTAAATAAAAAAACAAGTTTTTTTAACTGAAAGTAAGGAGCAAAATTAAAATTAAAAATGAACAGAAATTATTCCTTATATGAAAGCGGCTGCCCCTCCTAAGCGCCTCACTCTTTACGCTAAAGTTTGACTTTTTCTCAGAACTCTATTTTTAAGAACAATAAAAAACTTTAGCGTAAAGAGCGAAGTCTTGAGGAGGGGACAACCTCTTTCATAAGCGGAATAATAGTAGAAAAGGGGGTACCAGCCCGGTACGAACACCGTGCTGCCATCTACAATTTAGTCTAATGCCGACGGGACATAATTTGTTCAAGGATTATTGATCGAGTCTAATGGGGTCAAGGTCAATTGATTTGTTGTTGTTTGTCTAGGTGTAATGACACTGGGGTGAAGTTTGCTGATGCGCATTGACGGTGGGGAGAGATGTATTGATCTGGGATTCGAGGGGGAAGTGGATTTCCGAGAACTTGATTTACATAATCGGTGGGGGAGTGTATTGATCTGATAACGGGAAACAGGATCACTTGTCTTTCTCTAAGCCAATCAGGGAGTCAGTTACATCTCCTTCTAAGCCGATCAGGGAGTCGGATACATAAGGTTTCCCATTACATCACAATTTGCCCTTGAGATTTACTATATAACGGACATGCGTTTGGATTAAACTTTCATAAGGTTCTATGACACCATGGATAAAAAATTGGATATTATTGACTTGGAAGCTTTGGCTACATTGATTTATAATGTGAGTTCTGTTTAGTAAATTTTCATACTTTATTTTCAAATAAAATTATTTTACATAGTCACCCCTCCAGTAAATTCAAGGTATACCCCCTCACACACACAAAATAAACTCCACTTTATGATGTCTATACTCGCTAGAAAGCGTAAAATACGCTCTTTTTTACCTTGTAAACCTCCCCTCTCCCCCTCTGCTTATGACTTTAATTCTTCCAATGGAAATAACTATATTTTAGAATTCTCCTTTTGACAGTCAACTTTCTGTCAATCCCTTAGCTGTTAAGCCACTATGGTTTGACCTACAGATTTCTCGCAAAGTTTTAAATAGCTGATAATTACTGTCACCCTTTTAAAGTACATCCGGCTTCTTAATCCTTACGTTAGCGGCTTAACCAAAGGTTTCACTGAAAAAGGATAGTTTTTCCCATCAAGTTAAAATAGTTTCATGCAGAAAGAGATTGCGTTAATTAAGCTAAGCCTTAACTAAACCTGTATGGAAGTAGAGAAACGAGTTATTTCCAAAATTAATATCTAACAAATATTTTTAGGACATTATGTAAAGGGGGGAAGGGGCAATGCCTCAATTCTAACACCTTTGTTGTAAGGTGAAAAAAAACTGTTTCTTCGTGTGAAAAGTAAGGGGGGCGGGTTTAAGAAAAAGATACATAGCTTTATTATGCGTAAATTGAATAGCATTTACGTCTAAGATCGCAAATTTTAGGCCTATAAGCTGTGTGTTAACAATCTTTTTTTCTTATTTAAAGCCTATAGACTGGAAAATTTAAAAAAATTTCTAAAGAGTAAAAATAGAAACATTGATTTCTATCCTATGGCTATAGACTACTGATTGTCAAGGTTTATTTTTCACAAGTTGTGCAATAAAAACATTTGATTTCTAAGCCTTGTATATTTCTTGCAAATTTTCACTTTTTGCTTTGCTGAAAAGGGGGGGAGGAGCTTCTTTGAGATAAATGCTTTCTAGACAAAATTATGGTTAGGGGGTACTAATTTTTCTTCTGTAAAAAGGGGTATCATTTTTCAATACTTAATTTTTTCTTCTTTTTGAGGACAATTATAAAGAATGTGTGCCCCTTCCTGAAAAGAGAGCAAGAGAGGGTAGGCAGCCCCATCAGTGCCTGCCCCTATGCAGCCAGGTAGAAAACCGAAAAGAGAATGGGCGGCTTCTCATAATATGGCAATCCCCGCCGTCTCATCTCTGCAAGCCCGTGACATCACTGACTCGACTGCACAAGTCCGTGCCGTCACTGGCCCAGCTGCACAAGCCCATGTAATCTCCGGTCCGGCTATGCAAGAGCGTGACATCACCAGCCCGTCTATCCCCCATCATGCCTTACTAGGTCCATCTCGCACTCAACTGCAGCCGGAATATAAAAATGTAAGCATTTTTACCCGCTACTTTCTACCTGGTCATAGAAATATCTAAACAAACCCATTTTTCAACCTAATACAAGCTCGTCGAAGATATTAAAATGCTATTTTCACTATAATCCCCCCTATTTTTAATTTCTCTGCTCCCTCCCCTCAGGGATACCTAAATATAATGTTATTTTTTTTGCTTGCCAAAGAAACTGCTCTTTTTTAATCTTTCCTATTTTCACTGCCTACTGTAGACATCTTTGCTATCTTTTCAACCTCATAATAATATTTTTAGTTAATTTCTAGTTTACTGTTAGAGAGCCTTTTATCTCACTATTTGAAACTAATAATGCTATTTTTCGCTAGAATATTTTAGTTTTAAGGTACATAGAAGTAAGCCTTTCATTTCATCACAGTAGAAGCGTGTCAGAGATATTTTTTCTCCTAAAGGAAATATAGCGTTCCCCCTTTTGAATCAGGTCAATTATTGTATACATTCAGTCTGCTGAATTCTCATAGTGAAGCCAAGAAAGGCACTATATTCCGATCATAATTTCCCCATAGTAAAATCTTTGCAATATAAACTGTAGTATTTAAAAACAATTCTTTATCGGAAAGAGTTGTATATAGCCTGAAAGGGATAGACTACCTAGTAAAGACCCCAGTTTTTTTTTCAAAGCAGATATAGAGTATTAATATGAAATTTTTTGAGGAGTTGTTTGAACAAAATCAAAACCTTCTATGTCATCTTTTAGATTGTATTAAGTTGGAACTTTCAGAATATATATAGAGTAGGGAACTAAATGCTACTGCTATGCGCGTTTTAAATAATAATCCAATTTTAAAAAATAGGGATGATTTAGACACTTTGAAAATAAGCTTATTTTCTGTTATAGGTTGTACTGGTTCCTTATTCGCAGTCTCCCCGCTGCTCGTCAGTAGGAGAAGAAGACGCGCCTGTGGAGTTTTGTGACAATGAAATCTCTTCGCAAGGTATCATTAATGAAATTCCTGATAACATTCACAATTTTTTATCTGATTATTTTAATGTTGATAAAAGCGCAGTTGAGCAGGAAGACTTGAGTCCAAACACCTTACAAATTATAGAGGATTTTTCCAATGAATTAACAGGGAACCTTCCCCCCACTGATTACATTTCCCCACTTCAAACAACTTAAGTGGCTTCCCAGAGCCCTATTATTGAACAATCAAGGGGGAGGGGGTGGTGATAATATACAAGAGGGGGAGGGGGAGAATATCCAATTTACATCATTTCCTGAGTTTTAACTCTCAAACACAATTTAAAATACAATAGCTGTTTACACTGCAACTTTTGGAGACCCTTTTAATTCGCTTTTGGGGGGTAATTTTGTGTTTGACCCTGTAGAAATTGTTCATGAATATGTAGATAGAATTTGTGCACTGCTAGAAAACCAAATTCAGTTGTGGGGGGGGGGGGTAGGGATTCAATTAAGGTTTCTATTGTTTTAAAGGTGTTTTATTTAAATGAGGGAAAAAGTGAGGTTTATCATCATTATGTACACACCGAGATGCGAGTGGTCTATCCCAATTTAAAGAATTTTGAGGGTGTTTTTTCCGAGTGGATAGGCCACATTATTACGCATCTTGAGAATTATAACGAAAACGGGAGTGGGTCTGTAGTTCTTTATGTTGAAACTTTAAGCGTTAATATCTGTAAATTTAAAAATGATTTTATTTTAAGAGGGGGGGGGGCAGGTGGGGCGTCTGAGGGGTCAAAAGTTTTACAATGATTAGGGTATTGTTAACACTCAGAATTTTTTCAATGAAGTCCGATGGTATGCAACAGGACTTGTACTAGGACATGTATGGATCCATATTAAATACGCTGATTATTTGGTTTGTGTTCATGGTGCTAGGTCTAGTAGAACACTGCCGTCGGGTGTGATTTCCCAATAGGTTTCAAATTGACTCAATGATATTAGCGTGATACTCTCAGTCAAAGCATTGGCAAATGTGCACTCTAAACGTACATTCCCTGTTCGTAATAGGCTCATATCCTGGGTACCCGACACGTCCAAAACAATTACGCCATGATGTTTTGAAAACATTGAATCGGTTATTCCATTTTCAAATAGTTGGGAGTCATGATCTAGGGATTGCATGGTCAACTCATACAGAGTTCTATATGATTTTTTGTCAAATGATAGAGTGTACAGTGGAATACCATTCACTTTGCACACAAGGCTAGATAGACCGAAAAAATTAAAATCTGGAGGGGGGATTCAGTCCAGGATCCAACGGCACTGCCACTCTTCACAAAGGCCAAAGCAAGTTTTAATGGTATTTCTCCATTGATAAATGATGAATCGGTACGGCTACGAAACCCGGTGGCAATGTGACGTTTATTGGTGATCGTATGGGGGACAAGAAGTTTAATGTTGTTGCCATTGGCTCTTAGCTTTTCCACTGCCAATGCAACAGAGCTCATAACCTGTTGTTTTCGGACATTAACAATTGCCGATGTGATAATGAAATTTGCATCGGGTGCTGCGTGAAGTCTTTTTCTCAAAATAAAATTCGACGGGGCTAGTTGCAACTTTATGTCAATCTTGACATTAAGAGGTAACCATTGGGATATATTGAAAATCTCATGATTTAATTTTCCAACTAAATGATACTCCTGGGTCACTGCAGTAGTCAACTCACCGTCAGTATCAACACCTGATCGATATTCATAGCCCAATGACTGTCCTCTCAACTCCTTATGTGCCTTTGGTGTCATCATCATAAATTGTATGTAGCTTGCATAGTTGGATAAATTATTGCTAGTGCTCACCAATGTTCCATCAATAAATACATTAATTTGTTTGAAAAGGTTGTGTAGAATACAGTTTTTGTAGGAGAGACCATCGGCAGCAGTTGGAGCTGTATTATCTGACTTTTTCTTCACCGCAACATTTACATCAATAAATGTTGATGACAAATCAATGAAATAGTCTTCATTCGAAAATATTTGAAAGTGTATATTTTCCGAGAGGGGTTGTTGGGGGTGAAATTGTTCATAGTAGCCATACTTGACACTGACATCAACATTTTCAGCATTGAACAGATTCAATGAGGAACTGATTGATGTATGTGATTCCTTGTGGGGGAGATAAGTCATCTTAAGAGAAGAAATCATTCTTTGATCTAAGAATCATTTTCTCCTTATTGGTCTTCGTAATTTTATTCCTCAAAGTCCTTGTTGATGTTCTTTGCTTCCCGCCTGGGTAGAGACTGATGAGTAAATGACGTGCACGCATCCTTTTCAACCCCTTCCCATTTTGCTGAGATTTTAATTGCTCACCAAAGGCTCTTGCTGAAGATCTAATATTTTCCTTAACACTCTCGTTGAAATTCTTACCCGACCCCCAGTCCTGTAGTGTTGAGGCAGCAAAATTTGATGCAGCAGGTACAAGATATACTCTGGCAAGGGGTAGGGCAGAACAAAATAGCCTAGCAAACAAGCTACCAAGACCATAGCCAGACATTGTAGTACGCCCCTTGTAATAGTCCAATCCATGACCTATTTGAAATGGACTCAGAGCACCAACATAGCAATTGATATCAGGACAGACAAATGAAATTCTTCTATTGTTCATTTTAGGTGGTGCTGTTGCCGATGATGGGTCGAAAATGACATGTAATCACTACTAGGACTTTTGTTATTGCTAGAGGATCAGCCAATTCACTTCTTAGTGTTAACTGACAGAGTTCCAAATATGAAGTGTTGACAGGAACATACTGAAGATGCTTTATATTATAGTGATCAACAAGTTCATGGGTTGTTTTTCGTTCAAGAACACTAAGGAGGGGGACATTTGAATTACCAACTCTCGATGCTTCCACAAAGGATGCATACAGAAAAATGCAAGAGTCCGAGGCAAAACCGGTTGGATAATCAGCAAAAATAACTTGATCCATCCTGCAAACAATGCCTGGGTTTTTCCCATTGATCATATTCTGTTTAAAGCCAGAACGTCTCTCAGATTATCATTGAGATGAATTATTTCATTGTCAACAGGTGAGGTAATGTAAATCCTATCGTGTTCCATTGAATAATGAAAAAGGAATGTACCTTTCCTACGATATGAGATTTTTCTATTGATTGCACGACACAAATCCATCATAGTACCATATTCTTTATATCTCAATGTAACATCTGAATATTCACTAGATTTAAGTGCTTCAACCCATTCATACTCGACAAAGAGTGACCAGTCGAATGGTATAACTTTTATACTATACACACAATCCCTTCTCAGGATATCGTAGGTATTTTTGAGAATACAGTCGACAGGAGCCACTTCATACTTTCCGTCATTGAATTTAATGGCGGGGGAGACTTTCGTCCAAAAATCACTTGTTTTATACAAGTCGTTGTAGAGAGGATCGGAAACGTTGGACATGAATGTTACATAGAAATCATTGGGCATTGTCAATATCTTCAACACCCATCCAAGAATCAAAATCAGAGTTGTATCCTAGCCACCGAACAAGTAACTGTTTCTTACCCCTGCGAGTACGTGTCTTTAATATCTTTTCAATTTGATAGATTTCACTAGTATTTTTAACTTTTTGCAGTTCATAGTCATAAAAACCGACTAGAATCTCTTCATCTTTGGTATCGCGCAAACGATAAGTTATGGGTTTAATGTCTAGGATTTTTGCCACTTTAAAAAGTTCTGTGGACCACAAGTAATTACCTTTTCCAAAAACATCAGTTGTTCTATTATTTCGAACAGTATCACTATAATTGAAGTTTTTCTTGACAATCGTTTCATTGGAATATTGTTTAAAAAAAGTATCAATTGTATCATGATCAAAATTATGAAATTCCGTTGGGGTTGAATTGGACAATGATCGATGAGGTCGTTAATTATAAATCAACATGATTTTATCTAAATCATGAATAAAAGTCGATGTATTTTTCAATGTACAATATCTTGAAATTAAAAGTCGAATAGTTCTTATCAATCGTTCGGCCAATGCAGCCTTTATAGGACTATAACTATGATAGAGCAGTGTATTATATTCCGCTAGTACTTTTGAAATATGGGGATTAACAAATTCACTGCTGTGATCCGTTTGAATTTTTTTATATGAATCCTGATCGAGAATACTTTCTATAGCCTGAGCAACTTCAACACCTCTCTTTGACTGCAATGGAATGGCATATGCATAGCGACTAAAAACACTGATTGCAAGTAGAATGTACTTGTAAGGTGTATTGTGACGTCTTTGAATCTCATCTAGAGTTAAGAGATCTGCTTGCATTATATGCAGTGGGAAAAAGGCTTTAGTTTTTCGATAATGATTAGCACGAAGCCTATGATTTCTATGCAGAGTGTAATTTGATTCATTTTGTAGATAGTCTTGTACACTTTTAGTGTGAACACCCGTGACTTTGAAAAGAGTGGTGGTGAAACTTAACTTCCCACTTCACCAATATTTTCATAAACACGTTTCAGAACTTCAACCATTTTGAACGTAAGCACGTAGTCTAACGTCCGCTACCCTTTTGTATATTAGTGGTTGGCGGTGGTGGTGGCGACGTTGACTTTATACGTCTTAGCTTTTGTCTAGCTATCAGTGGTGTGCTCCTCCTCCTCCTCCTCATTGTCAAATCAATGTTTCCACTAGGTGTGCTAGTATTTTCCAAGATTGATTTAAAATCTTCTTCTTCTTCTTCATGTTCATATTTTAATGGTGTTGAGGGTGCATGTTTATTTATTTTTTCTAGAATTTGCTTATTGCTAAAAAGGCTTTTGGGGAAGTTTAATGTATTTAGAAAGTTGTATAGATGAGCGTCGAATGAAAATAGTCCTTTACGATTTGTAACCATATCATAGATTAAATAAAGTAGATTATAACTCTTGCCCTGAATTATAATCCCCTTCCCATTGCTATCAACTTGAATATGATCTTGGCCGCTTTCCATGAGATATGTTATGAGTCGTTTACTTTGTTCCAGATATGAGTGGGGCATTAGATTTCCAAAGCTTGACACAATTGAATCCAATTCCTCCTTCTTTAATTGTGTTCCAGCAGCAGCAGAAGAAGAATCCTGAGAAGATGGTTCTTTTTTGTGATCAATACCACTGGCCTTCGCATGATAGGGCTTATGTTTGTCCACTCGGCGAAGTGCATCTTGAAGTAAAAGCAGTTTTTTATCATCCTCAATATTCATGTTGTCAATGAATTTACTCAGATTATCCTCAAAGTGTTCCATGGGTGAGAGAGCGAGTTCTATTGGAGTCAATTTATAGGATTTAGCCATCTAGAAAATACTGTTTACAAGTCCTGCAATTATCGGTAGTAAAAGGATGGAAAAGCTACCGCCCCCCTGAAAAAGACCTTTCCTTTTAAAATTCTTTCCTTTGTTTTTAGAGGTCAATGTACGTACAATGGAACGATGTTGCTTTGCCTGCGGCTTAACTACTTCTGGCAGTTGAACATTGCCCTCGGTCAAATTTAAACAAAGTTCGGATATTAGATTAATGAAATCATTGTCAATACCATGTTTGAGTATGGCTTTCCTAAGTGGGGGTTTTGAAGTGCTTAGAAAAGAAAATAAATGTCTATTTTCATGTAGTTTCTTCAGTGTCATGATAGCGACTAATAGGTCTTTTTACTGTTCATGGGGAGATATACTGTAATTTCATTGTCAAAAATATCTGTAACTACACGCAGATCCTCGGGTGTATTTTGATTAAGATCCAATAGGATGTAGCCGTAGGGTTTATTAGTTGCCTAATTGTATGCTGAGAGCATAAATTTAGGTGCCCCGGAGTGTATTTGTTTATTGAGAGTTATTAGCGAGCTAGAATCATGAACAACTCTGTAGATGATATAGTAGGTGCAGTTCAATGCAAGTGTTAGCATACATTTGCTCTGACGAAAGAGGTTGTCTAGAACCAGAGTAATGGGAATCTGTTCATAATGAGAGCGAAGAGTGAACAGTTGTAGTATTTCCGTGGACCATTGTTTAATAGATTCAGCTAAATCATCAATAATCAGCCAAGAGTTTGGTTCAATAATGTTGAAAACATCAAGTCCCTGTATGAATTGTATCTGCACCAACCCCGATATGGCAATTGCTTTTATTTTATCGTATGACTCCTGCCAAATACTGTAACAATAGTAGATTTTTTTCGGTTTTTCCATAAATATTTTATCGCAATTTTTAATTATTTTAGTTAAGAGTGTCGTTTTGCCTGACATCGATGGACCGCACAGAAGCGATCTGAAGGGTGTTTTAAATTGATACATTTTCCCTTCAACAGTTCACCTACAACTAACTTTAGACTATAGATACCTAATGACTAAATAATTTCCCTATTAGTACTACTACTAGTCCGTTCAAGAATAATGAGAAGAACAAAATAAATAAAGAATCATATTTCTTGTATTATTAACATAAAAAACAGCACTTTACAAATAATACATTACAGAAAAAAAACCACATTAAACAAGAAAAATACACTTAAGATTTTTTTTTTATTTATTTATAATAAAAAACATAAACTTTTATTTTAAAAATGCACTAGAAAAAAAACACTTTAATAAATATACTTTATTTATTTCTAAAAAAATACAACATTTAATGGAAAATACACTTAAAATAATATAAATTTTTTTACACAATTTTTTAATTTGAACACAATAACATGTATATTTACAAAAAAAAATCTGCTCTAAGTAAAAAAAGATACTGTTGGTGGCGGTGCCCCCGCTGGCGGCCGGCCAGGCGGCCGAAGGTCCGCCCCCTGGGCCACGAGGCCTCTCCCCAAGATTTTGGGAAATTTATTTTATTGGACTTTACTCAAACCGAGACTTTCCCTATGACTAACACATTCGGCTCGGTTGGAAGATAAATAGTCCCCAGAAGGAGGGTAGTTACACCGTCTTGACAAATATAGACCTTGTCGGAAATGGTGATCATGGCAATTTTTTCTATATTTACAGTGAAGTTCCTGTAGTTTAACGAACGAATTGCCAACAATTTCGCTCGTGGAATTGTATTTTCAACAATACAATTCCTAGAAATGTCCTTGTCAAAATTCTTATCCACATAGCGTGTGGGTATTCCTTTGCAACGTTTTTTGATTTCCTCGTCGTGTGTCAGTATAAAGTACACCTTCGGACTTACAAACATACCACGGGAAATCATGTCACTTCCCGTTTCTGATTTTAAAAATAAAAGTTGATTTGGCGCCCGACGTTTCACTAGCTCTGGGTAGACCTCCCCACTCCAGTTGGTGTAGTCAATCCGAGAACTGATGATTTCACCATGTGCCAAATCATCAAGTAGATTTTGAGCTTTTAATTTTAACAGTAGAGAATCTGTGTCCCCGTAGCAGCCTCTACTTGTCCCTTCTCCGGCCACTGTACCCTAGCCACATTGTAGTAGAATTCCAAAATGAGCTTTTTAGAGATCTCCAAGATCGTACTGCCCGCAGAAATATGTTTATTTAGGACAATGCTTCTTTTTTTTCTATTCAACAGTACCATGTCCGGGCCAGTGATTGTAAAGGAAGTTTAGTTTGGATCGGCAATAATTCGAGCACATTGTTCGGGATCGGTCACGACGTCACAACGATTCTTATTGCGAACACTATCGCGCATTTTACCAAAAGCCAAATTTAAAATGAGCTTATAGATTTCTTTTTCGGCTTATGTCTGCACTTCAGAACGTTACTTGACAAAAGTGTCAACAAACGTTTTCAGATAGGGTTTTTGACTAAACTGAAGGGCTCTATGAACCTTTGTGACATTGAAACCGTTGTTGCACATCCATTTTAAAGCCACATGATATACAACAATATTTTTCTTCGGCAGGAGGTCGGCAATAATTTTTTGTTTTGAAGGTGACCAATGCAATCCCTCTACCTCGACCAAACGTCTGTGGCGGGGACTCAAAGAGTCCCTAGACACAGGTCTATTGATGCATGGAATAACAAAATCCTTTACCAAATCGTGAAGCTCAACTGGTATCTCCCCATCAATTTCAAAAAACCATCCAACCGGCCCATTCTCCTCAACACTGTCAATATTGGTGAAATTGGAGGCTTGAGGGTCATTGAGCCATTTATAGTTATCTCAGGGTAGCTCGTAATGAGACACGGCCGAGGGGTAGAGGGAATTCATATTAAGGGACACTGCATCTGATTTTGTTCCTGTCTTCTCTCCAGTTTGATCAGTTTCCAAGACACGATCCGCATGAAAAACGTATCCACCCTTCATTGACCTCTCGATGAACAGGTGCTGATCGATGTCAGTGATCAGCCCGATTTTCTCCCCGCTAATTTTTAGGATGAGGTCCATAGCCAGATGAGGAGATGAAAAATAATATCCTAAATCAAGATTAAATTCCTCGTATATTTTGTCCGTATTTTTACACATAATGTCTAACAAAGTTAACACATCACTCGACAAGTACAGCTTGCAGTAGTCAAACCCATTTTTACACCCTCCCTCTGCCCACACTTTTTCGGCAGAACTGTATTCATCAGGAGCACACCTACGATCGTGTAAACTGTGGTAAAACGATTCGATCGAGGGAATAGTTTCCTCAGCGAATCTTGACATGGAGCTGTAATAATCATAAGGATATATGCCCTTGACCGTCAACAAATCATATAAATCATTTGGAAATTGTGGCTTGAGAAGGGGTAAAGCGTTGCAGCCATCATCGTTTTTCTGCACTTGAATTAATTCGCTCAAAGATTTGGGAAAAAAACTGAAGGAATCTAAAAAGCGAATGTTATTCGTGTACTCAATGTCGTCTTTAACATATCTCCAGATAAATTCCAAAACAAGCAACTTTTGTGATGATTTAGGAATGATTTTGTAGGAAAAACTGTCTATCACCCATGCATCATCCATAACTCCATTTCTTTGAAGATGTGCCATTGCTGGTAGCACATACTTCAGATCGTAGTTAGAATTATGTATAAAAATCGGAAGACAGAGTTGCTGTTTAATTTTTAAATTACATGAATTGTGAGCCCACCCCCGAAAGTTACTTTTCCTCGTTGAATTGGGGTCAATAAGGTGATTGTGATCCTGAACAGCGTCTTTTGGGGCAAGATCACCCCTAAAAACCCAATGAACTGTCCCCTTTTTTAGTGCCTGTTGCTCCTTATCTGATAATGGCATTGGGTAGTTGGTGAGACGCAATCGTGAAATTGCACCATTCACTGTTTTTATTAAAAACACCAATAATTTCTCCATGCTACCCTCCTCATCCATAGTAAAAAAAACTCTTCCAATTGCATTTTATTGTTGGAATCGCTTCGGGCATGTGCATAGGAACACGCAACGAGTTTGTGTTCCTTGACTATATTTGGCCTTGATGGGTCCGATACCTCCAACA
Source organism: Artemia sinica (assembly GCA_027921565.1). NCBI lineage: Eukaryota > Metazoa > Arthropoda > Branchiopoda > Anostraca > Artemiidae > Artemia > Artemia sinica. Next base: position 22,837,635 of record CM051274.1, read on the forward strand.
GTATTAATTCACAAACCAAAGATATTTTATCAATCTGTAGCAGGGAATTTTGGAAGTTTTTAAATTTAAAAGTAGCTTTGTCCCCTGCCGCCATTTCTATTCTTTGATTGCCATGAAGTTTGCAATATCTCATATGATCCGCAAATGTTCGTTCAGATCTAAATGAGGAAAGACACATGGGGCAATAGTGACATTACCCATATTTTTTGCCTTGGGATAAGAGCTGACATATTGCCGTAACGCGGGAAAAAATGACCAATGGAGTTTACATCTTTGTGGGGCTCATAGACAATCCAAACCCAATTTTTAACATTATCTACCAACGGTGTCGAACTGAATATAAAACCCCTTTTTTATTCGGTTTCTTTCCCCAATTTACAAATTCTGTCTCATACTGAAGAACAACTACCCCCCACCCAAGATTTTCATTTGCTTTTTCAAATATGGTTATTTCTTTTAAGGACACTGGATACTTTCCCTCTAAACAATCAAAATTTACTTTAGAGAAATTGTCTCCATCATTACGTGCAAGTCTGTCGAGATTTTGTATTGTTGAATCATTTTTCAATGTTCTATGAGCTGCTGCTAAAAATGCATATTTAAAGCATTGCATCCCCGTGTCAAAACCGAAACTCTGAGCCCTTTTGGTAGCCGACAAATCTGGGTGGCATTTTATTTTTCTACCCCATCCTCCCCTTAAAATAATTTTTTTTAAATCTATTGAGATTCAGATCCATATATTCAATGTATAAAATTGTGGACCCGCTCCCCCTCTCGTTGAATGTGTCCAAAGTTGATATTAATTTATTAACCCAATTGAAAAAGTTACCCTCAAATTCATTTAGACCAGGGTAAAAAGTTTGGTTGCCAGTTGAAAAATGAAAATAAAAAATGTCCCCTGATGTCCCCTTTTGTAAATAAACTTTTTGATTGACTGAAGTCTTAATCCCCCCCTGACCACCCCAATTCTGAATCTGAATCTCAATAAGTGCTCGAATTCAGTCGATGTAGGTATGAAGAACATTTACAGGGTCTGTTAAAATGACACTCCCGACAACCAAGTTTTCCTCAGGAGGATTAAAATCTACCCTATGAGTTTGCAAGTTACCTAAAGTAGATTCTAACAAATAAAATTCAAGTACTTCTGGGGACGCGACACTATTTTCATGTCCTGCACCTATTTGTACAGGACCTAATTCACTAATAGTAAAATCATCGTCAAAAATGTCCGCGGAAACATTAGATCCAACAATTTCCATAAGACTATTCATTTCTTCCGTTGTAAACTGGAAATCCGGGGGAATAGTAAATGACGCACCTTCACTAACATCATCCGATTTTCCCGGTGAGAGTGGAAAATTAGCCATGATATTCTGAAGTCCTGGGCCATGGAAGGCAGTTGTTTTTGTAGCTTCCCCCTAAAACTAAAATGAATGGATTGAATTTTTTCTTGAGGAAAGTTTTATCACAATTATAACACGTTATTAATTTTTTTCTTAGTGGGATTTGTATTCATATTATTTATCAAACAATTTTTTTTTCTTAATTGGATTTGTATTCTTATTTATGAAACAAATGCATAATAAATTAAAAATTTTGCTTATAGCATTATTTATAAAACATGAGCATAATAAATTACGAATTTTGTTAATAGCACATACACACACGCACACACACACAAACACACACACACACACACACACACACACACATCGCAACGTTTGACTAATAGTAATAAAATACAATAAAAAAATCAACTAAATAATTGTCTTAATACCCCATTTAAAAAAAAGAATCTGACTCTTTTTCCTACAAATCTAGCTATCCACAAAAAATAGCGATCAGACTAGAAGTAGATTCCTTTTCCTACAAATCTAGCCCCCTTCATAGATAATTCATTAGTATCAAGAGTGTTTGGCTAATAGCAATAAAGTAAAGTACATTATAAAAATATTTGTCAAGGAGCTGCCATTAGTTCAGTAAGAAGCAATAACCTATCTCTTTCGTAAAGCATTTCATATATAGTCAGATGTTTACCAGCTACTAAATAAGTACCTAAAGTTATATATCAAAGTTAAGGCACTATCTGATTAAGGTTTTTTTCCCCCTTACCTCCACGCTCTTTTTTCTTCAATAATTAGCCCCTTGAGTAAATACACACGAGCGCATACAAGTAGCTGATTAGAAATTCTTAACCAAGCAAACGATGGTCGTCTCGTTAATTTTGCTTAATTAGGACTTTAAATGAAATATGGACAAAATTTTACGAGAAACGGCTTAGATCAAGCTTAGAAGCGATAACCTATAATTTTTTGGTAAAGCATTTAAATACAGTTCTAGACACTTGTTTACCAGCTACTGAATAAGTAACTAAAATCATGTATCAAATTTAAGGCACTATCCGATTAAGGTTTTTTTTACCCCACCCCTCAACGCTCTTTTTTCTTCAATAATTAGCCCCTTGAGTAAATACACACGTGCGCATACAAGTAGCTGATTAAAAATTAGTAACCAAGCAAACGATGGTCGTCTCGTTAATTTTGCTTAATTAAGACTTCAAATAAAATGTAGACAAAATTTCACGAGAAGCGGCTTAGATCAAGCTTAAAAGCGATAACCTATAATTTTTTTTGAAAAGCATTTAAATACAGTTCTAGACACGTGTTTACCAGCTACTGAATAAGTAACTAAAGTCATGTATCAAAGTTAAGGCACTATCTGATTAACGTTTTTTTCACCCCACCCTTCCACGCTCTTTTTTCTTCAATAATTAGCCCCATGAGTAAATACACACGCGCGCATACAAGTAGCTGATTAGAAATTAGTAACCAAGCAAACGATGGTCGTCTCGTTAATTTTGCTTAATTAAGACTTCAAATGAAATATGGACAAAATTTCACGAGAAGCGGCTTAGATCAAGCTTAGAAGCGATAACCTATAATTTTTTGGAAAAGCATTTAAATACAGTTCTAGACACGTGTTTACCAGCTACTGAATAAGTAACTAAAGTCATTTATCAAAGTTAAGGCAATATCTGATTAAGGTTTTTTTACCCCACCCCTTCACGCTCTTTTTTCTTCAATAATTAGCCCCTTGAATAAATACACACGCGCGCATACAAGTAGCTGATCAGAAATTAGTAATCAAGCAAACGATGGTCGTCTCGCTAATTTTGCTTAATTAAGACTTCAAATGAAATATGGACAAAATTTCAAGAGAAGCGGCTTAGATCAAGCTTAAAAGCGATAACCTATAATTTTTTTGAAAAGAATTTAAATACAGTTTTAGACACGTGTTTACCAGCTACTGAATAAGTAACTAAAGTCATGTATCAAAGTTAAGGCACTATCCGATTAAGTTTTTTTACCCCACCCCTCAACGCTCTTTTTTCTTCAATAATTAGCCCCTTGAGTAAATACACACGTGCGCACACAAGTAGCTGATTAGAAATTAGTAATCAAGCAAACGATGGTCGTCTCGTTAATTTTGCTTAATTAAGACTTCAAATGAAATATGGACAAAACTTCACGAGAAGCGGCTTAGATCAAGCTTGGAAGCGATAACCTATAATTTATTTGAAAAGCATTTAAAACAGTTCTAGACACGTGTTTACCAGCTACTGAATAAGTACCTAAAGTCATGTATCAAAGTTAAGGCACTATCCGATTAAGGTTTTTTTTATCTCAAACCTCCACGCTCGTTTTTCTTCAATAATTAGCCCCTTGAGTAAATACACACGCGCGCATACAAGTAGCTGATTAGAAATTAGTAACCGATTATTCCTTTGAAGAATATACGAACGAAAGGCGGGTTTTTCATATGCCACGTTTGTTACACCTTGAAGTGATCTGCATTTGATTAGGCTAAGAGGCGCGCGCTGACCGGGTTTTTAGTATTATTTTTTAACTTTAGTACATATATGAAATTTCTGAGCCGAATGTAAAAGTTAAATGATCAGAAACTTGTTTAAAAAAAGGAATTTGCAAATAGAAATTGTGAGTGCGCTATAAAGTTGAAAGCTATTTGATAAATGGTGCTTACCGTGGAAGTTATAGCTAGCTCAGTATAAACTGTTCGAGGTGTGAAATGGATCACACTTCTCCTCGCCATGTTCATGCTTTTGATTGTGTCCGTGTCAGTGGTGCCAGTCTCACCATTGAACTTTGGTCTCTTTTGACTTGATGTTTGAATATCAGAGTCCTGGAAATAAAAATCAATTTCAGTTTTTTCTAGTCACATGTTTACTGGGGTATTAAATAAGTACCATTTTACACCTCCCTCAAAACTTAATTCCCCCTCCTAGCTTTATTTTAACCCCAATTATTAAGTTCGGTTAAGCTATGAATGCATATAGGCATAAAAGTGCAGTTTTTCATGCATCAGTCGCACACCCCCCAACAATGCCACAACAATGAGCCACCGGTCTTCCATATATATTTGCCTTCTCGTGCGCAATTAAGTCGTCTCTTAATTTTTCTTCAATATTAATTACAGAGCATAAAAGGAAGTACCAATACGTGCTTAATTTGAAATATAAACACATAAGGCGAACAACAGGGATCTTATTATCTATCAATTCGCTGCTCTAAGGAATCACGAAGCGAATGAAAATGATACTGTGGTTAATTGGTCATTTTTTGGATTTATCCTTGATTGTCAGTGGTGCATCTTGATATAACTCATCATACTGACTAAAATTAGTTAAATATTTCTGTACATTTGACGATTTTTCACGTATTTCTTTTAACGACGGAAAAGAAATACTGCAATATTTGAATTTCGTTGTAGTTGGTTGTGGTTGGCTCTTTAAATTGGTCAAAATATTTTCTAGTAGTTTTCTAAATATTTATAATTATTTCATAGTAATCATATGTGAAAGAATGCATTTTGCTAAAACACATATTATTTTTAGTTGTGCATGACTCGTATAAAATTCCTCAAACATATTAAGCTGCAAAATGTCAGAAAGTTACAAACTGATAAAAATAAATAAAGAGTGAAATAATATATACATTAAAAAGAATTTAGAAAAGAACATATAAAAAGGAGGAGAGAACAAAAATACCTGTATGGAATGCCATAAAATGCATTTTTAAATACGATACATGAAAAAAAAGGGGGATTATTTTCTTATGATAAATCAAGAATAATGTATATTTACTTACCAGCATAATGCTTTTGTTCTCCATTAGAAAAATGTATAAATTTGATTCTAATAGGCTTATTGCAAGTTCTATTAATCAACTGATCCAGAAGATCAATTACATCTTAATTTATACTGGAAAAATACAAGTATAAGCCCTCCAGCTGTAAACCAGTATTTCTAGAATGAGACCATCCTTTGAATACGCAATTTAAGGAATTTTGGTTATTGAACTTAAAAAAATATGTCTGCCAAGTCTTGTACCATCTGTATCAATTGATGCATGCTAGGGAACGCAAAGTAAGCAAAGTATAACATAGGTGTGAGGGGCTACTCACTCTCTTTGAAAATATGTAGAGCGGTCAGCAAATAGCACTGTGATTCCTATAGGACCGGTAGAAATGTCTTCCTATAGGGCCGGTGGAAATGTCTTTCTATATGGCCGGTAGAAATGTCTTCCTATAGGGCCGGTAGAAATGTCGTCCTATAGGGCCGGTAGAAAAGTCTTCCTATAGGGCCGGTAGAAATGTCTTCCTATAGGGCCGGTAGAATCCATTATAAGCATTCTACTCCTACTGTGTATTTGACGCTTTACTAAAAGGAATTATATTACAAACATTTTTTTTTGTTCTTATTACAACAATGACAATAAAATGAAAATTGCAGTGAAACCAGACCAGGATTTATCAATAGGCCCACTCTGCGGCTTTCACTATTTGCGAATTTTTCTGGATTTCCATAAAAATCTTGTAAAAATGGAGCGGCAAAAACGCTTGAGTTTAGAGGCGTCAAAATTTTAAATCCGGCCTGGGTGAAACAATTCTTGAGCTGGTGAGCTTTTAGCAATTAATATCATTATATATCCAATATCCTGTCTAATTTATTAGTTCTTACCAAAACTGTTAATGTATTTTGGAATAAAAAAAATATTTTGAGATAAGAACGCAGTAGGTTTTAGACTTTTACAGGGAAAGATGGAGGCACAACCAAAACTTTTCTTTGTTGAGATTTTTATTCGTTTCAACCGGGATTTGCATATTCAATTTAAGTTTCACTAGTTTTAAGATTTGTTACATTAGTAACTATTGTTTGTTTGTTTGCTATGATTGTTTATTTAATTTCTGTTCGTTTTGAGTTTCATTTATGCCTCAATAGCAAAAAATTTTTGTTCGTTTTGAACTTTATTTGCATATTCAACTTAAGCTTTACTCGGTTTGAGATTTGTCTATTCATTTATATTAGTACCTGTTGTATATTTTTGCTATGATTGTTTATTTAATTTCTGTTCGTTTGGATTTCATTTATTCTTTAATAGTAATTAATTAAAAAAAACTGCTTTCTACAAAATAAGTTTTTAATAAAAAGTAAAGAACTGCATAAAACCAATTAGGAATTAATACGAATAGGGTTCTAAACCCATATGCTTTCTAAAATCCAGAATATGATTTGTACTTTACTGAAAAAAACTTTAAATGGATTTACTGAAAAAATGTCCATTGTTAGTTTAATATTCATATGCTGATATTTATTCCTTAAAATTTTAATTAATTTTTGATTTCTTAAAGTTATAAAAATGAAAACGTTTAAAAGAATTTTTTCAGTATAGCACAAATTATACTCTGTCTTTTAGAAAGCATAGGGGTTTAGAACTCTACTCATATTAATATCTGCTCGTTTTAAGTTTGACTCTGTTTATTTTAATTTCTGTTTGTTTTGGGTTTCATTTATTTATTGATACTGATTTGTGGTAGTTGTATGCTTGGTAGATTATTTGATTCTATTTTTGTTCATTTTTGGTTTGATGGAGTTCTTTACTTTTTTTGAAAAACTTATTTTGTAGAAAATAGTTTTTTTTAAATTAATTTCTGCTCGTTTTATATTGACCTAGTCTTTTTTACGGAAAACGACTGAACATCTTCTAAAGTTAAACAACCGTCCCTTCCATAAAAACCTTAAACATCCCCTGGGCATAACTTAAAACCCTTGCTCCTACCCTTGCCAATCCTTTTGACTCTTAAAAAGAGCACTAGAGAGTCTGATTACCAATCCAATAAGCCCCCTTCGAAGTTTGTATGACCTGAATTTCCATAAAAACGTTATATGCCCCCAGGGCATAGCTTACAACCCTTGCTCTGAGGGCTGCGGGATTTATCATCCTCAAAGACATAATTTATAGACCTTTCAAACACGTTGAACAAAATGGCTATCTCAAAATTTTGATTGGAAGTGTTTGGTGAAATGATGGGCGTATGGAGGGGGGTGAATTTGCCCTCTGATCACTTTCGACTTATAAGTTAGGCACTAGTCCTCTCAATTTGCAATCAAATGAGCCCTTTTTGAAGCTTCTACGAAAAAACATTCTATATAAACCTTATATGCCCCAAGGGCATAATTTACGACCCTTCTCCTTAGGGCTATGGGGGAGGGTTGCCATCCTCAAAGACAAAATTTCCAGACCTTTAACTACGTTGAACCAAATGGTCATACCAAAATGTTGATCGGAAATGTTAGGGGAAATGATGGCCGTGGGGAGGGGCGATTCTCTCTCCAACTACCTTCGACTATTAAAAAGGGCAATACTCCTCTCAATTTCCAATCTAATGAGCCCTTTTTTTAAGTTTTTACGCCAACACTTTCTATAAAAACCTTATATGCCCCAAGGGCATAACTAACAACCTTCGCCCTTTGGGGTTGTGGGGAGGGGGGCTGTCATCCTCAAAGACCTACTTTCCAGACTTTTAAATTATGTTAAACAAAATGGCTATCTCAAAATTTCGATTGGATGTGTTTGGGAAATGGTGGGCGGGAGAGGGGGGTTACTTGCCCTTCAATCAATTTCGACTATTAAAAAGGACACTAACCCTGTTAATTTCTAATTGAATGGACCCTTTTTGAAGTTTCTACGACAACAATATCTATAATAACCTTATATGCCCCCAGGGCGTAACTTACAACCCTTGCTCTGGGGATTGGGGGTGGGGGTTGTCATCCTCAAAGACCTAATTTCTAGAACTTTCAACTACGTTGAAAAAATGGCTATCTGAAAACTTTGATTGGATGTCTTTGTGGAAATGGTGGGTGTGAGAGGGGGGGGTTAGTTGCCCTCCAATCACTTTCTACTATAAAAAAGGGCACTAGCTCTTTCAATTTCCAATCGAATGAGCCCTTTATGAAGTTTCTACTACAGCCCTTTCTATAAAAACCTCATATGCCCCCAGGACATAACTTAGAATCTTTACCCTGAGGGCTGTGGGGGGGGGGTTGTCATCCTCAAAGACCTAATTTTCAGAACTTTCAACAACAGTGAACCAAAATGGCTATTTTGAAATTTTGATTTGATGTGTTTGGGGAAATGGCGGGCGTGAGAGGGCGGTTAGTTGCCCTCCTATCACTTTCTCTAAACTATTATATTTTCATCTTTTTTTATTTTATTAGCATTAACCGAACCTGACTCCTTTCGTGTGTAAGATATAATCGTGTGTAAGAGTTCACTTTCAGAGTTCAACGAGTGAAGAGCTAAACAAGTTTTCGATTGAATCGGATACAGTCCTTGCTGAAATTTGTTGAACTTGTGTAAGGAACCAAGCATATATTACAAACGTGAGTACTTAGGGGTGGAAGATTGGAACATTTAGTTGTCGAAGTTTGTTACCTGAAGCGTCCCCCATCTCGTGACTGCAGATTGTAAAATGGCAAAATACAAACAGTTCGATATTGTCCTAGCTTCATTTCAGGTATACCCACCAAAGACCAGAAAAATAAAAAAAAACACTAAAGACCAGAAAAATCAAGCTAGATATCTAGTCTTTTCCTACGGTACCCACTCTGAGCATAATATAACTGAAGCTCATATCCGCAACTGGAATGAGCACTTTAAAGAAGCTTGTACAAGGACAGATAAAGATGTAAATAAGGCTTTGACCTTCAGTCTTTGACCTATTAATATCTAAACCAGTTTATTTTTTTTAGCCAGTTTTCAAAGAGGATGATTGTTTGGATATTTATTTCATTGCGCAACAAGTGAAATTGGGTACAATGCTGTATAGAGCAGTGAACAATTTGCTTTGGATAATTGGATAATATTATAACTGTTGCTTATGATGCCAGAGTACGATGGAATAAACGTTTGCAGGTCTCCACGGTCCATCGGGCCACCAGCCACGAAGGTGATCGCCAATGCCATCCGTGGGGCTGCTCAGTAAAAGATAAGTGATTTTGGATTTTTTTTTCTCTCGTTTGTGTCTTCAAGATACCCTTTAAAAAGTTTGATTTAGCCCTCATTTCCAAGGATTCCTGTCATGACCAGTCAGAGTCCTGTGGATCGTTAAAGATAGTAAAGGCCGAGAAAACTTCATTGTTTTCTGCTACGGAGATCACAAGGAAATTAGGCTCACTGAAAAAAGTTTAGTATCGTATGAAGATAATATAAAGGAAGTGTCACAAAAAACGGGAAAAGGAGCAAGGCTTGCGTTTGAAGAAGCTAAAAATTCTCCCGAAATCTACAAACAAAGCAAATCGTACGCTGCGCTTGAAATCAGCGAGCCAGCAAGCTCGTCATCTCAGCTGTTGGAGAGAATTGTTGCTAGCGAGGATGAGATTGCAAGAACGCAAAAATCAATGATGGAATTAATTACTGAGAAGGTTTTAGAAAAGTGCGGGGGTAAACAACAGAAAAGTGGGGATTCCTTAAAACAATCGTGCGAGACGATAGTGAAATCTATGCCTCGGTGTCCCTTGAGTTTACACCAAAGTTTCAGAGCATATTACAGTCATACAAAAGTTTGAAAGCAGAAGTTAGTAGAAAGGGGGGTGCCAGTCCCAACAGGACCACGTGGTTTACGGTTTTTTCACTGAGAATGAAAAAACAGAATTTTTCTCACTTGGAAAAACAGGAATTTTCTCACATTTATGGTTGTTTTCATGGACGGTTATGAATGTTGTTCGATTTATTTGATGTTTTTCATGGATGTCAACATCAAATTATGGACGTTTTATGGTTTGTTGTCAGTGAGAATGTAAAAAACAGGAACTTTCTCACATCTATGTCTGTTTTTATGGTTTTTGTCAGTGAGAATTTGAAAAACAGGAATTTTGTCACATTTATGTCTGTTTTCATGGATGGTTATGTGTGTTGGTCGATTTATTTGATGTTTTCTTGGATTTTGTCAGTGAGAATGGAAAAACAGGAACTTTGTCCCGTTCATGGATTATTGAGTCTAATGGGGGCAGGTCAATGACACTTCCTTCTTGTTGTTGCCCCGTTGCAAATGTTATGATCCAGAAATAGTATTTGTTGTTGTTGCTCTAGGCAAATGTTATGAGTTTCCCGGAAACAGTTAGATCACGTGTTTCCTTCTCAGCCAATCAGAGGGCTTTGTTTACATATTAGCGTCGGAGGGAATATAAGGAAAGGGTTTTTGCTATAGTTTTATTAGTCTGTGAATAGAATTCAAAGGAGTGAGAAGAAGAACAGTTTTGACTTTACTCATTTGGATATATATATTTGTGTTGATGTCGATGAGTGGAATGTTTACCCTATTAGAAGTTGATAGTGGAGTTGCTGATAATAGTACAAGAGCACCAAGCATTGTGGTGGAAATCACGAAAGGATCACGTCTTTGTCTGGAATGGGATGCAGTATATGCAAGATATGTGATATCCTTGAGCAAATTTAAAATGGAGGATCAATTATGTTTTGCCGCTAAAGTTGATATAGCACATGTGAATAGACTTCAATGTGCTTTAAGTGCATTGGTGAAACATATTGAAGACAATAAACAGTATCGCTAATTGTACATGCTCTGTATTATTGATGTTGTTGTAATTATTCAATAAAATTATTTCGAAATCGAAAATGTTTTCTTTCTTTTCTGGTTAGGGCTAACGAATCAGGGTCAGTCTAGAGTCAGCAGTCGGAGTGAAAGGACTGAAAAATGAATAAATTTGAGAAAGAGAGAATTAGATCAAATCTAGTGTTTATGGAAAAACATTTGATTTTGGATGATGATTTTCTCGAGTTATCTCTTCAACGCAGGATATTCTCTTGTCAGGGAACACTTGACAATATAATGAGGAGTGATTCCCCCCCCCATTGGACTATTGTATGAAACTTTTAAAATGTGATTCAAATGCTTATAGTCAATTTATTGATATATTAATTGGAACAAAGCAGAATCATATTGTGGATATACTTTTGAAAACATTGCCAATAGATTCAATGTAGACGGCTCTCCCCATCATTCGAAAGAGGTACCGTTACAGAGCTACGCCTCTCCCCCCATTTCCCTCTCATTGAATTTATGGAGCGAGGATGATCAGTTTCGTTTTAGCTGTGAGTGAGTTGACATCGGAAACCGAAAAATGTTCTAAATATGTCCATTGTGCATGTACACTCTTGGCAGTTGGACTCAATGTGAGAATTGTACAATTATTGATGACTATAGTGAAAAGTGTAAATTATGTAATCCTTGTAAATTACATAGAGGCTATGCAGTACAAATTAAAGGATGTAATTCATGTCTTGAGGATGTGTGTGACTCGCATCCTAGAGGGCACCTCTGCTCCAATTGTCACTATGATAAATGTGATCAGTGGGAGAATACTTACCCCGCTATGATTGGAAAGAATCCCAAACGTGATTTTAGTTTATTTCTACGAGATTGGTATCGTCATGGATTTAAATTATTCTGGGAAGAGGAATCTGGTCTACGATTCAACTGTTGGGGTAACAAGACAATTTGGTTTCTACGTCATCGTTGTGATGACACTACCTACTATGACTATAAACCAAGTGATTTTTATTTGGCAGTTACTGAATGTGATTCACCATTTGAAAACATTGTATGTGATATTGCTTCAAATAGACAGATTAAAACTCGTGAATTTCATAATATGAATGCAAATAGTATCATTGACTATACAAAGAGATGTGACAAGAGTGAAAATACATTGTACTGTAGAAAATGTGACCCTGACTTTGCAGCCAATCAAGATCAATATACAGTGAATCCAAATGATTTACCAGCATTAGTGGTTCACGACAGTTGCCTATACATCGAAGAGGAAGAAATCTAAAGTGAAGATTTAAAGACATTGTTGTATATATATATGCATTTTATTAATAAACAAATTCACAAACATTTTAAAGCACTTTACTCTTAGGGCACTGAAATCAATACTATATAGGTCTGAGAGGATATTTTCCACTAGAAAGTCATTCAGACGTGGATTGTCAACATAAATGTGGAGAAACTGCTTTTAAGTATAGCCGCGACATCGGAACACAAAATATAGTAGTGCATGGAAGCCGCAGCTTTTAGTCGTTAGATCCTGAACCCTCTTCCGATTTTGAATAATAGTTTTCCCACTGCTCTCAATATAGTTGCTGATGTGAGGTGTGTAGAATGTATAGGGTAGACCAAGAGGATCATAAAATTCAATCGTCTTCATTGTTTGAAAGATGCACAGCCAATGACCCGTCAGCACAGTCGACGGACTGCTATTAACAATAATCAAGGTATTGTTGACACTTTGAATTTTTCCAAGAAAGTCCGAGGGCAGACAATAGGATTTGTACTGGGACATGTAGGGGTCCATATTAAATACATTGATTATTTGACTGGTGTTCATGGCGCCAAGTCTAGTAGAACACTGCCTTCGGGAGTGATTTCCCAATAGGTTTCATATTGATTTAGTGAGATTAGTGCAATACTCTCAGCCAATGGGTCGGCAAATGTACACTCTAAACGCACACTCCCCGTACGTACTATACTCATATCCTGTGTACCTGACAAATCCAGTACAATGATACCATGTGTTTTAGCAAACATATCTTCGGTTATACCATTTTCAAATAGTTGAGAGTCATGATCTAGGGTTTGCATGGTCAACTCGTACAATGTTCTATAGGATTTATCAAAAGATAGATTGTAGAGTGGGATGCCGTTTACTTTGCACACAAGAGATGAAAGTCCAAACATCTCGAATTTATGTGGGCATTCAGTCCATGATCCTATTGCACTGGCGCTTTTTACAAATGCCAAAGCAAGTTTTGATGGAATTTCACCATTGATAAAGGTTGAATCGGTGAAGGTGCGTGAGCCCATTGCAATATGACGCTGATTGGTGATTGTATGAGGAACAAGTAGTTTAATATTATTTCCATTGGCTCTCAGTTTTTCCACGGCCAAAGCAACAGAACTCATAACCTGTTGTTTGCGTACATGAAGTATTGCCGACGTGAGGGAGAGACTTACATCAGGATTGGCAGCAAGTTCTTTTCTCAATATGAAATTGGAGGGTGCAAGCGTTAGTTTTATATCCACTTTAACATTGGGTGGCAGCCATTGGGGTATATTAAATATTTCATGATATATTTTTCCAACTAGATGTAATTCACTAGTTGTAGCATTTTTAAGTGCATCTGTACTATCAGTATTAGTAATATATTCATATCCATTGGAGGTGCCTCTCAATTCCTTGTATGACTTGGGTGTCATCAGCATGAATTGCATATAGCTTGTATAATTTGAGAGATTGTTGCTTGTGCTCACCAGCGTGCCATTGATGTAGACACTAATTTGACGAAATAAATTATGTAATGTACAATTTTCATAGGATATTCCATCGGCCCGAATTGGCATTGTATTATCGGATTTCCGGACTTTCATTTGCAAATCTATAAATGTTGAAGACATGTCCATAAAGTAGTCTTCATTGGAATAAATTTGAAAGTGGATATTATCGGAGAGGGGTTGTTGTGGATAAAATTGTTCATAGTATCCATGCTTGACACTCACACCAACATTTTCGGCATTGAATAGATTCAATGAGGCGGTGATTGAAGGTTGAGAATCCTTATGCGGTAGGTAGGACATTTTAGGAGAAGAAATCTAGTTTCGATTCAACAATTTTCTTCCTGGGACTTCTTCTTCTACTGTTTACAGCACTTGTCGGCTTTTTCCTTCTTTTCTTTGACAAGAGGGATGATGTCTTTCGTTTCCGACCTCAGTGGAGACTGATGAGGGATGCATTGTTTCTTGACCTTTTTAAGCCTTTACCATTTTGTTTTAATCTCTCGCCAAGGGTTCGCGCACTGGACCTAAGATTTTCCGAAGCACTTTTTTTAAAATCCTTGCCAGAGCCCCAATCGTATAGTGTAGAGGATGCAAAATCTGTCGCAGCCGGTACAAGATATTTTCTAGCCAGTGGTAGTGAAGAGCGAAACAGCTTAGCAAACCTACTGCCAAGACCGTAGCCAGACATTGACTAGCGACCCTTGTAGTAGTCCATTCCATTGCCCTGTTGTCTCGGGCCAAGAGTATTAACATAGCAGTCAATATCAGGACAAGTGAATACCACTTTTTTATTAGACATCTTGCTTTTGAACGATGGGTCGAAAATGGCATGTAACCACAACCAAACCTTTTGAAATTGCTATGGATTCACCCAATTCGGTTCTTAGTGTTAACTGACAGAGTTCCAAATAGGAAGTGTTTACGGGAATATACTGAAGATGCTTTATATTGTAGTGGTGAATATGTTCTTGATTGGTTTTTCGTTCAAGAACTCGTAGGAGGGGAACATTTGAATTACCAACCCGAGATGTTTCCACAAATGAAGCGTAGAGAAATATACAGGGGTCTGTGGAGAAGGCAGGCGGGTAGTCAGCAAAAATGAAATTAGTGTTTCCGGCACTTTTACCATTGATTATATTGAGCTTAAAGCCAAGAACATCCTTTAGATTATCGTTGAGAATAACCTTTTCACTGGCAATAGGTGAACTAATGAAGATCTTGCCCTCCTCCTTTGAATAGTTGAAATGAAAAGCTCCTTTTTTACGAGCGGAAATTCTTTTATTAATAGAACGATATAAATCATTCATACAGGTGAGTTCCTCGTAGGGTAATTCAATATATGGATAATCCATCCAATTGATTTTTTGAATTTGTTCTTGATCACCTGTTGGTGGCGGCGGCCAATCATAGGGTCTAATTTTTATTTCATATTTACGATCCTTTCTCGGGATGTCATAGGTATTTTTGAGAATACAGTCGACAAGAGCCACTTCATACTTTCTATTGTCGTCGAATTTGATGGTGGGGGAGAGTTTCGTCCAAAAATCACTTGTTCTATTCAAGTCATTGTAGAGAGGATCGGAAACATTGGACATGAAAGTCACATAGAAATCATTGGGCATTGTCAATATCTTCAGCACTGACCCAAGAATCAAAATCTGAATTGTATCCTAGCCAGCGAACAAGCAACTGTCTCTTGCCCCTACGAGTACGACTCTTTAATATCTTTTCAATTTGATACATTTCGCTAGTGTTTCTAACTTTTTGCAGTTCATATTCATAAAAACCGCCGAGAATCTCGTCATCTTTGGTGTCTCGCAGTCGATATGTCGTGGGCTCGGTGTCTAGAATTTTGGACACTTTAAAAAGTTCAGTGCTCCATAAATAATTCCCCTTTTCAAAAATATTGGTGGTTCTATTAATTCGAACAGTATCACCAACATTGAATTTCTTCTTCTTCTTCTTCTTCTCATTGCCATTGGAGTATTGCTTTAGAAAAGCATCAAATATATTTTCACTGTAGTGAACATCCGTTGGTGTAGAGTTGGACAGAGATCGATGTGGTCGTTGATTATAAATCAACATGATTTTATCTAAATCATGAATAAAAGCCGGTGTATTTTTCAATGTGCAATATCTTGAAATTAATAGACGAGTCGTTCTTATTAATCGTTCAGCCAATGCAGCCTTTATCGGGCTGTGACTATGATAAAGTGTTGTATTATATTTCAAAAGAACCTTTTGCACATGGGGATTAACAAATTCACTGCCACGATCCGATTGAATTTTTCTATACGAATCCTGTTCAAGAATACTTTCAATGGCCCGAGCAACTTCAACACCTCTCTTTGATCGTAGTGGAATGGCATAGGCATAGCGACTAAAGACACTGATTGCCACTAGAATATATTTGTAGGGTGCATTGTGACGCCGTTGAACTGCGTCTAAAGTTAAAAGATCTGTTTGCATTATATGCAGAGGGAAAAAGGCTTTAGTTTGTCGATATTGTTTACTGCGAAGCCTGTGATTCCGATGTAGTGTGTAACTCGGTTCATTTTCTAGATACTCTTTTGCTTTTTTCAATGTGGTGCCGGAGACAGCTTTAGAAAGGGTTTTGGGAGAACTTAAACTCCCCGCCTTACCAATATTTTCATAGACACCTTTCAGAACTTCATCCATTTTGAGCGTAAACACGTAGTGTAATGTCCACTCCCCTTTTGCACACTGGAGGGTGAATCAATTTGTCTTCGCTTTTGACTAGCAGCCACAGGTGTTGTAAAATCAGTGGTGCTGATAGTATCTTCAAATATTGAATCTTCTTCTTTTTTAAATGGTGTTGTTGGAGGACTATATTCTCTTAGTTTCTTTAGAATTTGCTTATTGCCAATAAGACTTTTGGGAAAGTTTGATACACACAGAAAGGTGTATAGATTATCGTCAAAGGATAAGAGTCCTTTACGATTCGTCACCATATCACAAATTAAATCAACTAGATTATAACTTTTTCCCTGAATTATAATTCGTTTCCCTGTGCTCTCGACTTGAACTTGATCGCCAGTTTCCAACATGAGATAAGATAATACTCTTTTACTCTGTTCTCGATAGGACAGTGGCAATAGGTTTCCAATTTTCAATACAATCGAATTCAATTCCTTCTCCTTTGATTGCACTGCAGAATCTTGAGATGTTTCCTGTTTAGAGGGATCGGCAACGGGTCTCTCACGATAAGGTTTATGTTTGTCCATACGTCGCAATGCATCTTGAAGTAAAAGCAGTTTTTTATCATCGGCAATATTCTCATCATTAATGAATTTGTTTAGATTGTCTTCAAAATGTTTGACGGGCGAGAGTACAAGTTCAAATGGTGTCAATTTATAGGGTTTAGCCATTCTCTAGAGAAAACTGTTTACAAGTCCTGCAATTATTGGCAGTAAAAGTGTGAAAAAGCTACCGCCCGCCTGAAGGAGCCGTTTTCTTTTAAATTTTTTTTCCTTTGTTTTTACAAGCCAAGGCACGTACAGTGGAACGATGTTGCTTTGTCTGTTGTCTAACACCTTCTGGCAGTTGAACATTGCCCTCAGTTAAATTTAAACAGAGTTCAGATATTAGATTAATGAAATCATTGTCAACCCCATGTTTGAGTATAGCCTTCCTAAGCAATGGTTTTGAAGTGCTTAAAACGGAAAATAAATGCCGTTGTTCGTGTAGTTTCTTCAATGTCATAATGGCAACTAATAGCCTTTTCTACTGTTCACCGGAAGATATACTGTAATTTCATTGTTGAAAATGTCAGTGACTACACGTAGATCCTCGGGCGTGCTCTGATTAAGATCCAGCAAAATGTAACCGTAGGGCTTGCTAGTCGCCTGAGTGTACGCTGACAACAAAAATTTAGGGGCGCCGGGGTATATCTGCTTATTGAGAGTTATGAGTGAGCTAGAATCACGAACAACTCGATAGATAATATAGACGGTGCAATTCAAAGCAAGGGTTCGCATACATTTGCTCTGATGAAACAGATTGTGTAGAACCAGAGTAACGGAAATGTGTTCATGGTGGGAGCGAACAGTGAACAGTTGTAGCATTTCCTGTGAGAACTGTTCAATGGATTCAGCCAAATCATCAATAATCAACCACGAGTTCGATTCAATACTATTGAAAACATCAAGTCCCCGTATGAATTGTATTGGTATGGCTGTGGCAATAGCTTTTATTTTATCATAGGACTCCTGCCAAATACTATAGCAATAGTAGATTTTTTTCGGCTTCTCCAAAAACATTTTATCGCAATTTTGAATTATTTTAGCTAAAAGTGTTGTTTTCCCCGACATTGAGAGACCACACAGAAACGATCTGAAGGGTGTTTTAAATTGATACATGCTGCTGCTGTTGACAACAGTCGGACTACAACTAACTGTAAATCATACGTGTCCAATGAATAAGTAGCAATTTTCCCCATAGATCTATCTATTCAAGAACAACAACAAAAAAACAATATTTCATGGCAGCATTTATTTCGGCACTGTATGAAAACAAATATTTGTTCAACATGAACTGCAACGATAATAATAACACTTGTTCAACAAGAACAGTTGACAAGATTTCATGGTCAACATGAAAACTCTATTTGTTCAACATGAACTCGGCAATGATAACACTCTATGTACAATAAAAAAAACACTTTTGTCCATCATCAGCACTTATTGTCTTTAAAAACACTTTTTGTCATCATCAACACTTTCTGTGCAACAACAACACATCTTTTAAAGCACTTATTGTCTTTAATCACTTTTCTGTACAAAAAAAAAAAAAACACTTTTCTATACAACAACAGAAAAACAGAAAACACACTTGAAAATACACTTGGAACAATAGCACAGTTGAACATTACAGTGAATTTAAAGGTGGGATCCCCCCCAGGGCCGCGGGGCCGAAGGCCGGCCAGCCGCGGGCGGGACCCCCCCCCCACCCCACCCCTGGGCGGCCGCGGGAAGGGACCCCCCCCCTTCCCCCGGGAACCGCGGGGGTGAAAAAACACATAGTTGTCGTCACTGCTACTGCAGGTTAGTGGTGGTGGTTAGTGCTTGGGTTAGATTAGTTGGTTAGATTGGGTTAGATTGTCAGGTTAGTTAATTTATGAAAGGTTGAGTGGTTAGTTCAGATTAGGTTAATTTATCCAGACCAAGTTGATTGCGATAGTCAATGCATTCAACTTGATCTGAAATACGGTAGTGGCCATGAGGTAGAACACTCACACCATTCTCGAGCACATAGACCTTGTCGGATATACACGACATTGCATTCTTTTCCACTCTCACAGTATAATTTCTATACTGTAGAGAGCGAATTGCAAGCACTTGTGCTCTCGGCACTAGGCTACTTTCTACACAGTCTCTGTACACGCTCATATTGAAATTGCTCTTTACAAAATGTGTAGGCACCCCTTTACACGCCTTCTTTTCATCCCCACTATGAGTTTCTACGCAATAAACTTTGGGACCCGGGAACACCCCCTGGATATCAAATCACTCCCCGTCTCTGATTTTAATTTTAATAGTTGGTTGGGGGCTTGAGGTTTCACCAGCTCGGGGTAGAAAGATGGATTCCAGTTGGTGAAATCCATCCGCGAGCTGATGTGCACCCCATTTTGCAAATCACCCAATAAATCTTCAGTCCCATTTACCTTTAACAGCAGAGAATCTGTATCCCCATAGTAAACTTGAACCTCCCCCTCCCGTGGCCATTGCACCTTGCACACATTGTAAAAGAACGACAACATGAGCTTTTTTGAAATTTCCAGTACTGAACTACCTCCTGCGATATTCTTGTTCAGTACCACATTTCGCTTTCGCCTGTGTAGAAGAACCATGCCGGCCTCTATGCTCGTGAATGATGTAAAATTGGGGTCGGCAATGATTCGTGCACACTCTAGAGGGTCAGTCACGACGTCGCAGCGAGATCTATTACGAACGCTTTCACACATTTTGCCAAACGCTGAATTTAAAATGAGCTTATACATTTCCTTCTCCACCTTTGAATTTGCCCTAGAGCGTTTATCGACAAAGGTGTCGATAAACGTTTTCAAATAAGGTCGCTGATTGAACTGCAGGACCCTGTGTATTTTGGTGATCTTGAAGCCGTTGCTCACCATCCAGTGCAAAAGCACATGGTGAACAACGATATTCTCCTTAGGGTCCAAATCAGCAATCAGTTTCTGTTTGGAGGGAGTCCAATGCATCCCCATATCCTCAACCAATGATCGATTGTAGGGGCTCAGAGAGTCCCTGGTCACTGGTCGATTGATACAGGGAAAGACAAAATCTTTGACTGAGTCGTGAAGCGCCAGCGGAATGTGACCGTCAACTTCAAAGAACCATCCTTGTGGCCCATTGTCCTCGACGGTGGTAATGTCGGGGAACTCACAAGGATTCTCAAGCCATTGATAGTTCCCACACGGCAAAGAGTAGTGGGACATTGCCGAGGGGTACAATGAGTTCATGTCCAAGAACACTGCATTTGACTTTACACCGGTGCTTTGTCCGCTCGGATCGGTTGATAAGACGCGGTCCCCTTGAAAAACATACCCTCCCTTCATTGAACGCTCTACAAAAAGGTTTTGATCTACATCGGTGATTAGGCCTATTTCCTCCCTGCTAATTTTTAAAATTCAATCCATCACTAAATGGGGTGTAGAAAAATAATAGCCTATATCTAACCCGAACTCTGAATAGATTTGGTCTGTGTTCTTACAGACTATATCCAACAGAGTTAGAACGTCACTGGCCAAGTACAGTCTACAATAATCCCACCCATTTTTACAATCCCCCTTGGACCACACCTTCTTGGCAAACTCATACTCCTCGGCTGTGCATTCACTGTTGGTCAGTGAATTGTGAAAAGCTTCAATTGGAGGTAGTTTCACCTCACTTAAGCGTGCGCCAGAACAGTAATAGTCGTATGCGTATATACCTTTGCAGGTCAACAGGTCATACATTTCACTGTCTGGAAAGTGCTGTTTAAGCAAGGGAAAGCTATCAAAATTGTCGCTTTTTTGCACTTGAATCAATTGACTCAATGCCTTGGGGAAAAAACTAAAGGAATCTAAAAACCTGATTTTATTCCAGCACGTATGCACATTATCCACTGCCTGCCATTTCAGTTCGAGAAGCAAAACTTCTCGGCCGATTTGGGAATTATGTTATAGGTAAATGAACTATTTACCCATGGACAATCTACTCCCCCTCCCTCCCTATGCATACGTGCTAGTGCCGGTAAAATAAATTTTAAGTCATAATTAGAGTTGTGAATAAAAACAGGGATAAAAAACTGCTGGCTAACATTTAAATTACACGATTGATGCGCAACCCCCCTAAAATTACTACCCCCCGAGGATATTTCCTGCCACAAGTGATTATGATCTCTGACTTTCCCCCTCCCCCCTCTTTTCCCTTTAGTCCCCTTATCCTCCTCTGCAAACTCCCCCTTACAAACCCAACATATTTTTTGATTTTTAATCGCGAGACGATCCTCTGCGGACAACACCATTGGATAATGGGTATTTCTCAAACGAGAAATAGCACCATTAGCCGTGCCAATTAGTTTAGTCAATGCCTTGACCATGCACTCGGGCCCCTCATCCAATGTTTCTACTATTTCTAACAACTGCATGGTGTTAGAACTATCTCTTTGCGCGTGAGCATAGGACACTGCAATAGCCTGATGTTCTTTGACTCGGTTTGGAAATTGGGGATCGTTCACCTCCACCAGCTTAGCTTCACAGTCCAAAGATATTTTGTTGCACTGGAGAAGGGTGTTCTGGAAATTTTTGAAGCGTAGAATAGCCCTATCCCCTGAAACCGTTTCCACTGTCTGATAGCCATGCCGTCTACAATGCTTCATGTGATCCCGTAGTTTTATATCACTACGGAATTGTGACAAGCATGTTGGACAGTAGAAACGTTCCCCTAGATCCCTACCACCCCCCCCCCAGAACTCTACTAATGTCTGTAATAGGATTAAAATGGCCAATTGAATTGGCAGGGTCACTAGGTGGTGTGTATAGCAACCAAACCCAGTGTCTGACCAAATCAACTGACGGGCCCCTTATGGGGAAGACCACCCCCTTCTTTTTTAAACGAACCCCATCTTCAAATTCAGTTTCATACTGAACCACAGTAACGCCGATATTTAAGTGGGCATTTGCCCTTTCAAAAATATCAATAGATCAAAGCGTTACTGGGTATTTCCCCTCTAAGCATGAGAAATCTACAGTGGGAAAATCGGACCCGTCCTTCCCATGTACAGCCCAATTGTCTAAATTCGTCTTGGTAGCGTCACGAGCTAGAGGCTCGAATGCTGATATGAGGAAAGCATATCTGAAACACATTTGACCTGTTTCAAAACAAATCCGCTGGACACCGCGAAAACCTACTAGATCTGGATTATAATTTAAAACTATATCCCTTTCCCCACCCCCTCTTAAAATAAAATCTTTCTTAAATTTACAAATATTTACACTTAAATTTTCAACAAAAAGAACTAGAGACCCACTACCGTTTTCATTAAAGTTCTCAAGATGCGTTATAATTTGATCTACCCAATCCATGAAAGCACCCTCAAAATTTTCCAAATTCGAATAAACCAAACGCATCTCGGAATGTATATAATGATAATAAACTTCGCTTTTCCCCTCATTTAAATAGAACACTTTTAAAACAATAGAAACCTTAATTGATTCCCTCCCCCACAATTGAATTTGATTCTCCAGAAGTGCACGAATTTTATCTACATAGGCATGCACAATTTCTACAGGGTCAAAAACAAATTTCCCCCCCATAAGTGTATTAAAAGGGTCTCCAAACGTTGCAGTGTAAACAACTATTGCATTTAAAATTCTGTTGGTCAATTGAAAATCGGGAGAGTTGTACCCCCCTCCCCCTCTTGTATATTATCCCCTCCCCCGAGTTGTTCAACAATATCTGGCGAATGCTCCACTTCAGTTGTTCGAAGTGGACACGTTAGGGTATCGGAGGCTGGAGGAGGAGGGTTCCCTGTGAAATCATTTAAAGGCTGCAAAGTGTTCGGGCTCAAGTCTACCAGCTCAACTGTGCTAGCTTCTACATTAAAAAAATCATTTAAATAGTCGTCAATATTAAAAGGTACTTCAATGATATCGTCCCATGTTTCATTGTCTTGAAACTCTGCTGGTGGTTCCTCCCCTTCTTCACTGGACGGCGAATATGGGACCAATGCACCAACCTATAAATGAAAAAAATAGCTTATTTTCAAAGTGTTCAAATCATCCCTACTGTTAAAATTTGGATTAATGCATAATAACATTTGGTTAATTCAACTGAAAGTTCCAACTTAAGATAATCTAAGATATGACATAGAAGCGCATCCTGCGACGCTTTTCGGGCCCGCAGCGCATCCTGTGGCGCTTCTCTGACCCACTGCGCTTCATGCAGCGCCTCCCTAACCTTGCCCCACAGCGCTTCCTGGACCCATCGGCGCATTCCGGCTCCGCGGCTCCCGGCCATTTACATAATGCCCCAAAAAACCGTATTGTTAGGTGGCATAAGTCGTTTCGTCTACTTCCCGTACAGGTTGTCTAGGACTCCAAATGAGCCTAGATTATTTTTAATCTCGTGTCTGTTCTGTTTCCAAGCGTATTCTCTCGGAAACAGTACAATTAAATTCGAGAACCGTTAATTCTTATTCAGGAATGTCTCTCCATGCAAAATCTTGGCAAGTTGATCTAGACAATCGTTACGCAAATTAGAATTACGCCTATGTGTAAGAGATTGCAATGCTATAATTGCTGTCCAACACAAATTGAGTGGGGGAAAAACATCTTTTAAAATATATGAAATTGAATTTTACAGTGTTGAAAAAAAGCGAAAAGCGAAAAGATGGAAGAAATGGGATAGAAACTAATCAGCTTTTGAAAAAACCGTGGTCTTTACTTGATAGCCTCCTCATAGAAAATTGTGTTTAAATAAAACGGCAGTTTATAACGCAAAGGTAGTTTTCTATGAGGAAATTATGTCCGGGATATAGTATCCCTTTTCGGCTTCACTACGAGCCGATTCAGCAGACTGCTGAATGTATGCGATAACAGTGACCTGATTTAAAAGGGGGAACAATGTCCTTTAATATCTCTGACATAATTTTACTGTGATGAAATAAAAGGTTTACTTCTAGGCCACTTAAAACTATAATATTCTAGCGAAAAATAGCATTTTGTGATAAAAAGGTTCTCTGACAGTAAACTAGAAAATTAGCTAAAAATATTATTATGAGAAAGCGAAGATGTCTACAATGGAAAATTGGAAAGATTAGAAAAAGAGCGGTTTCTTTGACATGCAAAAAATTACATTATATTTAGATATCTCCGAGGGAGGGGGGAGCAGAGAAATTTAAAACAATGGGTGTGGGATTATAGAGAAAATAACATTTTTCTTAATATCTCTGAGACAAACTTTTACACAGTGTTGAAAAATAGTGAAAAAGAAAAAAACATTTGAAGAAATAGATAGGCAGGAAAAATGCTTACATTTGCATAATCCGTCTGGGCTTGGGCACCCGAAGGATCAGGCATTGTATCTTGTCCTGAAAGCCCTGTTATATGACTGGGGTTCAAATGGATCATATCATGTCCATCACTATCTTTCGCAGCCGGGCTAGCGATATACTGGGCTCGTGCAGCCGAAGCTGCAACTTGACGAGGCAGCATTGAGGCTTGATTAAGAGGGGCTTGCATGGATGGCTGCACTTGGGCAGGCACCACTTGTTTGGAAGGCTTCGGCCACCGACCATATTGCTTAACTGTCACCTTCGCAGGGGTCGCATCATCCTCCCTTGCTCTCTTAGGTGGAGGGCCGCAATACATTCTTCACTATTTGCCTTAAAGAAGAGAAGAAAAAATCAAATCAAAATAATTTTCCCATTTTCACAGAAAGAAAGTTATTAAACATAATTTTGTTTAGAAAAGTATTTATCACTAAGAAAGCACAACGTAAAAAAATTTCATGAAATATACTAATTGCATCCTTTTTTGAATCTGAGAAAGAAGAATTACGGCTCACTGAGCCGTTCAAAATTCAGCCTATATAAGTCAGCCTAATTTCTTATTTTTAGGCGTTTCTGTTCTTTTCTGGTTATAATCTGCATTGAGCATGCCTTGTTTGATGCATTTAAAGTATTAACGGTATTTTTTATCTTTCCATATCCTTTTATGATAGCTGGTATTTACCCCACCCCCAGAAAAAACACCCCGAGGAAAATAATCCCCACGGAAAATATCCCTGAGAAAAGACATGGAAAAATATCCCCTCCCCCCCCCCCCCACCGAAAGATATCGCATCCTTTTGAATCTGAGAATTATGGCTCACTGAGCCGTTCAAAAGCCGGCCTAGTTTGTTTGAAGAAAATCCCCCCTAATACTAAACGTTGAAAATGTGTATATTTAGTCAAACATCGAAGCATTGATCTGAGCTATGGTTCTTTTTCAGTTATCCAATAAATAAAAACATGTTTTTAGTCGCATCCTTTTGAATCTGTGAAATCTTTGGAAACTAAACTGCTAATAAGTAGGAAGTGCTTTAAAAAGGGTCAGAGCTAATTATATGCCTCGTGCTGGAGCATTATGTCAAAACAGAGCGGTTAATAACAACAGTGACGGAAGTCAGTGATCGCTTTTAGCTAGGATATAGAACACTTAAAATTGCATAAATTTAACGAAAGGATAATTATTTCTTTTTGTGAGAGTTTTGTTGTAAAACAGTGAGGGGGGGGGGGTTAGGTTTTGAGGGTAAAAGAAAATATTTTATGTATTTAATTTTGACGGAAAAACAGTTCCTTTTGACTTTGGCTGCCGCGTTCGTAAACACATAGGAAAAGGGGTGACAGCTAATTTTAACCTCGCGTAGAGCATTATGTCAAAACCAGAGCGGTTAATAACAACAGTGACGGAAGTCAATGGTCGCTTTTAGCTAGGATATAGAACACTTAAAATTGTATAAATTTAACGAAAGGATAATTATTTCTTTTTGCGAGAGTTTTGTTGTAAAACAGTGAGGGGGGGGGGTTAGGGTAAAAAGAACATATTTTATGTTTTCTAGTGAGTATAAATATTGCATGGTGGTTAGGTTTGTGGGGGGAGGGGGTACTTACCTAAATATACTAGAGGGTGACCAAGGAAAATAATTTTATTTTGAAAATAAAAATGTATTAAATCAGAACTTACATGGTAAATTGAAGTTGCCAAGGCTTCAAGTTCATCAATAACATTCATTGTTGCTTCAATTGTGTCACAATACTTTCTGATAATTTAATCACAATGCATGCCCGTTATATACGAAATCTCAAGGGTGAATTGTTATGTAATGGGGAAAATCATATGTAAGCAAGTCTCTGATTGGCTGAGAAGGAGGATGTATCCGACTCGCTGATTGGCTGAGAAGGAAACACGTGATCTAACTGTTACCTTGGAAACTCATAACATTTGGCTTGAACAACAATAACAAATACTGTTTCCCGGAAACTCATAACACCTGCATCGAACAACAACAAGAAGGGAGTGACAAAGTTCCTGTTTTTCCATTCTCACTGACAAAATCCATAAAAACATCAAATAAATCGACCAACACACATAACCATCCATGAAAACAGACATAAATTTGACAAAATTCCTGTTTTTCAAATTCTCACTGACAAAAACCATAAAAACAGACATAGATGTGAGAAAGTTCCTGTTTTTTACATTCTCACTGACAACGAACCATAAAACGTCCATAATTTGATGTTGACATCCATGAAAAACATCAAATAAATCGAACAACACACATAACCGTCCATGAAAACAACCATAAATGTGAGAAAATTCCTGTTTTTCCAAGTGAGAAAAATTCTGTTTTTTCATTCTCAGTGAGAAAACCATGAACCACGTGGTCCTGTTGGGACTGGCACCCCCCTTTCTACTGAAGTTCAAGGATTGGAAAATCGCGTGGAACAGATGGAAAGTAGAATAGATGATTTTGAACAAGAAAAGCTTCTAGATAGCCTAGTTTTCAACTGTGTGAAGCAGTTACCGGGTGAAGATTTGAAAGCAACAACTATGAATATCATAACACAGAAAATGGGAGTCACCGGTTTTTCACAAAATGACATTCAGAATATTTACCACTACCGTTTGAATAATTCTACTGCACAAGACCAAAGAGATGTTGCACCGGTGTTTTTGAAATTGAGAAGCAGCGAAATGGCAAAGAAAGTTTTCAAGAGCAAAACTAAACTTGCTAAGTCTGGCATTTCCGTCTCTGAGGCCCTAACGAAACGCCGTCGGGACATTCTGAATACGGCAAGGGATAGTTTTGGAGTGCAAAATCTCTGATCTGATTGTGGGCTAATTCTTGCAAAACTCCCAACAGACATCATTGCTCGCAGGATTTGGTCACTGGCGGATTGCTGTTAGTTGCTTGTGGTTATTTTGTAATTTTGGTTTATTGTTTGTCAATGTTTTGTTCTCTTTTCATTTATTATTATTTATCTGTTCCGAGAGCTCAGCTGCGCAATTTCTTCTTTTATTAATATTATTTTTTTCTCACAATGAAAGTTATGAAAGTGTTTATTAGATATAAATATGTGGGATGCATCAATCGGTACCACATTGAGGCTGAGCCAATAGGAAAGTTGCCCGTTTGATATTCGTAATTATTTACTTACGGTTTTGGTTAATGAAGAGTCTACAGTGAGCTATAGACCTTTGCAGTTTAGTAAATATTGTGACAAAACGAAACAATAATAAAAAAAGATAAAAACGAGGATTATACAAGCCAGTGAAACATATGAACTAAAATGCAAATATTTCGGTCAAGACCTCCGCTTGACCGTCCTCAGTGCAAGATAATAACATCAAAATTACTAATAAAACTCCATGGATACTATAAAAAGAATTTCAAACCTTTAAAACGAAACGCAACTAAAATTTGAAGACCCTCTCCATGTAACGGTGAGAGGGTAACTGAATGAAAAAATACAGTACTGAATGGGAATTCAATTTTTTAATTTTTGCAGAGCATTTTTAAAGGCTAAACGCTTTCCGGGTAAAACATCATCAGAGATTAGGTTAGGTTGCAAAATGTGATTTTTTTTAATATTTAAGTAAAAACGATCAGAATTTATTAGTTCATTATAAATGGGGCTTAAATAGGTTTCTCCCGTGTCTCTATTGAGAGCAACCTTTCGGTGAATGTACTTTTTTATCTCAACTGCCT
This sequence comes from Artemia sinica, assembly GCA_027921565.1. Taxonomy (NCBI): domain Eukaryota; kingdom Metazoa; phylum Arthropoda; class Branchiopoda; order Anostraca; family Artemiidae; genus Artemia; species Artemia sinica. The sequence continues at coordinate 22,865,630 of CM051274.1, forward strand.
CCCTGAAAACTTGGATGAGGCCTTCAACAGGGGCAATAATGGAGGTGTTATCGAATAAAACGAAATGGTGCGGGTTGTCATACACATGCTGAGCCAAGGCGGAATCAAAAGTCTCAGGCCTTTGGCATAGCTCCATAGCTTTGTCGATTGAGGACCTGTGTTCCAACAATCTCTCCCCCAATTGCTTATGGGTTCTTCCAACATAGAAACAGCCGCAAGAACATGGAACCCTATAAACACCACTGCCCAAATTAGGGCTCGATTTATCTTTACCACTGTTAAAATAGTTCTGGATTTTATTAGAATTTTTGAAGGTAACATTTAAGTTATGTTTTTTAAGTATTCTTTGCAATTTGTCACCTAATTTGCGAGAATAGGGCAAAACAGTAAAAACTTTCTTATCACCCACTAAAGGGATGATATCCGTTGGAGGTTGTGGAGATGATAAATCTTTTTCTGCCTTTTTTTGTCTTTTTTCTATGATGGATTCCAGTAACTTGATGGGATATACATTGCAAAACAAAATGTCCTTCAGATAATTTAATTCTGGGATTATATGAGCCTTTGAACAAATTCTTATGATGCGATCAACTAAAGATATAACTACTCCTCTTTTTACACAAGGAGGGTGGTTGGAAGAGAAGTGCAAATACCTATCATTATGTGTAGGTTTTCTATAAATTGAATATTCAAGGCTGGGAGATTTGTTGAAGATTAAGACGTCTAAAAAAGGCAGTTTATGATTATCTTCTAGTTCCAAGGTGAACTGAAGGTTGGAATCGAAACTATTAAGATGAAGTAAAAAAGCGTTAAGTTCTATCTCTCCGTGATTCCAGACAGAGATCACATCATCGACAAACCGGCCCTAGAACCAGTGTTTCAGAGGAAAAGTATTCAAAGTGGAGGTTTCAATAAATTCCATGTAAAAAGTGGCCAAAAAAGGTGAAAGGCTTGTACCCATAGGGAGCCCATTTGTTTGGGTGAAAAATTGATTGTTGTACCGAAAATATAAGGAATATCTATTGCAAAGGCGAACAAGTCGCATAATAGTTTCAATATCTAATGTTTTGTAATCCATCCGGTCAATATTATATTCTAGTTTCTTTTGAAGAGCAAATTCACATTTTTTTTTTTTATATCACATGATGTATACATCGAAATGGCATCAAAACTGGCCAAAATTGTGTCTTTTTTTATATCAAGGTTTTTTAATTTTTCCACAAGGTGAACTGAATTTTTAATGTAAGAAGCTTGCGTCAACATAAGAGGACGAAAAATTGTGGCTAACCATTTTCCCAGTCTGGAAGCTGGCGAACTATAAGAGGCCACAATTGGGCGCAGAGGAACTCCATCTTTGTGAATTTTTGGGAGACCATAGAATTTAGGAGCGGAGCACCCTTTAGGGTAAAACATTTTGTACATTTGTGGAGTAACGAGTCTTTCTTTTTGTAAAATTCCCAACTCTTTTCGTACTTCACGGGTGAATTTGTCGGTGGGATCTGACTCTATACGTTTATAAGTGTGAGTGTCGGACAAAATATCCGTAACTTTTTTATTATATGAAATTTTATCAAGGATAACAATTTTATTCCCTTTGTCAGCCCTGGTGATAATGATGTCTGGGTCTCTTTTTAAATTTACCAGAATTTGTGTTTCCCGAGTTTCTGAATTTGAGGAATAAGGAGTGAAGTTAAGAAGATTCTTAACAACCTCCCCTCGAAGTAAATCGGGATTTTCCACAATACCTCTTGAGCCAAAAATACCCGCCTCCACACTGGATACTATCTCTGAGAAATTTACTCGTGGATGAGGCAAGCAAAATTTTGGTCCCTTAGACAAGATATGGATTTCTTCCGGTGTAAGAACTTTCGAAGATAGGTTCTCAATGGCCGGGCCAGGACAGAATCTAGGGAGGAAACGTCTGGAATTTTGAAATTTTTCGTATTGTAATTTTAAAAACTTTTCTGATAAACGAGCTCTAGTCATAAAAAAGTCGTGACGGAAAGAACTTTGAGCTATTTTAGAAATCTGTTGAAAATCTGGTGACGAGAGGTTACACTGTAAAAAATGTAGAACTCTAGAAATCATGTTACTAAGGAAAAAACGTCGGTTTTTATGGTCTTTTAAAATGTGGTTCAATGATTGAAAACCAACCCTATCGCTAAATTTCAGTTCCGATTGCGTGCCTAGATTTAATCTAAACCGAAGAGACTTCGGAAGAATTCTATGAAACATACAATTCTGTAAAAATTCTTGCTGGCTAATTAAGTTAGCGTGTTTTTTGGAAAAATCAAAATAATTAAGAACAGACTTGGTCGTGCGCTCCCCGTAAGCTTGTCGTAAATAATTTCTAAGACCACACTGGCTAATCATGACAAAACGAAACAATAATAAAAAAAGAGAAAAACGAGGATTATACAAGCCAGTGAAACATATGAACTAAAATGCAAATATTTCGGTCAAGACCTCCGCTTGACCGTCCTCAGTGCAAGATAATAACATCAAAATTACTAATAAAACTCCATGGATACTATAAAAAGAATTTCAAACCTTTAAAACGAAACGCAACTAAAATTTGAAGACCCTCTCCATGTAACGGTGAGAGGGTAACTGAATGAAAAAATACAGTACTGAATGGGAATTCAATTTTTTAATTTTTGCAGAGCATTTTTAAAGGCTAAACGCTTTCCGGGTAAAACATCATCAGAGATTAGGTTAGGTTGCAAAATGTGATTTTTTTAATATTTAAGTAAAAACGATCAGAATTTATTAGTTCATTATAAATGGGGCTTAAATAGGTTTCTCCCGTGTCTCTATTGAGAGCAACCTTTCGGTGAATGTACTTTTTTATCTCAACTGCCTCCCTGAAAACTTGGATGAGGCCTTCAACAGGGGCAATAATGGAGGTGTTATCGAATAAAACGAAATGGTGCGGGTTGTCATACACATGCTGAGCCAAGGCGGAATCAAAAGTCTCAGGCCTTTGGCATAGCTCCATAGCTTTGTCGATTGAGGACCTGTGTTCCAACAATCTCTCCCCCAATTGCTTATGGGTTCTTCCAACATAGAAACAGCCGCAAGAACATGGAACCCTATAAACACCACTGCCCAAATTAGGGCTCGTTTTATCTTTACCACTGTTAAAATAGTTCTGGATTTTATTAGAATTTTTGAAGGTAACATTTAAGTTATGTTTTTTAAGTATTCTTTGCAATTTGTCACCTAATTTGCGAAAATAGGGCAAAACAGTAAAAACTTTCTTATCATCCACTAAAGGGATGATATCCGTTGGAGGTTGTGGAGATGATAAATCTTTTTCTGCCTTTTTTTGTCTTTTTTCTATGATGGATTCCAGTAACTTGATGGGATATCCATTGCAAAACAAAATGTCCTTCAGATAATTTAATTCTGGGATTATATGAGCCTTTGAACAAATTCTTATGATGCGATCAACTAAAGGTATAACTACTCCTCTTTTTACAAAAGGAGGGTGGTTGGAAGAGAAATGCAAATACCTATCATTATGTGTAGGTTTTCTATAAATTGAATATTCAAGGCTGGGAGATTTGTTGAAGATTAAGACGTCTAAAAAAGGCAGTTTATGATTATCTTCTAGTTCCAAGGTGAACTGAAGGTTGGAATCGAAACTATTAAGATGAAGTAAAAAAACGTTAAGTTCTATCTCTCCGTGATTCCAGACAGAGATCACATCATCGACAAACCGGCCCCAGAAGCGGTGTTTCAGAGGAAAAGTATTCAAAGCAGAGGTTTCAATAAATTCCATGTAAAAAGTGGCCAAAAAAGGTGAAAGGCTTGTACCCATAGGGAGCCCATTTGTTTGGGTGAAAAATTGATTGTTGTACCGAAAATATAAGGAATATCTATTGCAAAGGCGAACAAGTCGCATAATAGTTTCAATATCTAATGTTTTGTAATCCATCCGGTCAATATTATCTTCTAGTTTCTTTTGAAGAGCAAATTCACATTTTTTTATATTAATTTTAGTTTTAAAAATTAACATTATTTTAAGACTCGTTACTCCACAAATGTATAAAATGTTTTACCCTAAAGGGTGCTCCGCTCCTAAATTCTATGGTCTCCCAAAAATTCACAAAGATAGAGTTCCTCTGCGCCCAATTGTGGCCTCTTATAGTTCGCCAGCTTCCAGACTGGGAAAATGGTTAGCCACAATTTTTCGTCCTCTTATGTTGACGCAAGCTTCTTACATTAAAAATTCAGTTCACCTTGTGGAAAAATTAAAAAACCTTGATATAAAAAAAGACACAATTTTGGCCAGTTTTGATGCCATTTCGATGTGTACATCATGTGATATAAAAAAATGTGAATTTGCTCTTCAAAAGAAACTAGAAGATAATATTGACCGGATGGATTACAAAACATTAGATATTGAAACTATTATGCGACTTGTTCGCCTTTGCAATAGATATTCCTTATATTTTTGGTACAACAATCAATTTTTCACCCAAACAAATGGGCTCCCTATGGGTACAAGCCTTTCACCTTTTTTGGCCACTTTTTACATGGAATTTATTGAAACCTCCGCTTTGAATACTTTTCCTCTGAAACACCGCTTCTGGGGCCGGTTTGTCGATGATGTGATCTCTGTCTGGAATCACGGAGAGATAGAACTTAACGCTTTTTTACTTCATCTTAATAGTTTCGATTCCAACCTTCAGTTCACCTTGGAACTAGAAGATAATCATAAACTGCCTTTTTAGACGTCTTAATCTTCAACAAATCTCCCAGCCTTGAATATTCAATTTATAGAAAACCTACACATAATGATAGGTATTTGCATTTCTCTTCCAACCACCCTCCTTGTGTAAAAAGAGGAGTAGTTATATCTTTAGTTGATCGCATCATAAGAATTTGTTCAAAGGCTCATATAATCCCAGAATTAAATTATCTGAAGGACATTTTGTTTTGCAATGGATATCCCATCAAGTTACTGGAATCCATCATAGAAAAAAGACAAAAAAAGGCAGAAAAAGATTTATCATCTCCACAACCTCCAACGGATATCATCCCTTTAGTGGGTGATAAGAAAGTTTTTACTGTTTTGCCCTATTTTCGCAAATTAGGTGACAAATTGCAAAGAATACTTAAAAAACATAACTTAAATGTTACCTTCAAAAATTCTAATAAAATCCAGAACTATTTTAACAGTGGTAAAGATAAAACGAGCCCTAATTTGGGCAGTGGTGTTTATAGGGTTCCATGTTCTTGCGGCTGTTTCTATGTTGGAAGAACCCATAAGCAATTGGGGGAGAGATTGTTGGAACACAGGTCCTCAATCGACAAAGCTATGGAGCTATGCCAAAGGCCTGAGACTTTTGATTCCGCCTTGGCTCAGCATGTGTATGACAACCCGCACCATTTCGTTTTATTCGATAACACCTCCATTATTGCCCCTGTTGAAGGCCTCATCCAAGTTTTCAGGGAGGCAGTTGAGATAAAAAAGTACATTCACCGAAAGGTTGCTCTCAATAGAGACACGGGAGAAACCTATTTAAGCCCCATTTATAATGAACTAATAAATTCTGATCGTTTTTACTTAAATATTAAAAAAATCACATTTTGCAACCTAACCTAATCTCTGATGATGTTTTACCCGGAAAGCGTTTAGCCTTTAAAAATGCTCTGCAAAATTAAAAAATTGAATTCCCATTCAGTACTGTATTTTTTCATTCAGTTACCCTCTCACCGTTACATGGAGAGGGTCTTCAAATTTTAGTTGCGTTTCGTTTTAAAGGTTTGAAATTCTTTTTATAGTATCCATGGAGTTTTATTAGTAATTTTGATGTTATTATCTTGCACTGAGGACGGTCAAGCGGAGGTCTTGACCGAAATATTTGCATTTTAGTTCATATGTTTCACTGGCTTGTATAATCCTCGTTTTTCTCTTTTTTTATTATTGTTTCGTTTTGTCATGATTAGCCAGTGTGGTCTTAGAAATTATTTACGACAAGCTTACGGGGAGCGCACGACCAAGTCTGTTCTTAATTATTTTGATTTTTCCAAAAAACACGCTAACTTAATTAGCCAGCAAGAATTATTACAGAATTGTAGGTTTCATAGAATTCTTCCGAAGTCTCTTCGGTTTAGATTAAATCTAGGCACGCAATCGGAACTGAAATTTAGCGATAGGGTTGGTTTTCAATCATTGAACCACATTTTAAAAGACCATAAAAACCGACGTTTTTTCCTTAGTAACATGATTTCTAGAGTTCGACATTTTTTACAGTGTAACCTCCCGTCACCAGATTTTCAACAGATTTCTAAAATAGCTCAAAGTTCTTTCCGTCACGACTTTTTTATGGCTAGAGCTCGTTTATCAGAAAAGTTTTTAAAATTACAATACGAAAAATTTCAAAATTCCAGACGTTTCCTCCCTAGATTCTGTCCTGGCCCGGCCATTGAGAACCTATCTTCGAAAGTTCTTACACCGGAAGAAATCCATATCTTGTCTAAGGGACCAAAATTTTGCTTGCCTCATCCACGAGTAAATTTCTCAGAGATAGTATCCAGTGTGGAGGCGGGTATTTTTGGCTCAAGAGGTATTGTGGAAAATCCCGATTTACTTCGAGGGGAGGTTGTTAAGAATCTTCTTAACTTCACTCCTTATTCCTCAAATTCAGAAACTCGGGAAACACAAATTCTGGTAAATTTAAAAAGAGACCCAGACATCATTATCACCAGGGCTGACAAAGGGAATAAAATTGTTATCCTTGATAAAATTTCATATAATAAAAAAGTTACGGATATTTTGTCCGACACTCACACTTATAAACGTATAGAGTCAGATCCCACCGACAAATTCACCCGTGAAGTACGAAAAGAGTTGGAAATTTTACAAAAAGAAAGACTCGTTACTCCACAAATGTACAAAATGTTTTACCCTAAAGGGTGCTCCGCTCCTAAATTCTATGGTCTCCCAAAAATTCACAAAGATGGAGTTCCTCTGCGCCCAATTGTGGCCTCTTATAGTTCGCCATCTTCCAGACTGGGAAAATGGTTAGCCACAATTTTTCGTCCTCTTATGTTGACGCAAGCTTCTTACATTAAAAATTCAGTTCACCTTGTGGAAAAATTAAAAAACCTTGATATAAAAAAAGACACAATTTTGGCCAGTTTTGATGCCATTTCGATGTATACATCATGTGATATAAAAAAAAAAAAATGTGAATTTGCTCTTCAAAAGAAACTAGAAGATAATATTGACCGGATGGATTACAAAACATTAGATATTGAAACTATTATGCGACTTGTTCGCCTTTGCAATAGATATTCCTTATATTTTCGGTACAACAATCAATTTTTCACCCAAACAAATGGGCTCCCTATGGGTACAAGCCTTTCACCTTTTTTGGCCACTTTTTACATGGAATTTATTGAAACCTTCGCTTTGAATACTTTTCCTCTGAAACACCGCTTCTGGGGCCGGTTTGTCGATGATGTGATCTCTGTCTGGAATCACGGAGAGATAGAACTTAACGCTTTTTACTTCATCTTAATAGTTTCGATTCCAACCTTCAGTTCACCTTGGAACTAGAAGATAATCATAAACTGCCTTTTTTAGACGTCTTAATCTTCAACAAATCTCCCAGCCTTGAATATTCAATTTATAGAAAACCTACACATAATGATAGGTATTTGCATTTCTCTTCCAACCACCCTCCTTGTGTAAAAAGAGGAGTAGTTATATCTTTAGTTGATCGCATCATAAGAATTTGTTCAAAGGCTCATATAATCCCAGAATTAAATTATCTGAAGGACATTTTGTTTTTCAATGGATATCCCATCAAGTTACTGGAATCCATCATAGAAAAAAGACAAAAAAAGGCAGAAAAAGATTTATCATCTCCACAACCTCCAACGGATATCATCCCTTTAGTGGGTGATAAGAAAGTTTTTACTGTTTTGCCCTATTTTCGCAAATTAGGTGACAAATTGCAAAGAATACTTAAAAAACATAACTTAAATGTTACCTTCAAAAATTCTAATAAAATCCAGAACTATTTTAACAGTGGTAAAGATAAAACGAGCCCTAATTTGGGCAGTGGTGTTTATAGGGTTCCATGTTCTTGCGGCTGTTTCTATGTTGGAAGAACCCATAAGCAATTGGGGGAGAGATTGTTGGAACACAGGTCCTCAATCGACAAAGCTATGGAGCTATGCCAAAGGCCTGAGACTTTTGATTCCGCCTTGGCTCAGCATGTGTATGACAACCCGCACCATTTCGTTTTATTCGATAACACCTCCATTATTGCCCCTGTTGAAGGCCTCATCCAAGTTTTCAGGGAGGCAGTTGAGATAAAAAAGTACATTCACCGAAAGGTTGCTCTCAATAGAGACACGGGAGAAACCTATTTAAGCCCCATTTATAATGAACTAATAAATTCTGATCGTTTTTACTTAAATATTAAAAAAAATCACATTTTGCAACCTAACCTAATCTCTGATGATGTTTTACCCGGAAAGCGTTTAGCCTTTAAAAATGCTCTGCAAAAATTAAAAAATTGAATTCCCATTCAGTACTGTATTTTTTCATTCAGTTACCCTCTCACCGTTACATGGAGAGGGTCTTCAAATTTTAGTTGCGTTTCGTTTTAAAGGTTTGAAATTCTTTTTATAGTATCCATGGAGTTTTATTAGTAATTTTGATGTTATTATCTTGCACTGAGGACGGTCAAGCAGAGGTCTTGACCGAAATATTTGCATTTTAGTTCATATGTTTCACTGGCTTGTATAATCCTCGTTTTTCTCTTTTTTTATTATTGTTTCGTTTTGTCATGATTAGCCAGTGTGGTCTTGGAAATTATTTAAATATTGTGAAACTTCTTATCTTGGAATTATGCAAAATGCTGGTTTTAATGCGTGTTCGTGGAACTGCCACCTTACTTCTTCGTATGATGAGATATTTGATTTCCTTTTGAAATGTAGGAATCTCCATGTTATGGCCCTTTGTGAAACATTTTTCATTAAGGATAGTCCTCTCTCGTCTTTTAATTTTCCGGGCTATCAGCTTACCACGAGGAGTAGAGCTTCAATGAACCACGGCGGACTCGGTTTGAATGTAAGTGATCCACTTAAATGGAAGCAAAGGGAGGATCTTGATGTCTGGAGAGAAGGTAAGGTAGAAAAACTTTCCATTGAAATTGATATTGGTATGAGGCTTGGTGTGAGAAAAATTATCCTATCAATAGTTTATAAACCTCCAAGTGCGTCGTATGAGGAATTCACAGAAGGTTTCCAAAGTCTTCTAATGATAGTTCAGAAGTCACAGCAAGAGTTAATATGTATGGGTGGTAATAATTTTGATCTTTTATCCACAGGTAGTTTTAATTTAGATTTTTAAAATTTTAGGGTTTCTAATGATCTTTATCCCACTGTAAAAATTCCTACGAGGATCACGGACCACTCTGCTACCCTGATTGACAATGTGTTTGTCTCTTCAAAGTATATCCGAAAGGTGGTTACTAATATTGATCATTTCCAGTGGTATTTAGTTTAGATTTACAAGTGTATAGCCAGAAAAAGCAAAAAAATTGTTCGAGAGATTAAGCCTGAAAACATTCGGAAGTTTAAAGAAGAAATAAGTACAACATGTTTTGAATCTGTATTGAACCAGAATGACTCTTGTGAAGCTTTTGAGCAATTAAATAAAAAAAACGAGTTTTTTTAGCTGAAAGTAAGGAGCGACATTAAAACTTAAAACGAACAGAAATTATCCCGTATATGAAAAGGGCTGTCCCCTCCTCAACACCTCGCTCTTTACGCTAAAGTTTTTTATTGTTTAAAAAAAATAGAGTTGTGAGAAAGTCAAACCTTAGCGTAAAGAGCAAGGCGTTGAGGAGGGGACAGCCCCTTTCATATACGGAATAATTTCTGTTCGTTTTAAGTTTTAATGTCGCTCCTTACTTTCAGTTAAAAAAAACTTGTTTTTTTTATTTAATTTTTGAACGTTTTTGAATAAATGCAGGTTTTGATCTTGGCTCACAGTAAAAAAATAATTAAAACAAAATTTTCATATTAATAGTAGAGGACTAAGTACCATTTCTAAGGGTTTATGTTCCTTCCTGTGCTATTTGGGGAGATTACGTTCCATGGCACCTTTCCAGAGCATTTATCTATGGGATTTGGGTAGATTACGTTCCTTCCAATGTTATTGGGACCTCAACACGTGATTAAAAACATGTTTTGAAACTATAGTCAAGGTTGTATAAGAGAATTAGACTGTTTTTTTTTGCTATTGATATCAATTGCACATGGAATTACACAATAACCGTACAAGAAAACCCACGCCCGCGGCACTACAGTATCACATGGACATTGCAAAAAAAAGCTGGCAAGGTATAATGTGGTCCATCATGTTTTGAGAGTATGGTCGAAATTATATAACTCAACCAGACTGTTTTTTTTAGCCAACATCTGTTTTTTAGAGGTCCAATCAGAGACATTGGAGGTTGCTCAATATACGATAACTCGACTGGTGATTGGTTAAAAATAAAAGGAGTGATTTTTTATTCGTCCTTGAGATTTTGTACAAAATGCTCATACCTTACAATTAAATTTTCATTATGATTTAACATACTATGGATAGTACACTAAATATTATTGACATTGAAGTTATGGATACATCAATTTACAATGTGAGTACAGTTTACTAAATTTCTTAATTTATTTCCAAATAAAATCATTTTACCACCTCACTAGTAAATTCAAATTTCAGGGGGACATAGCCCCCCTCCCCTCCAACAATACAAACCCTACAATATGATGAGTTTACACGCTAGAAAACTGAAAGTACGGTCTTTTTTCTACTATGTAAACCTACATCCCCCCTCCTATGTTTACGAGTTTGTTTCATTAGTTTTAGTTATTTCGTTCAAAAATGTCCCTTTTTCCCATTATCAAAAATTTTTTTCCGGTCTAAAACCACATGTGTTTATAATTACAGAAAGGGTCCTTTTTGGAACCAAACTTCACACGCTCGTGTGATCACAGATTAATAGCACATGTTTATGTATATCAGCAAAGGTTTTCCTTGACAAAGAGAAAAATTGTATTCTGGCCTAATTAGACGAGAGATATTCTATTTTCAATTGTATTCCATGACTAAGAGGGTCTTATAAAATATAAGGCGGAGGAGGGGAGCAAAGTATCAATTCTAACACCTTCATTGCGAGGTGAAAAAACAAACTATTTCGTCGCATGGAAAGTAAGGGGGAGGGAGGGGAGGGGGCTCTTTGTGCAGGCTAATTTTTTCTTCTGTAAAAAAGGAGAATTATTTTTTCCATACTAAATTTTTTCTTCTTTTTAAGGAGGAATATTCCTACAATTACTCTCCTCCTCAAAAGAAGGCTAAGACTAATGGCATTACTCCAATGCAACAAGTGGAGATAACTGGCCCATCGGGAACCACGCGAATACAGTTAGGTCAAAAACCAAAAGAGAATGGGCGGCTGCTCAGAGGATGGTGAACCCTGCTGGCTCATCTATGCAAGAAACGGACATCACCGCCCCATCCGACACACAAGTACAGTCTGAATTTGGAAATATATGTATTTTTACCTAATGTACTTTACGTTATTGCTATTACAAATAGTAGATTTTTAAACGAGTAGATTTGTAGGAAAAGGAATCTGATCGCTATTTTTATGGATGATTAGATTTGTAGTAAAAAAAAGAGTCAATTTTTTTTTATTGAGCTATTAAGACAATTATTGAGCTGATTTTTTTTACCATATTTTATTGCTATTAGTCAAACGTTGCGATGTGTGTGTGCGTGTGCACGTGTGCGTGAACGTGTGTGCACATACGTGTGTGTGTGTGTGTGTGTGTGTGAGTGCGTGCGCATACGTGTGTGTGTGTGTGTGAGTGTGTGCGCATGTGTGTGTGCGTGTACGTGTGTGTGTGTGCGTGTGTGTTATTAAAAAAATTTTTAATTTATTATGCATTTGTTTTGTAAATAATGCTATAAGCAAAAATTTGTAATTTATTATGCATTTGTTTGATAAATACGAATCCAATTAAGAAAAAAAACAAAATTAAACGAGTAGATTTGTAGGAAAAGGAATTTGATCGCTATTTTTTATGGATGACTAGATTTGTATGAAAAAAAAGAGTTAATTTTTTTTAATGAGCTATTAAGACAATTATTGAGTTGATTTTTTTTACCATATTTTATTGCTATTAGTCAAACGTTGCGATGTGTGTGCGCGTGTGTGCGCATGTGTGTGTTTGAACGTGTGTGCGCATACGTGTGTGTGTGTGAGTGTGTGTGCATGTGTGTGTGCGTGTGTGTGTGTGCGTGTGTGTGTGTGTAGGTGCGTGTGCGCGTGTGTGTGAACGTGTGTGCGCATACGTTTGTGTGTGCGTGAGTGTGTGCGCATACGTGTGTGTGTGTGAGTGTGTGCATATGTGTGTGTGTGTGTACGTGTGTTTTTGTGCGTGTGTGTTATTAACAAAATTTGTAATTTATTATGCATTTGTTTTGTAAATAATGCTATAAGCAAAAATTTGTAATTTATTATGAATTTGTTTGATAAATGCGAATCCAATTAAGAAAAAAACATTAAACGAGTAGATTTGTAGGAAAAGGAATCTGATCGCTATTTTTTATGGATGACTAGATTTATAGGAAAAAAAAGAGTCAATTTTTTTTAATGAGCTATTAAGACAATTATTGAGTTAATTTTTTTACCGTATTTTATTGCTATTAGTCAAACGTTGCGATGTGTGTGTGCGTGTGTGCGCATGTGTGTGTGTGAACGTGTGCGCGCATACGTGTGTGTGTGTTTGTGTGTGTGAGTGTGTGCGCATGTGTGTGTGCATGTGCGAGTGTGTGTGAACGTTTGTGCGCATACGTGTGTGTGTTTGTGAGTGTATGCGCATACGTGTGTGTGTGTGTGTGTGTGTGTGTGTGTGTGTGTGTGTGTGTGTGTGTGTGTGTGTGAGTGTGTGCGCATGTACGTGTGTGTGTGTGCGTGTGTGTTATTAACAAAATTTGTAATTTATTATGCATTTGTTTTGTAAATAATGCTATAAGCAAAAAATTTGTAATTTATTATGCATTTGTTTGATAAATTCGAATCCAATTAAGAAAAAAAACAATTGTTTGATAAATACAAATCTGACTAAGAAAAAAAATAGTGTGCTTTAAGTGTGATAAAACTTTCCTCAAAGAAAAAAAAATTGTTTGATATATCCGACTAAGAAAAAAAAAATAAATAGTGTGCTATAATTGTGATAAAACTTTCCTCGAAGAAAAAAACTCAATCCATTCATTTTCTAGTTTCAAGGGGAAGCTACAAAAACAACTGCCTTCCCAGGTCCAGGACTTCGAAATATCATGGGTAATTGTCCCCTCTCGCTGGATGATGTTAGTGAAGGTACGTCATTTAATATCCCCCTGGATTTTCAATTTACAACTGAAGAAATGGACAGCCTTATGCAAATTGTTGGACCTAATGTTTCCGGGGATATTTTTGACGATGACTTTACTATTAGTGAATTGAGTTCTCTGCAAAGAGGTGCAGGACATGAAAATAGCGTCGCGTCCCCGGAACTACGTGGATTTTATTTGTTAGAGTCTGCTTTAGGTCACTTGGAAACAAATAGGGTATATTTTAATCCCCCCCCCCGAGGAAAACCTGGTTGACGGGGTGTCATTTTAACATACCCTGTAAATGTTCTTCATACCTACATCGACCGAATTCGAGCACTTATTGAGATTTAGATTCAGAAATGGGGGGGGTCAGGGGGGATTAAAGCATCGGTAAATCAAAAAGTTTATTTACAAAAGGGGACATCTGGGGACATTTTTTATTTTCATTTTTCAACTGGCAATCAAACTTTCTACCCTGGTCTAAATGAATTTGAGGGTAACTTTTTCAATTGGGTTAATAAATTAATATCGACTTTGGACCTATTTAACGAGAGGGGAAGTGGGTCCACAATTTTAAACATTGAAAACATGGATCTGAATCTCAGTGGATTTAAAAAAAAACTTTATTTTAAGAGGGAGGTAGTAGTCGACGAATAAAATGCCACCCAGATTTGTCAGCTACCAAAGGAGTTCAGAGTTTCTATTTTGACACGGGTCTGCAATGCTTTAAATATGTATTTTTAGCAGCAGCCCATAAAACATTCAAAGATGAGTCAACAATGAAAAATCTCGACAGACTTGCACGTAACGGTGGTGAAAATTTCCCTAAGTAAATTTTGACTGTTTAGAGGGGAAGTATCCGGTGTCCTTACAAGAAATAACCATATTTGAAAAGGCAAACGAAAATCTTGGCTTGGGGGTGGTTGTTCTGCAGTATGACACAGAATTGGTAAATGGGGGAAAGAAACCGAATAAAAAAGAAGTTTTATATTCAGTTAGGACACCGTTAGTAGATAATGTTAAAAATTGGGTTTGGGTAATTTATGAGCCTCCCAAAGATGTAAATTCCTATTGTCATTTTTCCCCATTACGGCAATAAGTCGACTCTTATCTCAAGGTGTTCAGAAAGGGGAACGTCACCATTGCCCCATGTGTCTTTCCCCATTTAGATCTGAACGAACATTCACAGATCACATGAGATATTGCAAAATTCATGGCAATCAAAGAATAGAAATACCGGCAGAAGGCAAAGATACTTTACAATTTAAAAACTTCCAAAACTCCCTGCTACAGGTTGATAAAGTATCTTTAGATTGTGAATCAAGACTGGTGGAGGTATCAGACCCATCAAGGCCAAATATAGTCAAAGAACACAAACTAGTTGCGTGTTCCTATGCACATGCCCGTCGCGATTCCAATAATAAAATGTAGCTGGAAGAGTTTTTTTTTGGCTATTGATGAGGAGGGTAGCTCGGAGAAGTTATTGGTGTCTTTAATAAAAACAGCGAACGGTGCAATTTCACGATTGCGTCACACCAACTATCCAATGTCATTATCAGATAAGGAGCAACAGGCACTAGAAAAGGGGCAATTTGTTGGGTTTGTAGGAGTGCTCTTGCCCCTAAAGACGCGGTCCAGGATCATAATCATCTTATTGACCCCAATTCAACGGGGAAAAGTAACTTTCGGGGGTGGGCTCACAATTCATGTAATTTAAAAATTAAACAACAACACTTTCTTCCGGTTTTTATACATAATTCTAACTACGATGTGAAGTATGTGCTACCAGCCATGGCACATCTTCAAAGAAATGGAACAGTGGATGATGCATGGGCGATAGACAGCTTTTCCTACAAAATCATTCCTAAATCATCGGAAAAGTTGCTTGTTTTGGAATTTATGTGGAGATTTGTTGAAGACGACGTTGAGTACACGAAAAAAATTCCCTTTTTAGATTCCAACAGTTTTTTCCCCAAATCATTGAGCGAATTAATTCAAGTGCAGGAAAACGATGACGGCTGCAACACTTTCCCCCTTCTCAAGCAACAATTTCCAAATGATTTATATGATTTGTTGACGGTCAAGGGCATCTATCCTTATGATTATTATTGTTCAATGTTGAGATTCACCGAGGAAACTATTCCCTCGATCATATCGTTTTACGACAGTCTACACGATCGTAGGTGCACCCCCGATGATTCTATTTACGAGGAAACTATTCCCTCGATCATATCGTTTTACGACAGTCTACACGATCGTAGGTGCACCCCCGATGATTCAATTTTGCTAAAAAAAAGTGTGGGCAGAGGGAGGGTGTAAAAATGGGTTTGACTACTGCAAGCTGTATTTGTCGAGTGATGTGTTAACTTTGTCAGAAATTATGTGTAAAAATACGGACAAAATCTATTGGGAATTTAATCTTGATTTAGGATATTATTTTTCATCTCCACATCTGGTAATGGACCTCATCCTAAAAATTAGCGGGGAAAAAATTGGACTAATCACCGACATCGATCAGCACCTGTTCATCGAGAGGTCAATGAGGGGTGGGTACGTTTTTCACGTGGATCGTATCTTGGAAACTGATCCAACTGGAGAGAAGACGGGGACAAAATCGGATGCAGTTTTCCTTGATATGAATTCTCTCTACCCCTCGGCCATGTCCCATTATGCGCTACCCTGCGATGACTATAAATGGCTCAATGACCCTCAAGCTCTCCATTTCCCCAACATTCACAGTGCTGAGGAGAATGGGTCGGTTGGATGGTTTTTTGAAATTGATGGGGAGATACCAGTTGAGCTTCATGATTCAGTAAAGGATTTTGTTTTCCCATGCATCAATAGACCTGTGACTAGGTACTCTTTGAGCCCCCGCAATAGGCGTTTAGTCTAGGTGGACGGATTGCATTGGTCACCTTCAAAACAAAAACTTATTGCTGACCTTCCGCCGAAAAAAAATATTGTTGTACATCATGTGGCTTTAAAATGGATGTGCAACAACGGTTTCAACGTCACGAAAATTCATAGAGCCCTCCAGTTTAGCCAAAAACCCTATCTGAAAACGTTTGTTGACACCTTTGTCAAGAAACGTTCTGAAGCGCAAACGAAAGCTGAAAAAGAAATTTATAAGCTCATTTTGAATTCGGATTTTGGTAAAATGTGCGAGAGTGTTTGCAATAGGAATCTTTGTGACGTCGTGACCGATCCCAAAAAATGTGTTCGAATTATTGCCGATCCAAATTATACTTCCTTCACAATCATTGGCCCGGACATGGTACTATTGAATAGAAAAAAAAGAAGCATTGTCCTGAATAAAAATATTGCTGCAGGCAGTGCGATCTTGGAGATCTCTAAAAAGCTCATGTTGGAATTCTACTACAATGTGGCTAGGGTACAGTGGCCGGAGAAGGGGCAAGTAGAGGTCTGCTACGAAGACACAGATTCTCTACTGCTAAAAGTAGAAACCCCAAACCTACTTGATGATTTGGCGCAGGGTGAAATCATCAGCTCGCGGATGGAATACACCAATTGGGGTGGGCTTTACCCAGAGCTAGTGAAACGTCGGGCGCCAAATCAGCATTTATTTTTTAAATCAGAAACGGGAAGCGACATGATGTCCCGTGGTATGTTTGTAAGTCCGAAGGTGTACTTTATACAGACACATGACGAGGAAATCAAGAAACGTTGCAAAGGATTACCCACGCGCTATGTGGATAAGAATTTCGACATGGACATCTATAGGAATTGTATTGTTCAAAATACAATTCCACGAGCCAAATTGCTGGCAATTCGTTCACTCAACTACAGGAACTTTACTGTAAATTTAGAAAAAATTGCCATGAGTACCATTTCCGACAAGGTCTATGTTTGTCAAGACGGTGTGACTACCCTCCCCCTGGGACACTATTTAACTTCCGACCGAGCCGAATGCGTTAGCCATAGGGAAAGTCTCGGTTTGAGTAAAGTCCAATAAATTTTTCCCAAAGCCTTGGGAGGGGGGCTCACGGCCCGGGGGGAGGCGCCCGGCCGGCCGCCAGCGGGGGGGCGCACCGCCACTACCAAAGTTATCTTTTTTTACTTAGAGCAGACTTTTTTTGTGCTTTTGTAAATATACATGTTGCATTGAAAAAAAGTGATATTATTTTAAGTGCTTTTTCTAGTGCATTTTTTTATAAATAAATTTAAAAAGTGTATTTTTCTTGGTTTTCTGTAAAGTGCTGTTTATAATACAAGAAATACGATTCTTTATTGATTTTGTTCTTGAACAGACTAGTAGTAATAGGGGAAATTATTTAGTCATTAGACAACTATAGTCTACAGTTAGTTGGCCAGGTGAACTGTTGAAGGGAACATGTATCAATTTAAAACACCATTCAGATCGTTTCTGTGTGGACCGTCAATGTCGGGCAAAACAACACTCTTAACTAAAATAATTAAAAATTGTGATAAAATCTTTGTGGAAAAGCCGAAAAAAATCTACTATTTTTACAGTATTTGGCAGGAGTCATACGATAAAATAAAAGCAATTTGCACAGCGGGATTGGTGCAGATACAATTCATACAGGGACTGGATGTTTTCAACATTATTGAACGTAACTCTTGGCTGATTATTGACGATATGGCTGAATCTATTGAACAATGGTCCCAGGAAATGCTGCAATTGTTCAACGTTCGCTCTCATCATTAACAGATTTCCATTACTCTGGTTCTAAACAATCTCTTTCATCAGAGCGAATGTGTGCGAACACTTGCATTGAACTGCACCTACTATATCATCTACAGAGTTGTTCGTGATTCTAGCTCGCTAATAACTCTCAATAAACAAATCTATCCAGGTGCCCCTGAATTTCTGCTCTCAGCATACAATCAGGCAACTAATAAACCCTACGGCTATATCCTATTGGATCTTAATCAAAATACACCCGAGGATTTGCGTGTAGTCACAGATATTTTTGACAATGAAATTACAGTATATCTCCCCGTGAACACTAAAAAAGGCTATTAGTTGCTATCATGACACTGAAGAAACTACATGAAAATAGACATTTATTTTTAGTTCTAAGCACTTCAAAACCCCCACAATGATTTCATTAATCTAATATCTGAACTTTGTTTAAATTTGACCGAGGGCAATGTTCAACTGCCAGAAGAAGTTAAGCAACAGGCAAAGCAACATCGTTCCATTGTACGCACATTGGCCTCTTAAAACAAAGGAAAGAATTTCAAAAGGAAACGACTTCTTCAGGCGGGCGGTAGCTTTTTCACACTTTTACTACCGATAATTGCAGGACTTGTAAACAGTTTTCTCTAGATGGCAAAACCCTATAAATTGACTCCAATAGAACTCGCTCTCTCACCCGTGGAACACTTTGAGAGCAATCTGAGTAAATTCATTGACAACGAGAATAGTGAGGATGATAAAAAACTGCTTTTACTTCAAGATGCACTTCGCCGAGTGGACAAACATAAGTCCTATCGTGCGGAGGCCAGTGGTATTGATCACAAAAAAGAATCATCTCCTCAGGATTCTGCTGCTGCTGGGACACAATTAAAGAAGGAGGAATTGGAATCAATTGTATCGAAAATCGGAAATCTACTGCCCCACTCATATCGTGAACAAAGTAAACGATTCATAACTTATCTCATGGAAAGTGGTCAAGATTATATTCAAGTTGATGGCAATGGGAAAGAGATTATAATTCAAGGCAAGAGCTATAATCTACTCGATTTAATCTATGATATGGTTACAAATCGTAAAGGATTATTTTCATTTGACGCTCATCTATACAACTTTCTAAATACATTAAACTTTCCCAAAAGCCTTATTAGCAATAGGCAAATTCTAAAAAAATTAAATGAATGTGCACCATTGTCAACACCATTAAAACATGAACATGAAGAAGAAGAAGAAGATTTTAAATCAATTTTGGAAAATACTAGCACACCTAGTGGAAACTTGATAATGGTGGCGAGCAGCAGCACAGCACTGATAGCTAGACAAAAGCGAAGACGTATCAAGTCAACGTCACCCCCATCACCAACTACCAGTATACAAAAGGGTAACGGACGTTACACTACACGTTTACATTCAAAATGGTTGAAGTTCTGAAACGTGTTTATGAAAATATTGGTGAAGTGGGGAGTTTAAGTTCCCCACCACTCTTTCCAAAGTCACTGGTGTTCACGCTAAAAGTGTACAAGACTATCAAAAAAATGAATCAAGTTACACTCTGCATAGAAATCATAGGCTTCGTGCTAATCATTATCGAAAAACTAAAGCCTATTTCCCATTGCATATAATGCAAGCAGATCTCCTAACTGTAGATGAGATTCAAAGACGTCACAATACACCGTACAAGTACATTCTACTTGCAATCAGTGTTTTTAGTCGCTATGCATATGCCATTCCATTGCGCTCAAAGAGAGGTGTTGAAGTTGCTCAGGCTATTGAAAGTATTCTCGAACAGGATTCGCATAAAAAAATTCAAAGGGATCGCGGTAGTGAATTTGTTAATACCCATGTTGCAAAAGTACTAGCGAAATATAATACACTGCTCTATCATAGTCATAGCCCTATAAAGGCTGCATTGGCCGAACGATTGATAAGAACTATTCGACTTTTAATTTCAAGATATTGTACATTGAAAAATACATCTGCTTTTATTCATGATTTAGATAAAATCATGTTGATTTATAATCAACGACCTCATCGAACATTGTCCAATTCAACCCCAACGGAAGTTCATCATTCTGATCATGATACAATTGACACTTTTCTTAAACAATATTCCATTGAAACGATTGTCAAGAAGAAAAATAAATTCAATGTTGGTGATACTGTTCGAATTAATAGGACAACTAATGTTTTTTGAAAAGGGTAATTACTTGTGGTCCACAGAACTTTTAAAAGTGGCTAAAATCCTAGACACTAAACCCATAACTCATCGTTTGCGTGATACCAAAGATGAAGAGATTCTCGGCGGCTTTTATGACTATGAACTACAAAAAGTTAAAAATAATAGTGAAATCTATCAAATTGAAAAGATATTAAAGACTCGTACTCACAGGGGTAGGAAACAGTTACTTGTTCGGTGGCTAGGATACAACTCTGATTTTGATTCCTTGATCGGTGTTGAAGATATTGACAATAACCAATGATTTCTATGTAACTTTTATTTCCAACGTTTCCAGTCCTCTCTAGAACGACTTGAATAAGACAAGTGATTTTTGGACGAAACTCTCCCCCGCCATCAAATTTGACGGTGCGTATGAAGTGGCTCTTGTCGATTGTATTCTCAAAAATACCTATGACATCCTGAGAAAGGATCGTGTGTATGATATAAAAGTTATACCATTCGATTGGTCACTCTTTGTCGACTATGAATGGATTGAAGCACTTAAATCTAGCGAATATCCACATGTCAAATTAAAATATATTGAATATGATGATAAGAGAGATTTGTGTCGTGCAATCAATAGAAAAATCTCATATCGTAGAAATGGTACATTCCATTTTAATTATTCATTGGAACACGATAGGATTTACATTACCTCACCTGTTGACAGTGAAATAATTATTCTCAATGATAATCTGAGAGACCTTCTTGGCTTTAAACAGAATATGATCAATGGGAAAAATGCTGGCACCGTTTACAGGATGGATCAAGTTATTTTTGCTGATTATCCACCTGGTTTTGCCTCGGACTCTTGCATGTTTCTCTATGCATCTTTTGTGGAAACATCGAGAGTTGGTAATTCAAATGTCCCCCTCCTACGTGTTCTTGAACGAAAAACAACCCATGAACATGTTCATCACTATAATATAAAGCATCTTTAGTATGTTCCTGTAAACACTTCGTATTTGGAACTCTGTCAGTTAACACTAAGAAGTGAATTGGGTGATCCTCTAGCAATAACAAAAGGCTTAGCAGTGATTACATGTCATTTTCGACCCATTGTCGGCGACACCAACACCTATAATGAACAATAGAAGAATTCCATTTGTCTGTCCCGATATCGATTGCTATGTTGGTGCTCTGAGTTCACGTCAAATAGGCAATGGATTGGACTTCTACAAGGGGCGTACTACAATGTCTGGCTATAGTCTAGGTAGCTGGTTTGCTAGACTATTTCGTTCTGCACTACCCCTTGCCAGAAAATATCTTGTACCCGCTGCATCAAATTTTGCTGCGTCAACACTACAGGACTGGGGGTCGGGCAAGAATTTCAAGGAGAGTGTTAAGGAAAATATTAGATCTTCAGCAAGAGCCGTTGGTGAGCAATTAAAATTTCGGCAAAATGGGGAGGGATTGAAAAGGATGCGTGCGCCTCATTCACTCATCAGTCTCCACCCAGGCGGGAAGCGAAGGACATCAACAAGGACTTTGAGGAATAAAACAAGGAAGACCAATAAGCAGAAGAAGAAAAAGAAAAAGATTGTTAGATCAAAGAAGGATTTCTTCTCTTAGGATGACTTATCTCCCCCACAAGGAATCATATCCATCAATCAGTTCCTCATTGAATCTGTTCAATGCTGAAAATGTTGATGTCAGTGTCAAGTATGGCTATTATGAACAATTTCATCCCCAACAACCCCTCTCGGAAAATATACATTTTCAAATATTTTCCAATGAAGACTATTTCATTGATTTGTCATCAACATTTTTTGATTTAAATGTTGCGGTGAAGAAAAAGTCAGATAATACAACTACAACTGTTGTCGACGGCCTCTGCTACGAAAACTGTATTCTAGACAACCTGTTCAAACAAAGTAATGTATTTATTAATGAAACATTGATGAGCACTAGCAATAATTTATCCAACTATGCAAGCTATATACAATTTATGATGATAACACCAAAGGCATTCAAGGAGTTGAGAGGACAATCATTGGGCTATGAATATCGATCAGGTGTTGATACTGACGGTGAGTTTACTACTGCAGTGAGCCAGGAGTATCATCTGGTTGGAAAATTAAATCATGAGATATGCAACATATCTCAATGGTTACCCCCCAATGTCAAGATTGACATAAAGTTGCAATTGGCCCCATTGAATTTCATTTTGAGAAAAACACTTCCTGCAGCACCCGATGCAAATGTCGTTATAACATCGGCAATCCCTAACGTTCGAAAAAAACAGGTTATGAGCTCTGTTGCATTGGCAGTTGAAAAGCTAAGAGCCAATGGCAACAACATGAAACTTCTTGTCCCCCATACAATCACCAATCAACATCACATTGCCGCCGGTTCTCGTAGCTATACCGATTCATCATTTATCAATGAAGAAATCCCATCAAAATTGGCTTTGGCCTTTGTGAAGAGTGGCAGTGCCATTGGATCCTAGACTGAATCCCCCCATGATTTTAATTTTTTTGGTCTATCTAGCCTTGTGTGCAAAGTGAATGGTATTCCACTGTACACTCTATCATTTGACAAAAAATCCTATAGAACTCTGTACGAGTTGACCATGCAATCCCTAGAGCATGACTCTCAACTATTTGAAAATGAAATAACCGATTCAATGTTTTCAAAAAATCATGGGGTAATTGTTTTAGACTTGTCGGGGACTCAGGATATGAGCAGAGTACAAACAGGGAATGTACCGTTTAGAGTGTACATTTGCCGATTCTTTGACTGAGAGCATCACGCTAATATCACTGAGTCAATTTGAAACCTATTGGGAGGTCAAACCCGACGGCAGTGTTCTACTAGACCTAGCACCATGAACACAAACCAAATAATCTACGTATTTAGTATGGATCCAAACATGTCCCAGTACAAGTCCTATTGCATACCATCGGACTTGATTGAAAAAATTCCAAGTGTTAACAATACCCTAATCATTGTTAATAGCAGTCCATCGACTTTGAAGACTGGCCATTGGCTTTGCATCTTCCAAACGGCGAAGAACATTGAATTTTTTAATCCTCTTGGCCTATCGTATAAATTCTACACTCCTTACATCAGCAACTTTATTGAAAGCAGTGGGAAAACTATTATTCAAAATCAACGAAGAGTACAGGATTTAACGACTAAGACATGTGGCTTTCATGCACTACTCGTTTTCATGTTCAGATGTCGTGGCTGTACCTACAAGCAGTTTCTCGACATCTACGTTGACTTACCTCGATTGAACGACTTTCTAGTGGAAAATATACTTACAAGCGTGTTTAATATTGATTTTAGTGCCCTACGAATAAAATGTTCTAAAATTGTATGTGAAATTGTTTATTAATAAAAATAATGTATGTACATGATAAAAACGACTTTTCTACTGTTTAAATTTCATCTTCTACTAGGTATAGGTACTTGTCAAGAACAACTAATGCAGGTAGATTATCTGAATTCACAGTATACTGATCCTGATGTACTGCAATGTCAGGGTCGCATTTTCTACAATAGAGTGTAACTTCACTCTTGTCATATCTCTTTGTATAGTCAATGATACTATTCTCATTCATTTTATAGAATTCACATGTTTCAATTTGCTTATTTCAAGCAATGTCATAAACAGTGTCCTCAAGTGGCGAATCACATTCCGTCACGTCCAAAAAAAAATCAGTCGGCTTATAATCATAGTAGCCATTGTCTTCACAACGATGATGTAAAAACCAAATTCTTTTGTTGTTCCAACAGTTGAATCGCCGACCCGGCTCCTCCTCCCAAAACAATCTAAAACCACGAAGATACCAATCTCGTAGCAATAAACTAAAATCACGCTTAGGATTCTTTCCAATCATACCGGTATATGTATTCTCCCACTGATTACATTTATCATAGTGACAATTGGAGCATAGGTGCCCTCTAGGATGAGAGTCACACACCTCTTCAAGACAGGAATTACAACCTTTAACTTGTACAGCATATCCTTTATGCAATTTACACGGGTTGCATAATCTACACTTTTCATCATACTCATCAATCATTGTGCAATTCTCACATGATGACCAGCTGCCCAGTGTGTACATATATAGTGGACATGTATGGAACATTTTTTCATGTGTTGACACTCTCACTGCCACAATGAAACTGAGCTACCAACAACAACAAATTGAGAGAGAGAGAGGAGTAAATCATCATTTAACTCCATCTTTCTCTGACTGGCCCTAAAAAACAGATGTTGGCTCAAAAACCAGTCTGGTTGAAAAACATGGAATTGAAACAAACTTGTGTTGGGAATCCCCGTTCGTGCTGCTCGCTTTTTTTTGCAATATATAGGAACCAGTGGGGAATCCCCGCTCGTTTGGAAAGGTACCAAGGAAAGGCAAGCAAATAGCATGTAGTTTCAAAACGTGTTTTTAATCACGTATAGAGGTCCCAATAACATTGGAAGGAACGTAATCTACCCGAATTCCATAGATACATGCTCTGGAAAGGTGCCATGGACCGTAATCTCCCCAAATACTACAGGAAGGAAAATAAACCCTTAGAAATGGTACTTAGTCCTCTACTATTAATTTACTTTTATTTGGTTAAATGGCTTTCTCGAAACTTGTTTCATTTTATTTACGAACGTTTTTATTAGTAATAAATATACGTAACTTACGAATTAACTTACGTAACGAACTTCTATATTCATATAATTTTAATACATATATTAGGGGGTTCGCCCCCTAGTCAATACCTTGCTCTTTAAGCGAAAGTTCGAATTTTGTTCCAATTCATTAAAAATGACCTCTTAATCACAAAGGCCGTTAATTGGAATAAATAGCTCTTATGAAAGTACTAAAAAATCTCTGGCTTAAAGAGTGAGGTATTGACTAGCGGTGTGAACCCAATCATATATGTAATATTTTCTGTTCGTTTAAACTTTTGATGTTGCTGCTGTTGCAGTTGAAAAACTTGTTTTTTATATTTAATTTCTGATCTTTTTTAAATAATGCTGGGAAGTCCGGCATCCCCTTCATAGCAATGTCCCTTCCCCCATGAAAACTTCCTTCATGGATAGATCCTCCCACATAACCCCCGACCCCCCCCCACTACCAGGAAAAATCTCCCCTGAAAACGTCTGTACTGTATACTTCCCAATAACCAATGCTATATGTTAACATTGGGTAAAGTTCATAACTTTCAGCCCTCCTCCCGGGAACTTCGGGGGATTAAGTCATCCTAAAAGATATACTTATAATATTTTCGAACATGCTGAACAAAATGGCTATCTCAAATTTTGATCAGGTGACTTTGGGAAAAAAATGAGCGTGGGAGGGGGCCTAGTTGCCCTCCATGTTTTTTGGTCACTTAAAAAGGGCACTAGAACTTTTAATTTCCATTGCAATGAGCCCTCCCATGATATTCTAGGACCACTGGGTTTATACGATCACCCCTGGGAAAAAAAATAAAATAAAAAATAAACACGCACCCGTGATCTTTCTTCTGGCAAAAAATGCAAAATTCCACATTTTTGTAGATAGGAGCTTGAAACCTCTACAGTAGGGTTCTCTGATACGCAGAATATGATGGTGTGATTTTCATCAAGGTTCTATAACTTTTAGAGAATCTTTCCCCCTTTTTTCGAAAATCAGCCAAATTTTCTCAGGCACGTAACTTTTGATGGGTAGGATTAAACTTCATGAAACTTATATATTTGAAATCAGCATTAAAATCCAATTCTTTTGATGTATCTATTTGTATCAAAATACCGTTTTCTAGAGTTTCGGTTACCATTGAGCCGGGTCCCAATAACCAATACTATATGTTAACATTTGGTAAAGTTCATAACTTTCAGCCTCTCCCTGGGGGCTTCGATGGATTAAGTCATCCTAAAAGCTATATTTATAATATTTTTGACCATGTTGAACAAAATGGCTACCTCAAAATTTTGATCGGGTGACTTTGGGAAAAAAATGAGCGTGGGAGGGGGCCTAGTTGCCCTCCATTTTTTTGGTCACTTAAAAAGAGCACCAGAACTTTTAATTTCCGTTCCAATGAGCCCTCCCACGATATTCTAGGACCACTGGGTCTATACGATCACCCCTGGGGAAAAGAAAAAAAAAAAATAAACACGCATCCGTGATCTTTCTTCTGGCAAAAAATGGAAAATTCCACATTTTTGTAGATAGGAGCTTGAAACCTCTACAGTAGGGTTCTCTGATATGCTGAATATGATGGTGTGATTTTCATTAAGGTTCTATAAATTTTAGGGGGTCTTTCCCCCTTTTTTCGAAAATCAGCCAAATTTTCTCAGGCGCATAACTATTGATAGGTAAGATTAAACTTGATGAAACGTATATATTTGAAATCAGAATCAAAATATGATTCTTTTGATGTATCTATTGGTATCAAAACTCCGTTTTTTAGAGTTTCGGTTACCATTGAGCCGGGTCGCTCCTTACTTACAGTTCGTTACCACGAACTGTTTGATTTAGTACCATCATAACTACTGCATATGACAAAACTTGTCCGCTGAAGACACTCAGACAGAGACCAAATATGCCGCAAAAACCATGGGCCGATGAAGAGCTAGTTAACTTATTTGAACAGCGTGACAGTGCGTTTCAGGATTATCTGAGATCTTCAAAGGCGGAAGATAATGCTCATTTTAAACAGCTTCGGAATATGGTGAACTCACTGAAAAGGAAAAAAAAAAGAAACAATATTACTCGGCACTTTTTGAGGAAAATAAAGCAGATCTGAAAAGAACTTGGAAAGTTATTAATAAACTGGTTAGTGGGCCTCGGAGAACTCGAGACCCTCGAATTGAAATCGAAGGAGTGGTAGATAAGATAAGATATTTATTTCAAAAAAATCGCTATCACAAGCCCACAAAGGGCCAAATTTGGACTTTGGAGTCGACAATATAAATGGTTACACTAAAAAAGCAAAGAACAACAACGAAATAGAGAAAACCATAATGAACAATCATTTAAAAGTCAATAATTAAAACTGTAAAAAGTCAATGAAAAAATTAAAAAGATAAAAACTAGTCAAACTAAACTTAGAGCGAGACATAAATGCATTAAAAACTGGTCAAACTAAACTTAGAGCGACACATAAATGCATTTAAATTAAAAGGGATACTAAGAAAATGTCAATAATTCAACTACAGTAAATCAATAAAAGAGTTAAAAACTATAAAAACCGGTCAAGAAAGGGGGGGGGCAAGCAAATGAGTGCAAGAACCTGGGTAGTACCATCAGCTAATAAACAAAAAAG
This sequence comes from Artemia sinica, assembly GCA_027921565.1. Classification (NCBI taxonomy): domain Eukaryota; kingdom Metazoa; phylum Arthropoda; class Branchiopoda; order Anostraca; family Artemiidae; genus Artemia; species Artemia sinica. Next base: position 22,893,194 of record CM051274.1, read on the forward strand.
AGGGAAAAAAAAGAAACTATTGAGACATTTTATTTATATTTTCTGTAATGAAGGGGATAAAAGTTCTTTCGTATCTGTAAGTAACGCAGCGAATGGGGGACAAAGCAGGGATGGGCTCAGAAACAGCTCGAGGCGGCCGTAATCTGGATGGGGAGTGACGTTTGGGGAAAATACTTGCCGTCCAAGGGTTTGTTATGGCATTTTTTGCAAAACGGAGGCACAACGAAACCCTCCTTTGCTCCAGGGTTTTCAGACTAGCTTTTTAAAGGAGCAGAGAGTATGGCACATTGCCTTCTTTAAAAATTATTTGCAAGGCCCTTTTTTGAATTGATTCGATTTTTTCCGATTCTTTGAGAGAGATACCAGGGTGCCAAACTGGACAAGCATATTCTAGATGCGGGCGGACAAAAGACGTGTAAATTCTTAAGGAGTGGGAAGGGGGGGACGCTGAATTTATTTAGGAGCTTAAGGAGGACGATAGACACATTAGCTCTATGGATGATGTCTTTAACATGAATATCCCACTTTAAATTTGAAGACATTGTGACGCCAAGTAGTTTAAATGAGGACACAGAAATTTCAGGAGGGATAGGATTAAGAAAATAGGGCGAGGATTTGAGGAAACAAATGGGCATTATCATGGACTTAGAGGGGTTTACTGCCATGTCTAAGTTTAAGGCCTCGTCTCCAATTTCATTGAGGATACTCATAGGGTCACTTATTAAATTTCTGAAGCAAGTTTCAACAACCATTAGGTCATCAACAAATTTCCATCGGTCAGGAAATTCCTTTGCGAGGCTGTTGATCATTACTGAATAAAGGAGGGGACCTAGGAGAATACCTTGGGGTATGCCGTTGTGGACAGGGAGAGGATTTGAATAATAGTTTTGGTATTTGACAACTTGCGATCTATTTGTTAAGAAGGAGGCAACTAATTTCACCAGTAAGGGATCAAAATTGAACTCGTTAACAAGTTTCTCAATTAAAATATTGTGGTTAACAAGGTCGAATGCTTTCTGAAGGTCAATGGAAATTAAATTTAGCCAGGAATTAGGCTTTTCAAGGGTTTTCCCGATGTGGTCAATAAGAGAAACGAGGTAATGGGAAGTAGAGGTGGATTTTAGGTTCCCAAATTGTTTCAATTTAGTAAGAGGTAGGATTTTTTCCTTTCGCCAATCTGCAAGTAATCCTTCATAAAGTTTCGAGAAAATACGAGTAAGAGTTATAGGCCGAACACCTTCAAAACCAGGCTTTCCATTTTTCTTTTTCTAAGGGGTTATGAAACCCTGTTTCCAAATTGTAGGAATTTGCCCAGACTCGGTAATCTTGTTAAACAGGAAAGACAAGGGCTTACACAAGAAATCACCGAAGGCACTAATAAGAGGAAAGGGGATATCCAAAGGACAAATACTTGTTTTTCTTAGTTTTTGAATCCTTCTTTCTATCTCAGACGGAGAAACAGTGGGTAAAGAAGGGGAAAGGGCTCCTGATGGTAATTGGTCGGACAGTGGTGGAAGACTTTGGACAATGGAAGCGAGGAATTTATTGAGATTATTGGCAGTAATATCAGGGGACTCGGGTAGATCGAAGTTAAGCTGTTCAAGCCTCCTGCCACACAGCTTTTTAACCTCAGAATACCAGTTTTTTGGTTTATTAGTAAACAATACTTCGACCTTATTTTTGTAGTACGATCGTGCCAATTTGCGAATTTCTCTTTTAATTGATTTTCTTAGTTTATTGGCTTCATCTGGTTTACCATTTTTGAAAAGCTTCAATTTGGTTCTATTTGGTGTTTTTATAGTTTGGTTAATAAAGGGTTTATCACTGGAGCAATTTTTAAATTTTTTTCCGGGAAGCAAATTTGATATTTGTCAATTAGCTTTTTGTGGAACAAAGCCATTTTCTCATACAAATTTTTTAAACTATAAACATCGGACAAATCTTCAGTATTCAGCCATATACCAAAAGAAAGAAGACCAGAATTTTGAAGAGGGCTATAACTGCCATAAGTTATTGAGAAAGAATGATTAAAATTTGAGGAGGGGGATAAAAGAATCGAAAGATGATAACTCCCACCTAATGGAGGCAGAGCTGAGGGAGGGTTGTAAAAATTATACATATTAGTTAAAATAACATCAAGAGAAGTATTTCCCCGAGTCGTTGGTATTTTAACAATATGCTTAACTTTAAGTGAGGAGTAAAAAGAATCCATTTTAAGGTCGTTTGCATCGCCAACTAAAAAAAGACCAGCATTGGGGTATTTAGAAATAACAAAATCAGCACTTATCTGCAATTGCTGGATGAATTTACGTTTTGACTCGATATTTTGATTTGGGGAGTAATAGAAAACGGCTATTGCAATAATATTAAATGGACGAGGGGGAACTTTTGGTCTAATACTTAGCCAGAGGATTTCATCGTACTCGGATAAACTATGGACTCGATTAACATTTGGGTAAAGGTTACTCTTAGTAAAGAACAAAACACCGCCACCTTTTTTTCAAGTGGGTGGTCTAAAGGACGGAGTTTAATAAACTCTGAATAATTTGTCAGGCGCAGAGACCCTGGGTCGTGGGACTGTACTTCCGTAATAGCTCTAATATCGATTAAATTTGATTCTGAAAGCACCTCGAGTTCAGTGAGCTTTTCAAAATTAAGACTTTCGGCATTAGTAACTAAAAGTTTGGGAAAAACAAACCGATTGGGGAATTTCGACAGGGATACTTGGTGTGTTTGAGAATTTCCTAGGTGGGGTTTCAATTTAATATTATGATGCTGCGGAGAAGTAGGGTAAGAGAAGGATTTACCTTGGGGATTGGAGGTAGAGGGAAGGGCGAGGATACAGACGAAGCTTGATGAGGAAGGTGCGACTTGTTTTCAGTTGTCGGGAAGTGCGAACAATTAGGATTTAATACAAGACAATTATTAAATGCAAAAGGTCTCAGACCTGAGTCACCCTGGTAGGGTGGGCACGAGGGATTAAACGCATGGGTCGGAGGCAGGAAAATATAGGAGGGGAATAAGACGGAGGTATTTTTAGGGGATTCAACTTGGGAGGGGTTAACTTGAGTGTTAAGAGGGAAGGGATTTTGCTGGGAATATGGTGTTTTTTTCCTGGGTGGTAAAGGTGGAAGTTTTTTGAGTGAGCAGGGTGGATTTGGGATAAAAAGGAAGAGTATGCGCTGGTCAGCTAATTTTACTAATTGAATGAAGGGGGCTCCACTTTTGGGTTGATTGAGAACTTGTAACTATTTTACTATTAAAAATTTTACTGCACCTGGCTATAGCACGATAATCCCTGTATTTCAAATGTAATAACATGCACTTAATTTCAAAACAAAGGCCACTGTGAAATTTATGGCAGGGTTTGGAATGGGAAAGGGAGCAAGAATTGTCGTTACAGTGACCAGTAGTTAAAAAAGACATACAAGGGTGAACAAAGGTACAATCACTCTTTTTTATACACTTGTTGGCCAAGTGAAAACGGCAGGCAATATAATTAATCCCTGATTTGGCTTCAGGAACCGATTTACTAATAATACTCAAGTTGTCACTGGCCCCTGGATCTGGAATATTGGCTGAGTTCACACTTAAATTGTCACTGACCTCTGGATCTGGAATATTGATTGAGTTCTCATTTAAGTTGTCACTGACCTCTGGAACTAGGTGACCAATTAAATTCATATTTGAGTTGACACTTGCTTCATTAATATTCATGTGTTGTGAGTTGTTGCTTGTGGATTGAATTGCAGTTGGTTTCAAATTGGCGTTTTTTTTTATTTGTATTCACAAACTGTAGTGTGTTCTTAATTATATTTCTCCTAAGATCAATGAAAGTAGAAATTTCGTTGGTAATGAACTCGAGTTTTTTTTTTCAGCCCTAAAAGGGAGGGGAGGGAAGGGTCACATAGGGGGCTGGAATCACAAATGCCACAAGGAAAATTTTAAGTCTGGCAGGAGGCATCATTAGAAGGCTCACAATTGGATTCAAAATCCGTCTGGGTACTGGCATCTTTAGTTTCTAGCAGAAAATCAGTCAGCAACTGGCAACACTGGTTAAAACTCGTAGGGGAGTAGTCTGACACTCGCTTTGGGCTGCAATGGAAGCTTTACCATCCCTTTGGCAAGTCGGGGCAAGGGGGGACGACCTGATATCATTTAAAATTTCTTTTAAGGAAGAATTTATTACTGACAATCGGCGTCGTGGGGTATTGCTAGCTTTTGAAGAATTTGTTCCTGACAATCGGCGTCGTGGGGTATCATTAGCTTTCGAAGAATTAGGGGTAGTATATTCTTGATTTTTGGTGATGTTTTGTTTCGAGGAACAATCCAAACATAACCAGTACTTATTCCACTGAGAACGTTCTATCCCCGCATATTGCTCATGAATAGAAGAGTTGCATATACTACATACCAGGCAATTGATTGTTACCCTTAATCTACACTCAGGACACACTCTCTTAAAGTCTTTTGGTTGTCCTTTAGTCATTTGGTTGATTAATATAAAGGGTTAAAATATTCAATTCACGTGATGGCTGGTGATAAAATCCGGAAGTTAGGCCACAGTTAATCAACTTTGTCACTGAATTGGTTGTCCTTTAGTCATTTGGTTGGTTAATATAAAGGGTTAAAAAGTTCAATTCACCTGATGGCTGGTGGCAAAATCCGGAAGTAAGAATACAGTTAATCAACTATGTCACTGAATTAACTGAGTTTAATGCAGAAAGGCATAAACCAAATAGGTGTTAACAGGTTGAACTCTGGCTGAAGTTTGGTGATTATTTTACTAACATTGGAACGAAGATACAAGCGGAAACTAGAAATTGCCAAGCTCTTGTTGGTGGCAACTCGTTTGCTGATGGGAGGGGTGAGGGAACGGAAATAGAATTTTGTCCCTGTGATTCATATGAATTAGCAAAGATCGTCAGCTCGACTGGATCCAACAGTGCCGGGTTAGATGGTGTTAACCTGAAGACTATTCAATCAATTCTGGTGTACATTCTTCCTGTGCTGGTGCACCTAATAAATTTATGAATGGAGAAGGGAGCATTTCCAAAATTATTGAAAACAGCAAAGATTCTCCCTCTCTACAAAGGGGGCACTCAAATGGATATATCAAACTGGAGGCCTATTTCTATTTTGCCAGTGTTTTCGAAAGTTTATGAAAAAGTTATCCATGGAAGACTTTATGGTCACCTCACGAGCCTGCATGCATTGTATGGTGGCCAGTTTGAGTTCCGGAAGGGCCATTCGGCTACGCATGCTGTTCAACATCTTTTAGAAAATGTTAATTTAGCTTTGGAAAAGGGTGAATATTGTATTAGTATTTTTATAGATTTTAAAAAAGCGCTTGATACCGTTGATTAAAGTATTTTATTGGATAGATTAAGGGATTTGGGTGTAAAAAAGAGATGTTTGGATTGGTTTACTTCGTATTTAAATGGTAGGTCAGTTAGGGTAAATCTAGGGGAAAAGTTTTCTAAGTTTTTCCCTGTTTCTTGTGGAGTTCCCCAGGATTCCGTCTTAGGACCCCTGTTGTATTTAGTGTATGTTGACAGTATGCGGTTTTATATTCCTGGTGCGTCTATGACATCTTTCGCTTGTTGTGGCAGCGAAGACTCTTGAAGAATTGGTCCAGACAGCAAACAGAGCTCTGCAAGGGTTGAGTGACTTTGTAGGCATTAGCTTATATAGCATTAACGCGGCAAAGATAAACTATATTCTGTTTAGTCAAACTGGTGTATCCCCAAATCTTCCCAGTGAAATAGCAATAAATGGTAATGTACTAAAGCGTGTTGAGGAAGTGCGTTACCTAGGATTCATTCTCGATCAGAACCTCAGCTGGAGAAGACACAGTGATGTGGTTGCGTGTAAGGTAGCCCGTGGCCTTGGGATTTTAAGATGTTTTCAGCAGTTTTTACCTTCTCATATTTTAGTTCTTTTATACCATTCTTTGATTGCGCCGTATATAAATTATGGATGTATGATTTGGGATAGTAATTTTACGTGCAATTTTAAACGAGTGCCGATTCAGCAAAATAAAGCAGTGAGATTAATAGGTAAGTATGATACAGGAGTTTTAAGTACAGAGTCGATTTTTGGGAAACTTAGGATTTTGAATGTAGGTCAGATTAGAGATTTTCAGATTGATATTTTCTGTTTCAGAGTTTGAATGGCTTAGCGCCTGATGTTTTTAGTAATTTTTTTCGTTTTAACTCATTTTAACATGGATATGCTACGAGAAATGCCGGAGACCTGGTAAGCGAGCCAAGAAGTACGATTCGTTCTAGCCATGTGGCAAGGCACTCGGGTCCGGTGGTCTGGAATACTTTTCCAGACTCAATTCGGGAAGCGGGAAATGTCCCACAATTTAAAAACCAGTTAAAGATGCATCTTCTTGCGGGCGGTTGGTGAGTGTGGGGCTGGAAGACGAGAGAGGACAAATTAAGTAATTTTGTTTTTTGTTCTGTTATTAATATATTCGTTTTATTATATTATTTTTTTTTCATAATTTATTATTCAGTAACTGTTATTATTATCTCTTTTTTTTATTGTTCTTTATTTGTGTTTATTTCAGTGATGATTTGGCTAGTTTTATAATTTAGTAAATGTGTACTGGTTGCGTTTTTCAAGCATATATGTGCTTTATTTCTAACCGGTTACTCGTCAAGCCAGCATGAATCATTTTTAGTAAAGTTGTTGAATCTTGAAACCCTTAGCACGGAACGAGAAGCAAAAATGAAAAAATAAATAAATAAAAATAAAGTAAAAAAATGAAAAATAATGACCTGTGGAAGGCATTTACAAATTAAGAAAAATGCTAACAAGTCACATACTAATGCATTCATGCAAATAGTTTATTTTACGTATACGAGCTTCACCCGGAACTTTGGCTAGAACTTGTCCATGATCAGACCAAACACTTCTTGGGCCAAAGGTGCTGTGAGGTGGAGTAAGGTATCCTGCTCAAGTTGGTCAACCCTGTCCTCTTATTTAGAAATTTAATTTTCAAGCAAGTTCACAGCATTATAAAGTCTTTGAAGGGTTGTTTCAATTTTTTTAAATTTAGCATTATATTCAAGAGAAATAGAATTATAAACTTCGTTCACAATATCTTCACTGATAATTTCAGAAGCTCGGCGATCTTTCATTGTGTCTGATACGACACGAGAAATGTCATTCATTAGGTTGGACTTAGTGTTCATTAGTTCCTCTTGAGTTTCATTTATTATTTCCTTTAAAGTTGATGCTGCTGCAGAAGTCGGAGTTGACGGCGCTAGGCTGGATTTTACTTTAGTTTTAGTTGGTAGAGACAAGTCGGTTTTACTCTTAGTCTTGAAAAAATCAGGGAATAGGCGCTGCTCTTCAAAAGCCTTATTTACATCTTTATCTGTCTTTGTACAAGCTTCTTTAAAGTGCTCATTCCAGTTGCGTATATGAGCTTCAGCTATATTATGCTCAGAATGGGTACTGTAGAAAAAGACTAGATATCTAGCTTGATTTTCTGGTATTTGGTGGTTTTAATAACTACTGATGGCCATAAGGGGTATCCCTGAAATGAAGCTAGGACAATATCGAACTGTTTATATTTTGCCATTTTACAATCTGCAGTCACGATGGGGGGGGGTGCTTCAGGTAACAAACTTCAATAACTAAATGTTCCAATCTTCCACCCCTAAGTACTCACGTTTGTAAGATGTGCTTGGTTCCTTACACAAGTTCAACAAATTTCAGCAAGGACTGTATCCGATTCAATCGGAAACTTGTTTAGCTCTTCAATCGTAGAACTCTGACGGTGAATTCTTAAACAAGATTATATCTTACACACGAAAGAAGTCAAGTTTGGTTAATGATAATAAAATAAAATAAGATGAAAATATAATAGTTTATTATAGTTTATTATATAATAGTTATAATAGTTAGTTATTTTTAATATAATAGTTTAATAGTTTTTAATACAAATATAATATGTATTACAAATATATATAAATATATAAATATATATATATATATATATATATATATATATATATATATATATATATATATATATATATATATATATATATATATATATATATATATATATATATATATAATATATATATATATATATATATATATATATATATATATATATATATATATATATATATATATATATATATATATATATATATATATATATAAATATATATATCAAAATCATTTGGTTCGCTGTTGTTGAAAGTTCAGGAAATTAGGTCTTTTATGATGACAACCCCCCCCCCCCCCAAAGCCCTCAGGGTAAAGATTATAAGTTATGTCCTGGGGGCATATGAGGTTTTTATAGAAAGGGTTGTTGTAGAAATTTCAAAAAGGGCTCATTTGATTGGAAATTGAAAGAGCTAGTGCCCTTTTTTATAGTAGAAAATGATTGGAGGGCAACTAACCTCCCTCTCACACCCACCATTTCCACAAAGACATCTAATCAAAATTTTCAGATAGCCATTTTTTCAACGTAGTTGAAAGTTCTAGAAATTACGTCTTTGAGGATGACAACCCCCCCCCCCCAATTCCCAGGGCAAGGGTTGTATGTTACGCCCTGGGGGCATATAAGGTTCTTATAGAAAGTGTTGTCGTAGAAACTTCAAAAAGGGCCCATTCAATTAGAAATTAACAGGGTAAGGGCCCTTTTTAATAGTCGAAATTAATTGAAGAGCAAGTAACCCCCCTCTCCCACCCACCATTTCCCCAAACACATCCGATCAAAATTTTGAGATAGCCATTTCGTTTAACATAGTTTAAAAGTCTGGAAATTAGGTCTTTGAGGGTGACAACCCCCCTCCCCACAACCCCAAAGGGCAAAGGTTGTTAGTTTTGCCCTGGGGGCATATAGGGGTTTTATAGAAAGCGTTGGCATAAAAACTTAAAAAAGGGCTCATTAGATTGGAAATTGACAGGAGTATTGCCCTTTTTAATAGTCGAAGGTAGTCGGAGAGAGAATCACCCCTCCCCACGGCCATCATTTCCCCAAACATTTTTGATCAGCATTTTGGTATGGCCATTTGGTTCAATGTAGTTAAAGGTCTGGAAATTTTGTCTTTGAAGATGGCATCCCTCCCCCATAGCCCTAAGGACAAGGGTCGTAAATTATGCCCTTGGGGCATATAAGGTTTTATAGAAAGTTTTCTCGTAGAAGCTTCAAAAAGGGCTCATTCGATTGCAAATTGAGAGGACCAGTACCTAATTTATAAGTCGAATGTGATCAGAGGGTAATTCCCCCCCCCCCCTCTTCACGCCCTCTATTTCACCAAACACTTCCAATCAAAATTTTGAGATAGCCATTTTGTTCCACGTATTTGAAAGGTCTATAAATTATGTCTTTGAGGATAATAAATCCCCCAGCCCTCAGAGCAAGGGTTGTAAGTTATGCCCTGGGGGCATATAGCGTTTTTATAGAAAGCCAGGTCATACAAACTTCGAAGAGGGCTTATTGGATTGGTAATCAGACGCTCTAGTGCTCTTTTTAAGAGTCAAAGTGATCGGCAAGAGTAGGAGCAAGGGTTTTAAGTTATGCCCAGGGGATGTTTAAGGTTTTTTTGGAAGGGATAGTTGTTTAACTTTAGAAGATGTTCAGTCGTTTCCCCTAAAAAAAGACTAGGTCAATATAAAACGAGCAGAAATTAATTTAAAAAAACTATTTTCTACAAAATAGGTTTTTCAAAAAAAGTGAAGAACTCCATCAAACCAAAAATGAACAAAATAGAATCAAATAATCTACCAAGCATACAACTACCACAAATCAGTATCAATAAATAAATGAAATCCAAAACAAACAGAAATTAAAATAAACAGAATCAAACTCAAAACGAGCAGATATTAATATGAGTAGAGTCCTAAACCCCTATGCTTTCTAAAAGACAGAACATAATTTGTACTTTATTGAGAAAATTCTTTTAAATGTTTTCATTTTTATAACTTTAAGAAATCAAAAATTAATTAAAATTTTAAGGAATAAATATCAGCATATGAATATTAAACTAACAATGGACATTTTTTTTAGTAAATCCGTTTGAACTTTTTTTCAGTAAAGGACAAATCATATTCTGGATTTTAGAAAGCATATGGGTTTAGAACCCTATTCGTATTAATTCCTGATTGATTTGATGGAGTTCTTTACTTTTTATTAAAAACTTATTTTGTAGAAAGTAGTTTTTTTTAATTAATCACTATTAAAGAATAAATGAAACTCAAACGAACAGAAATTAAATAAACAATCATAGAAAAAACAAACAACAGGTACTAATATAATGAATAGATAAATGTCAAACCGAGTAAAGCCTAACATTGGTGATAAGGCTGTGGAGGGTGAACTTAATGTCCAAGAGGCATTCACTTCATTCTTCGCTAATATTGGTAAGAATATTACTTCTACAGTTACTTTGTCTCGGCCTTAGCCGGACTTTAGATTTTACCTCGGCCCGTCTTGTGTTAAGTCTATGTTTCTTCAGCCAGTAACAGTAAGTGAAATTACTAAAATTGTTAATGACTTGAAAAACTCGTCCTCATCTGGGCCAGACTTTATCCCTACTAAGGTAGTTGAAATCTCTTCTTCCTTCAATAATTTTGCCTCTAACAAAACTTGTTAATCTTTCATTTGAATGTGGAGTTTTTCCGGATGCTCTCAAGCGTGCTCGGATTATTTTTTTGTATAAGGGTGGACCAAGAAATGATCCGGTAAATTATCGACCTATTTCAATTGTATCAATATTCAGTAAAAATATTTGAAAAGGCTAGGCTTTCTCGTCTCCTTACTTTCCTAAAATCTGAAAATTTTCTTCATGATTTTCAATTTGGGTTTCCGAATGAAGCACTCCACTGAACATGCCTGTATGACCCTTTTGAATTTTTTTTCATTCTGCGTTAGATTCGGGATTGATTCCGGCTGCTATATACCTGGATACTCGTAAGGCTTTTGATTCCTTAACCCATGAAATTCTTCTATCGAAGATGTCTCATTTTGGCATAAAGGGAAATGTATTTTCGTGGTTTCAGTCTTATTTGAAGGATAGGTTCATTTCTGTTGATCCACTTTTCCTGTCACTCTCACAAGTGAATTTTGGCGTCCCCCAGGGATCAGTTTTAGGGCCTGTGCTATTTATGATTTATGTAAATGATCTTTATTATATTGTAAAAAAGCAGAAACTTATTAATTGCTGTGGACTTTGTCATCCTATGCCTTCCCTTGCCCATATTGGCAATTATAGTTCGCCCTCTTCTGATGTCCTTGTTTGTTTTGCTGGTGACAGCACACTTGGCACTTCGGGAAACTGCTCAATCAGAGCTTCGATTAAATTTGGAAAATTTGTTTGGGAGGGTAATTTTGTGGCTTGATGTTAATTATCTTACCCTAAATTTTTCCAAGTCCAGTTTTTTTATTTTTTCGCGTGTTTCTCAGGTTTATTCCCAGTTATCAGAAATTGACCAGCCAAATGGGATAATTCATAGATCTAACGATCGATATGTTCATTTTTTGGGCATTCTTGTTGATGAAAACCTATCTTTCAAGCGTCATATTGATTTTATTAAAATAAAGATACGCAGGAGTCCCGGTATTTTAAGGAAACTTAAACATACTTTTCCTGGATCAATTTTGAAAATCCTTTTTCACTGCTCGATCCAATCTTACTTTCTTACTGTCCAATATTGTGGATGTCAACCTTTCCTTCACTGTTAAAACCACTTTCTAAGGTTTACAATAAAGCTAGACACCTCATTCAGGAAACTAATTGTTCATTAGTTATCCAATTGCATGATCTTGAGTCACTGTACATTCTTTCATGTGCATGCATTACTTTTTCTCAGCTTCATGGTGACCTCCCCCGGCCCCTAAGTGTTCCGCTATCTTTTATCTCGGATCATAATAATTATAATCTTCGCAATATGACAAATCATGTTCAAGTTCTGTTTACTCCTTGCATAAGGTCTGCTTTGAATCCTTTAACGGTGTGTCATATTGTTTGGAATAAGTTGCCTGAATCGGTTCGAAGGTGCCACTCATTCGGTTCGTTTAAAAAAATTGTTAAATATTCTTTGGCTTCGTAGAAGTTATTTTTATCTGTTTATTATTATTATTATTTTTCTTATTATTAGTATTTTTTATGATTATTATTTTTTTTTAGTCTATTTAATCTACTTAATTAATTTAGTTTATTTATTCTATTTTTTCCTACAGTTTTATTTTATCTTTCTTTTCTTTTCTTCTCCTTTTGCTCTTCTGTCTGTGAGTAAGTGATCATTTTAAATTTTCTTTTGTTTTTCATATCTGAGTAAGTAACTCATTTGTCTTCCCCGTTCTTTACAGGCCAATGAGCCTTTGGGGGAAAAATAACATGTATAATTGTATGTGTATTTAATGAAGAATAAATCTTATCTTAATGCATAAGTACCTATACACACACACACACACACACACACACATATATATATATATATATATATATATATATATATATATATATATATATATATATATATATATATATTATATATATATATATATATATATATATATATATATATATATATATATATATATATATATATATATATATATATATATATATATATATATATATATATATATATATATATATAATATATATATATATATATATATATATATATATATATTATATATATATATATATATATATATATATATATATATATATATATATAATATATATATATATATATATATATATATATATATATATATATATATATATATATATATATATATATATATATATCGTCACCATTCCAACTAAATGGAACTGACACTCTCCTCGTTTTTCTTTTTGTTCTTTTCTGTACGTTGATGACCATGTACTAAGTACTACAGATTTGTATATGTGACTATAATAATTATTAGAGGGAATTTTGGGAATAAAAGAATCTGAAGAACTTATAAAAAAATTAAGTTTAATTCTAAATTTTCTTAATATACCATATTGTCAAGGCCGTATCCAGAAGGGTCGGATGTTAGGGGGTTTACCCCCCCCCCCTTCCCTCAAGTGTTTGTCCGACTCATAAAACGTAACAAAAAGGAATATAAATAACTTTTATGTTTTTTTCAATTTTAACCTCCCCCCTCCCTCCAAAAAAATCCTTTTGTAATCCCCCCTCCCAGACAAAAATCCTGGATACGACCCTGCATATTGTATCGAATTATTTCATTTTTTTATATCTGAAACTGTCGTTTAAAATCATATGCACTATTATTGCTTAGACATTATCCTATAATAGGGATGAATGTGTTTAGTTTTAAAATGGTGCTATCAATGGAGAAATAATTATCGCCCAAAAGCTGAGTAATTTAGTATCCAAAGATTTGAATAAATGCAGCGGTACTTGTCAATTACACTGACCCCACCGAAGAAGTGAAGTTAGGTTAATCATAATGAAATATACCAAAATATGATGAAAATACAATAGGCTCCTTTAGAAACAAAATTATGGAAACTACAACAGATAATTATGGAAAGCAGGCCGCCCAGAACGCATTATCCGAAATGACAAACCTAACTCTACATTATAACCTAACCAACTCCATGTATATACTCCAGGGCGGATCCAGGATTTTTTTTGGGGGGAGGGGGTAAAATAGGTTGATCCGATAAACTTGCGTTAGGAGCAAGTTCAATTAACGCAAACTTGCGTTAATTAAGTAAATTACACTACTTTAGACTACGCTAGGGGGGGGGGGCTCCAAAAAGCATTTAAAAATTATCTTCGTCCCTGTATTGTCAGAGTTGTTTAATAGACTATAGATTAAGTTGTAAATTAATCCCTCATTAAGCCAGTGGCTGTATATTGTCTTAGAAAGGTCACTATATGAAATTGCTGAGTGTCAAAACATTACAAATTTAACCCTCATTAAAATGTGTCGCGGAATAGAGTTGTTTTTAAAATACTCAATTCAAGACATTTCCTCCATCAGGTATTACAAGTAAATTTTAAGCCTACATTACAGCTTTTCATCTTGAAAAAAAGTAGCACAAGGAGAAAAATATAAGTTAATCAGTATGAGCCTAATGCATATAATAGACAACAGACATTAACGTCCGTCCAACCTTGCAATTTATAGGTTAGGGCGGTCTTATTCTTAGGTGGCTAAAAACCCTACTAGCCCTATTGAAACTAAAACAGAAAAAAAAGTATTATTTCAAAATACAATACATAGACATAGACAAAAATCGGTTTAAAAAAATACCTTCGTTGATTCGTGACAAATTGGTCCATAACCATTCATTGAAATAAAGGAAGGAAAGTGAAAAAGAAGACTGATAGGGACATAAAAGAATTGAAGAAATGAATGGTCAATAACCCTATTCATTATCGTGACATAGTTTCCATTGATTTCTTCTCATAAACAAATCTAAAAAACAACTTACTGGTAGCTGCCAACAGTGTATAACCGAATCCCTGAAGCGTCAAAAGCAACATATTTTATCGCATAAAAGAATAAAAGAATTGAAGAAATGAATGGTCAATAACCCTATTCATTATCGTGACATAGTTTCCATTGATTTCTTCTCATAAACAAATCTAAAAAACAACTTACTGGTAGCTGCCAACAGTGTATAACCGAATCCCTGAAGCGTCAAAAGCAACATATTTTATCGCATAACTAATTAGAGGATCCAAGAGAAATGTTAAAAATTGAAAGTGACACATTTTTGTGACAATAACAATCTTATTTATAGATTCTTTTAAGTTACTAGCAAATAAAGTGCCAAAGCTGAAAATATTTAAAAACTACTCCTTCAGCCTACCGTTAAACAATAGGCTAATTATATAGGCTACTCGGCTAATTTTTCAGTCTTTTAACTATCTTTTTGCAACACAAACCTATAAAAACACTTCTTCTATCTTTCATCTGATGATTCCTATACAAAAAACAACAACAAAAAACACACTAAATAAGTCGAATTTCATGATGTTTACGACCTCCCTCATCAGTTTTTATAAATTCCATGTAATTTAGCAGAGTTTTACCATTTATCAAATTAAGCTCCCTTCCCCTGAGATAAGACCCAATACGACAAATGTTATGCATTAGTGTTCGACTAAAAATAACAAAGAATATGAAGAAATAAAGGAGAATAAATATAATTAAAAAACCAAAACGAGAGTGATTTTTCATCCAGCTACAAATTTTGTCCTTCATACTCTTCAATTTTTTTTCGAATGTCATGTATAGCCAATATGGTCTTAAAAAATATTTATAACTAGTTTGGATTTGCAATACGCCCCAACAACTGATCCATATTTTGCAAATTGTGTTTTGGTAACATCGATGCCTAATCCAAGACAAAAACATCATCAAATTGCGCTAATTCTATAGCATTATTGGGGCCACGTTATTTGCTGGAAATAGATTCTGATGAAAGCGGAAATTTCAGGCCAAATGTCTTGTCTGTGTTGTTTGTCCAATGGGCAATAGAATGGACGCAATTCCATGGTGATATAAAGAAGTTTTTGCCGTTACGGCTTAGTACATCATCTTTTTTTTTCCGACATACTTAGAATCATTGGCAGCCCGTGAAATTTTATTCAAAATTTCAATCTGTTTTCCTTGCAGAAGCCGATGCATACGTTCTCCAATATTAGCTGAATCATCAGAATTTAGAACATTCATTTGGTCATCTTGGTCATGATTGTAGCAGTAGCTGCAACCTAGTAAAGACCAAACCACAGCACATAGTAACCAAAAATCAAAAACCGCGTGTTGAAAAAAACTGCCTAGTGAAAAAAATTGCCATCTGACATTGATTCATGAGCTTTAACTGTTATTTCGGTTTGTGTTAAAAGTAAAAGTTTATGGCAAAAAGACATTTATGGTGATTTCGATAAAAAGCCAGAAACCCCTCAAAATTGCGTCAGATTAAAATTAAAAGTGTACCATTGAAATCAGCATGGTTGGAAAAACCTTGAATTGGTTAATTACAGTCCCCCACCTTGAACAGCAAGGAAAATCACTTTTTCGCATCGGTAGTACTGATGCCTCCTTTTTTTCTTTTTCAGTGCTAGCGGGTTACCAGAACATCATAAAGATATTTAATGGTTCATTCAAAAGCTATTTTTCATATCTACGTGCTTTTTATAAATTCAATCATTTGCAAGCGCCATAATATAGGCAGCGCAATAGCACTGCCTAAGTAAAGAGCGAAAGGGCGCAATGTATTATTATTATTTTTTAGACCAGGCCACTTTGTATAAAAGGAGTGGTCGTAGAAACTTCGAAAGGGGCTCATTTGACTGGGAATTGAAAGAACTAATGCCCTTTTTAATGGTCAAAAGTGATTGGAGGGCAACCAGCCCCCCACGCCCATAATTCCCCCAAACACATCCAACAAAAAATTAGAGATTGCCATTTGGGTCAACGTAGTTAAAAGGTCGGAAATTACATCTTTGAGGATGACAACCCCACCCCCGCAGGGCAAGGGCTGTAAGTTATGCCCTAAATATTGACGAAGACCACACTGCCTTTCCATATCAAACAAACACAACTTAAAAACAATAGGGATATTTTTTCCAAGACAGTGCAATTTAAATCGGTGAATATTTCGGCCCTATGTCCAAGGGCCGTCTTCAGCACAAGAAAGAAAAATTAAAAACTTACATTAACATACGAAGTTTAAAACTAAAAATGTTCTTAAAAACTTTTAAAACAGCCCCAGCATCCTTACTTCAACGAAGTTCAACCAGGACTGATAAATAAAATGATGAGAGAGGATGAATTCATTCAAACGAAATAAAATAAAATGATTAACTGCAAGTTTTCAAAGCTAATCTTGCTTTTTTAGCAGCTAGTCTTAAAGACTTTTTTGTAACGGGTTCAATACTATTGTCAATTGGTTTAATAAAATATTTTGTTAGATCATTTTTAATTAAATTTGAGTATAAAGAATTCAGTGAATATTCTCCTAAGTCCGTATTTAAGGAAATATTTTTATTTATTTTGAGCCTAATTTCGATAGATTCCCGAACTACCTGTTTTATCCCCAAATCACTACTAATGAGAGAAGATTTTTCAAAAAGTATTGTGTAGGCTTGAAAATTGGGTATTAAATTCTTATTTTTTAAAACATGTCTATTGGGGTCGTTACATGGATGACGTAATTTCACTTGGAATTATGGGGAAATGGAACTTCGGGGTCTCCTAGATCATCTTAATACTTATGATAGAAATTTGCAGTTTACCCTAGAAATTGAAAATAAACTACCATTTTTAGATGTGCTAATTATCCGTAATACTAATAATTTGGATTTTACTATCTATAGAAAACCAACACAAAACAATAGATATCTTCATTTTAATTCAAATCACCCCCCACAAGTTAAAAGAGCAGTTGTAACTTCTCTCATTGACCGTGCCCTGAACATTTGCTC
Organism: Artemia sinica; assembly: GCA_027921565.1. Classification (NCBI taxonomy): domain Eukaryota; kingdom Metazoa; phylum Arthropoda; class Branchiopoda; order Anostraca; family Artemiidae; genus Artemia; species Artemia sinica. Next base: position 22,910,636 of record CM051274.1, read on the forward strand.
CGATTCATACATAAAAGCAGAAATAAATTTTATCAGAGATATTCTTTTTGGCAACGGATACCCCATTCCTTTTGTCAATAATACGATTAACCGTAGACTAAAAAGACATTTTCGTAAAATCAACGATATTTCACAATGTACACCCCGTACATCCCAAGAATCACAACAAAAATAAAAAATATTTGCACAAAAAATAATCTGTATTTAGTTTTCACTAATAATTTTAAAATCACAAATTTTTTAAACTCCGGTAAAGATAAAACCCCAGTTACTCGCCAAAGAGGGGTTTATCAAATACCATGCGATTGTGGCAATTACTACGTTGGCAGAACTCATCAGAATCTAGAAAGGCGGATACACCAGCATAAAGAAGACATAGACAAAGCGTTGGTTGCTAATAGTTCTAATAACTCCTTTGATTCTGCTTTAGCTAGCCATATATTTGATAATCCCAGCCACACAATACTTTTTGAAAAATCTTCTCTCATTAGTAATGATTTGGGGATAAAACAGGTAGTTTGGGAATCTATCGAAATTAGGCTCAAAATAAATAAAAATATTTCCTTAAATAGGGACTTAGGAGAGTATTCACTGAATTCTTTATACTCAAATCTAATTAAAAATGATCTAACAAGGCCTTTAAGACTAGCTGCTAAAAAAGCAAGATTAGCTTTGAAAACTTGCAGTTAATAATTTTATTTTATTTCGTTTGAATGAATTCATCCTCTCTCATCATTTTATTTATCAGTCCTGGTTGAACTTCGTTGAAGTAAGGATGCTGGGGCTGTTTTAAAAGTTTTTAAGATCATTTTTAGTTTTAAACTTCGTATTTTAATGTAAGTTTCTAATTTTTCTTTAATGTTGTGCTGAAGACGGCCCTTGGACATAGGGCCGAAAAATTCACCGATTTAAATTGCACTGTCTTGGAAAAAATTTCCCTATTGTTTTTAAGTTGTGTTTGTTTGATAGTTATGCCCTGGGGTCATATAAGGTTTTTTTTATAGAAAGAGTGGTCGTATAAACTTTTGAGGGGGCTCATTGGACTGGTAATCAGAAGTTCTAGTGCCTTTTTAAGATTCAGTGATCGGAGGGCATCAATCCCCCTCCCCTTTTTTTGGTTTTAGACCAGGGTACTTCGTATAGTTGTCGTAGAAACTTTGAAAGGGGATCATTCAATTGAAAATTGCAATGTCTGGTGCCCTTTTTGAATAGTCGAAAGTGATTGGAAGGCAACCGGCCAAATTTAACTACCAAGTAGCTGACATCAGAATTAAGAATAATCGGGGGAAAATATCCAGATGTTTTTTATATACGCAGGCAAGCCCTCTGGAGTGCAGCCACGCTTAATTCGGGCAGGGGTAAGGGAAACAGTGTGATCAATCCTTTTTTTTCAGGAAATTAATACTGACATTAGTTAATAAATGTTTTTGAAGGAACACTATATCGTAATTTTGGAGCAATGCATCAATTATAGAGTCCCTGGGAAGCTTCTCATTAATATTAAGAGAAATATAGGAGCTGTCTTTTTTCATCATTTATAAGTCTTATTTTTCGTAGCAAGGATACTTTTTATCACAGGGCAAGTATAACTTACTGTAAGACGTATATCCACAGAAATATCTCAGGAACGATTAAGGGGATTCGAACCTTTCAGTTCTACTACACATGCTACTATTTACAACTATGACTGCTTGCGACTTCGATTACTAGGAACGGCGACTGTGACTGCGAATACTTGACACAGTGACTTTGACTACTTGCCACTGCTTCTACTACTAGTGCTGCAATTGAACTAAATTAAAAACTTTTTTAAGTGGATCAAGTTTGTAAAAATGGCACAGATGCAACATCTCAAGAATGGAGTAGGGTATTAAGTTGAAACTTTCAAGGGCATTAAAAACAAGTTTTGGGCTTTCACGTTGTCAAAAGGGTGTCTGTGCAATATCATAGAAAAAAAACTCAGGGTATTACATTGGATCTTGTGGATATTTGGAAGTCGTTTAAATTCCTCCAATTTTTTCGAGGAATTTACTGGAATATAAATTACTATCTTTTGATCAAATTCCTCAAAGGCTCCGGGATCCATATTATTTTCTAACAGCTTGCATCTTTTCTTCATGCTTCTAAATTATGCAGGTCTACTAATCGTCACCAGCCAACTCCAGGAAACGTCACTATTTTACAAATTTTAAGATGTGATCAAGCGAATTATTTTACCTTCCACTTCTTATAGTTTGAGTAGCAGTTCTTTTGCACTAAGTATTAAACTTCTACAAAGTTAAGTATGATTTGGTACTCGGTTATATATATATATATATATATATATATATATATATATATATATATATATATAATATATATATATATATATATATATATATATATATATATATATATATATATATATATATATATATATATATATATATATATATATATATATATATATATATATATATATATATATATATATATATATATATATCTATATATATATATATATATATATATATATATATATATATACACATAAACATATATATCAAGGCCGTACTCAGAGAGGGGGTATGACCACCCCCCCCCCCCCCGAAACGTTTGTCCGACTCGTAAGAACGTAACAAGTGATATAAAAAAAATTTTATGCGTTTTTGTGTAGCACCATCCCCGAAAAACTCCTTCTGTAACCCCTCCTCCCCGAAAAAACAAGACTGGATACGGCCCTGATTATATATATATATATATATATATATATATATATATATATATATATATATATATATATATATATATATATATATATATATATATATATATATATAATATATATATATATATATATATATATATATATAATATATATATATATATATATATATATATATATATATATATATATATATATATATATATATATATATATATATTATATATATATATATATATATATATATATATATATATATATATATATATATTCACCACCAGGCACCGGCACGACATTAAGAGTCATGTATTCTACCAACTGATTTAGCTCATTCTATGCCTTTTTTGTATTTACAGAATATATAAGGATTTGATCTATGGCTGAAGTTTACAGGCAAAGCGAATCAATATGCAAGAAGATATTAGGTTGAAATTTTCAATCGACTGCTCTAATTCAGTACCTTCCTCTTCAGATTCAGTCCAGCGGTGGTGGTTGTAGTAACCTTTCTAGTTGTAGAAAAGTTAGCGATCTTAAAAGTACACCGAGAAAAACGACTGTTCAAAAGATGTGTGTGTTATATCATCTTTTGTCAAAAGATACGCGTGTTAAATCATTTTGTATATGAAGATGCTGTTTTTTTTGTTTTTTTTTTATTATCAAAAATTGTATTTTGTTTTTAACATTATGGTTCAGTACTTATAAAAGCACGTAGATATACTAATTTCCTTTAAAATGAGCCTTTAAATAGCTCTCTGTGATGTTCCAGTGCCCTGCTAACACTGAAGAGGGAAGAAAAAAAGACAAAACATCAGTACTACTCCTGCAAAAAAGTGATTTTCTTTGTTGGTCAAGATAGCGGGCTATAAGTTTCGTGTTTAGGGTTTTCGGTGATGGAAATTCCAATTGTGTACTTTTTGTTTCGATCTCATGCCATTCTGAGGGGGTTCAGCCTAATTTTATAAATTCCCATAGAATGGTTTTCAAAAGAAGAATTAACTATTGTGACTAATCGAGATATCCTGCATAAGCTGCAAATAGCATTTTTTTTCACTAGTAAGTTTTTTTTTGTGTTTTTAATTTCTGGTTACTATGGACCGCCCATCATTCTTTACTAGGTTGCAGCTATCATTGTAGATATAGAATGATATTAATTGCTGAAAACTCATCAGTTCAATATTTTTTCAATGTTCTAATTAGTAATAAGAACAAAAAAAAAAATTGTAATATAATTCGTTTTCAGTAAAGCACCAATGACGCACTAGGCTATAGACATTTACACTTAGGGAAGGGAACAGTAGTCAAACTCTTGTTTGTAATGATTTTTGCTCGTTTTAAGCTTGATTTGCATGTCCAATTTGAGTTTTACTCGTTTTAAGATTTATTTATTCATTTATATTAGTACCTGGATATGTTTGTTTGCTATGATTGCCCATTTAATTTCTGTTCGTCTTGGGTTTCATTTATTCTTTAACAGCAAGTTCTGATTGTTTTGAGCTTGAATTATCATAGGAATTTATTTCTGCTGATCTTAGGTTTAATATGGCGATTACTTTCCTTTGAAATTTTTTTTTTTTTTGGAAAGTTCTTTTTTAATAATTACAATGATATCCGAGTCAAACTCAGAACGAGCAGGAACTAAGATGGATGAGGCTGACGTCCCCTATGACTTCTGAAAATCAGAAAGTAATTGGCACTTTACTGAAAACAGTCACTATTTCCAGCTGAATGTTCATATTTCTCATAATATCAGAAAAAAAACTAAACATCATAAACACGATTATTGAACAAAACCACAAATGAATGTGAATTGACAGTTTAATATAAATATACTGATGTTTATTCCTGAAATTCTTATAATGTTGGATTTATTAAAGTTAAGAAAGTAAAAAAATTTTAAATGCATTGTTTTAAGTAAATTTTAAATCATGTTGTAGTCTTCAGAAGGCATGGAGGATGTCAATCCCACACATCTTAGTTTCTGCTCGTTTTGAGTTTCACTCGGCTATTTATTGTAATTTCAGTTTTTTGGGTTTCATTTATTCATTGATGATTATTTTGGTTCATTATTTAATGGTTATAGCCTGCCTATGAAAATAACAGAAGGTAATTTTTGCAGTCGGCAGTGCACCCCTGATTGGCCAGCAATGTCAATATAGTAGTTTACAAGGGCCTTCATGATACTGTTCAGTCTGCCAAGCTGTGTTTCCGGGGTTAATGTTCTCACATTCCAGATACCGATCCGGAAAAAGTCTCGAGTCGTCAAAATCGTGCCCCAGGGCTCACCTTGTTCATTATCGTTAGGTATTTTTAACAGGGTGGAGGTCTTTTTCTGCAGGGGTAGTATGGGGCTAGGCCACTAGTAAGCAGTGTCTCATAGTTGTTTCTGGACACCCTTGTCACTTATGCTACCTCAAATTAAAACAAAGCCAGGCAGGTTATATCACTTATGTTCTATGCTTGTGATTCAGTGTAATTCAGGGATTCAGTCACCTCCTTCTACTCATCTGATAGGGTGGCTCTTAGTCTATTTTGTATGCAGTTTGATTTTTTGAATGCTTCAAAACATTAAAACAAAATTATTTATATTTTTCTGAGCTTTGGCGACAGATTGGCTGAGGTCCTTTACAAAGTATCTACTTTGTTTCGTCTTCTCTATCACAGGCTAGAAATCATCCTCGTTTTTGTTTCGTCTTCGATTTTTTTTTCTTTCATTTTTCTTGGTTTTTCGTACGAGAAACATTTAGTAGACACATCCAGTAAATGACACATGATTTGAGAATGTCACTAGCTTCTTTCAAGATTTAGAGAAGGGGTTTGGGGATTGATCACAGTAAGATACTATTTGAGGCTCCGCGTATTCATTTATCTTTAAATCTTTTGATACTTAAAAGCTAATAAAGTTATTCAGCTTTTGGCCGAAAATTATTTCTCCATAAGAAGCATCATTTTAAACTTACAAAATTCATCCACATTATATTACAATGTCTAAGCGACCATAGTGCGTATGATTTTAATAATCAAATAACCAGATATGAAATAATTTGACTCAGTGATATAATATGAAAGATAATACAAAAAATCTTAATTTTTTATAATTTAAGATACTTTTACGCCCCAAAAAATCTACTAAATATTACAGTAAACGTAAATATAAATTTATATTCCTTATTATATGACACCTTAGTACACGATTGAGAGCCGCTAGAAACCTGCAGAAATTGTTGCATTAGAAATTTTCAAGGAAAAGACGAGCAAAAACTTCAGCATATCGAGAAACAACCCTCTCTACTCATATAGAGACCCAAAATACCTTCAGTAAGCCTGCAAAAATCTATAAAGGTTTAAAATAAAACAGGTATAATTAGAATGCCGTTTATTAAAGAATCAATCCGGCACTATACACCACAGCCGACCCGTACAAAATTTTTATCAAAGTTAACAAATTTTCAATTAACAAAATAGAACCCCTTCTCTAGAGCCAGTTGTTTTTTCTTTCTTCCAACATAAAAAATGAAGTGTAAAAAAATTTTTTGAAAGTTACAGAAATTTAGAAATCAAATAAAAGAACGAGTGGGTTGAGGGATTGTAATAACTTAAGTAACTGGTTTACAGTTCGTCTTTGGCATGAGCTTCTTCTTCTTCTTCCTCCTAGAAAAAGACATAATTAAATTCATTATTCCTGGTGAAATAATCGAGAAATAATGGCTTTCATGAACGTACAGAAATGAACAAAAAGAAAAACGATGAGAATATCAGCTACATTTAACTAGAATGGTGACAGTATATTTTTTTTTACACATAGCCTTATTGAAGAAAAGGATAAAAGATAATTGCATCGTAAAATAAAATGGGCTATATCAGACAATATATACATTTTTTTGCAATCGTGATACTTTTTGTCTATTTTTATCTGAAAGCTGCTATTATTAGTTAATTTTCCGTACATTTAAACACAATTCACAAACCTTTGTAGGTAAAAATAGACCAGACAACAAAGAAGAAATAATAACAGCTATTATGTTGTTCAATTAAAGTAAAGCGCATTCACTGTAACCACATGGCAACAGACTTCATTTCACCGTTTCAGTACAGAGTAAGCTTAAATTATTACTTCAATTATAAATTTTTCTGTTGAAAAAGAATTACACAAGGGGCGGGGTCTTATTAACGAGGGCAGACCTCTTTTCATTGAGAAAGATTCGTTTATAAAGATGTGCAGAAATATTTAATAAGTAAATAACACTAACTATCCTTTAAACATATACTAAGTATGATCCAAGAGAATAGAAGCGGAAAGAATAATAAGAGAATAGAAGAGAATGATAAGAGCGGAAACCCTATTCCATCTTTGAGAAAAATAGGCACAAGTTCAACTTTAAGAAAAAACCATCAACATTCTACCGTTACTCAATGAAATTACAAATTTAATATTAAACCCCTAAATAAAATACAATTTATATCTATTTTTTCTTTTTGCTTTACATTGAGTAGAAGATAAAAAGTTTTTTTCCCACGAGAATACAGTAAGATTATTTGTGTATATTTTTTTTTACCCTGACCTGCGTGTTGTACACTAATAATAATATTTTTTTCTTTTTAATGTGCCTACTTTCAGCAAACTTAAATTGGATACGCCTAAGCTGAAAATCTATTTTTAATAAATTAAATTTAGGCTTATCTTTTTTTTGGTTCTACTAAGTAAAGCAGAAGCATTAATAACGCTAGAAGCAATAATAACGCTAGAAGCTTTAATATTTTTATTCAACCCACGTTAAAGCGCCTAATAGCCCTCTCGTGCTCTTTTAGAGTGATAAAGGTTACCATGCATGATCTTTGCTGTATTATCCTGCAACACGTTTTCCACCACCCAAACAAAATTTGATAGGTACTAATCTTAGTACCAATTGTATTTCCAAAAGTTAAATAAATTTATCAGTAAGCTCAATGAGAGAATTTCTCTAACAAATCAAATCCGCTGCGAAGAATTTGAATAGCTATTTCCAAAAACTGACAATGAAGCTAAGCAGCCGCTAAGTAACTAATTTCTGTGCCATAAACACTGATGGAAAAATTCAGGACGGCTAGTATTTTTCAGTTTCCGAATTCTTATGCTGGTTTCTTAGAAATATCTTCAGATTTTTTTCCGAGCTTGTATTTTTCTGTATTTGCTACCCAATTGATTTGTCTCTCAGAATTACGCTTCCAGTAATGGTAAAGTATGTTTTCTACGCTTTAAAATATTGTATTACTAGCTACTGATATTACATAATCAATCTGTTATTTTTGTGCTGTTTAATAACTATCAGTAACGAAAATAAAATTTACTTTTTTTGCTTGAGTTTTTAAGAGAATTAAAATTGTATACTAAAACACATCAATATAGTCGTCGATAGAAGACTATGGAAAACCTTATAGATTAGTCTGTTATATTATATAGGTTACATAAAGCGCTAGTTTTGTAAAACACTACAAACATAGGGAAAAAATCCACAGTCGGTTTATTTGTACTAGTTTTACGATACATGCGACATACGGTTCGAAACAACAATTTCGGTTCGTTTTCAGTTTAAACTTCACTCTTGACTTCCATCGGAAAATTCTTTTCTTTTAATGTAATGTCAGTTGGTGAGATACATATCTAATCGAAAAACTATGACGTAATACTATAGAGAGAGTGATAATTAGGGATGCCAACTGGACATATTCTCATGTGTCCATACAATGACATATTTTACAAATTTGGTACATAGAATGTCAAAAACGGGGCACATTTTGTAAAAATGCATGACATAAAACATAATATTTCACAAATGGATATATATTTAGGTAAAAAAAACAAACAAATAACGTCAATTTTACCAAAGTAATGCTTTTTCCTATTTTTTTTTCTTTTTTTTTGCATACAGGTTTTGTCATAGATTTCAGTGAAGGATTTTCTCCAAATAAAGAAATTTACATGTTTATATGAGTTTCATGATTTCATACTAATTCATATTGTATAAATGTCTTATATGGATTTTTTCATAATATCGCGAAGAAAGGAAGAAAACGAGGACAATTAACAGCCAGTGAAAAAATTGAAAATTATGCAAATATTTCGGTCAAGACATCCGCTTGACCGTCCTCAGTGCAGAATAAAACTGATTTAAAATATAAAAAACCAAACCTTAAAATAAAAACACAAAACTAAAATTGGACGACCCTTTCCTAGTAACGGTGAAAGGGTAACTGAATAAAAAACACAAGTCTAAATGGCATTTCACTATTTCAATTTACGTAAAGCACTCTTAAAGGCCAATTGCTTTCCAGTTAGATTATTATCAGAGATTTTCATTGATTGCACAATATAATTTTGTGGATGTATGTAAAAACCAAAACGATCAGAGTTAATAATTGCATCATAAATGGGACTTAGAAAAGTGTCCCCAGTGTTCAGATAACCTCTCCCCCAATTGCTGTTGGGTTCTACCAACATAAAAACAGCCGCAGGAATAAGGAATTCTATAAACACCCCTACCCAGAATGGGGCTGGTTTTATCTTTGCCGTTGTTGAAAAAACTGCATAGTATTTGAATTTTTAAAGGTGACATTAAGTTTATATTTTTTAAGGATTCTTTTCAGCTTGTCACTCAATTTTGGAATGAAAGGTAGAACAGTGAAAAGTTTCTTATCATCCACCAATCAGACGGTATCTGTTGGGGTTTATGGATTTGATGCATTCTTTTCTGCCTTTCTTCGTCTTTTTTCTATAATGGTCTCAAGTATTTTTATGGGGTAGCCATTGCAAAATAAAATGTCCTTAATATAGTTCAATTCTGAGACTATGTGAGGCTCCGAGCATATTCTTATTACTCGGTCAACCAAAGAAATAACAACTCCTCTTTTTTATGCAGGGAGATTGGTTGGAGGAAAAATGCAAATATCTATCATTATGCCTAGGCTTTCTATAAATAGAAAATTCAAGACCAGGAGACTTATTAAAAATTAAGACATCTAGAAAAGGAAGTTTGTGGTTATTTTCTAGTTCTAAAGTGAACTGAAGGCTAGAGTCCAAAGTGTTTAGATGAGTTAAGAAGGAGTTAGGTAATTCCCCTCCATGCTCCCACACAGAAATAGCATCATCCACAAACCGACCCCAGAACCGGTTTTTCATAGGAAACACCCGGTGTATCACCAGGGCTGATAAAGGAAATAAAATTGTTATCCTTTATAAAACTTCATATAATAAAAAAGTTACAGATATTTTATGCGACACCCATACTTACAAACCCATAGATTCAGACCCCACCGATAAGTTCACCCGTGTAGTACGAAAGGAGCTGGGAATTTTGCAAACTGAAAGACTTATTACTCCACAAATGTATAAACTATTTGTCGCCTTTAAAAAGTAAAATACTATACAGAGCTTTTTCAACAACGGCAAAGATAAAACCAGCCCCATTCTGGGTAGTGGTGTATATAGAATCCCTTGTTCTTGTGACTGTTTATATGCTGGTAGAACCCAACACAATTGGGGGAGAGGTTATCTGAACATAGGTCCTCAATCGACAAGGCCATGAGGCTATGCCAAAGGCCTGAAGTTTTTGATTCCACCTTGGCTCAACATGTGTATGAGAGTCGACACCATTTCATTTTGTTTGACGAAACCTCCATTGTTGCCCCCGTTAAAGGTCTCACGCAAGTTTTCAGGGAGACAGTTGAAATAAAAAAGCACATTCACCAAAAGGTAGCTCTCAATAGAGACACAGGAGAAACTTTTCTAAGTCCCATTTATGATGAAATTATTAATTCTGATCGTTTTTAAATACATCCGCAAAATGATATTGTGCAATCAAATAAAATTTCTAATAATAATCTAACTGGAAAGCGATTGGCGTTTAAGAGTGCTTTACGTAAAATGAAATTGTGAAATGCCATTTAGAGTTGTGTTTTTATTCAGTTACCCTTTCACCGTTACTGAGAAAGGGTCATCCAATTTTAGTTTTGTGTTTTTATTTCAAGGTTTGGTTTTTATACTTTTATCAGTGGAGGTGCTTGACCGAAATATTTGCATAATTTTTCAATTTTTTCACTGGCTGTTAATTGTCCTTGGTTTCTTCCTTTCTTCGCGATTTTATGTTTTATCGTGATTAGCCAGTGTGGTCTCATAAATTATTCATGGATAATTTCGTTTCCGTTATATTTGGTAAAGGTTTTGAGATAGGCTATTTTGATATAGGTTTGATAATTGTCGCTTTAATATAGGTTTATAAGACGTCTTTTGGTCAATAAAACAACTATTATGTACCAAAAAGTTGGCAACCCTGGTAACAATATAACTTCTCCTGAGAGCGGAAATTAAACTAGTCGGTTGGTTTGGGGATGCCTAAAAAACATTCCTTTTTTATTATTTTTTTTCTCTATTGGCCTCATCCCATTGGTTTCTTTTATAGTTTTCTTTATAAATAAAAGGAGCATCTTGCTCTTGCCTTATTCCAAAAGCTTACTTTTGACATGAACAGGTCTCAAACTATGACGACGAGGAAAGAAAATCCTTGGCAGTAACAATGTCATTGAAAAACCAATAATATACACCAGTACTTTCAAAATTGGGTGCCAATTAAAGTATTTAAGATGTTGAACCTGGGAAATTAATGGAAAGATGAAACGCTGAACAAAACTAACTTATCTTAAAATAAAGCAAACGTTTTATTGTGTTTTGATCTGAAGTACCTGAAAAACAGAATATTGTAATTTAGGACTCCCATTCGTATTTGTTGGCGCATCAGCCCCCCCCCCCACCATCTAAGAATATGTTTACATCTCCTCATCTATATACTTATGTGAAAAATTGTGGACACTAACGAGCTTGTGTCACAAGAAACAAATATGAATAGTACTGATGTAAGTAAACAATGGTTGTAGACATTTGATCACGTGTGGCAGGAGAGTTTAAAGGCAAAAACTTAAATATGAATCATTACTGAAAATACTTGATATTGTATGTAAATTATCGTAAGTTCATAAAACTTAGACAAGACCCCTGGGGAAATAAAAGTTATTGTGCTTAAGTATGCACTTGAAATGAATACCATTAAAAAAAATTTCTAAGCTTTTGCTTTTTCTAAGCAAAAAGCTTAAGCTTTTTTTTTGCTTTTACAACAGTCGTAAAATTTACACACCTTTGCTTCTGGAGTAGGCTCTTCAACGACTATTCCAGTTTCATCTGCAATAAACTTCACAAAGGCCTCAAGGGTCCTTTTCTCTTTGTAATCCACAACCTACAAATTTGGCAAAACAAAAAATCCATGCAATTAGTTAGCATAACTCTACATAAGCGTAGCTCATAGAAGGGTTTAGGGCTTGGCTATGGGTTTACTACAGATCATACATAGGGTATACGTTCCGTTTATCTACCAAAAATAATCACTGCTGAGATAAGATATTAGCACCATCATTTATTACAATTATTACGCACTTTCTAAAAGTGCGCATTGCCTATGCGGGTGTTGTCACTAGCCGTCGCAATTCCAGCCGTAAATATCTGGCTCGTCTTTATAATGCAGTAGCTTTGCCTCATGTCTTATACCTGTCTCCTTTTTGGAAGCTCCCGAGTGCACGAAATAAGAAAGACATAAGGTTGGTATTTTTCAAGTATGCCCGATATCTGCTTCAAGTGCCGCCTTTTGTTAGAAACCCCCATATTGTTGCGAAATATGGAATTGCTGAGCCTCTGAGTGCCGTGGAGGAGGTAATCCAGAATTACGTGAAAAAACTAGAGCTTCTGGACAACGAATGGGCCCACCTTCTCAAATAGTTATGTTATTTTGTAGTTCTTTCTGTTCGTATTTGTTTTTCTAGTTAGTCTTGCTTTTTCTTTCTTTTCTTGTTTGTGCTCTGTCTTTTTCTGTTGATTGTAAGACGGTTTATTAATAAAATTCATTCATTCACAATTCATAATCAGAAACATGTCAAGCAAATATATCAATAGAGTGCATATCTATGCAATGATGAATTTGTTTAAATTAATATTTTTGAATTTCAAGTAAAAGCTGGTGAACTCCATCGAGCTTATTTCAGCGTAAACTCCAAATAAAAGTGGGTAAGCAAAATCTTAATCAACAATTTCCTCTTTTTTTCCTACAATAATTAAGTCTCTGTTATAAAAGAAAATGACCATCTCAAAGAAGGAAACTACTGTTTCATAATTTGAAATGAAACAGTCTCTTAGACGGAATAAAAGGAAAGAAGCATAATTATCGCTTAACATTGGCTTAATTAATGTTTAGTTATATAATGGCTTCAATCCCTACCCAACTTCTTATTGAATTACAGTTTTACGGTTTAGAAACACTACAAAAAATTGTAGTTCGACCACAAATCACAGAAAAGAATGTAATTGGTTCATTTTTTGGACAACAAAATATACTTCTAAGAAGGCGACAATTAAATTCTGATCTAAAGTAAGCTTGAAAAAATTCTTGACAGAGCTGGATATACCCTTATGTATAGCTTATGTAGCATACCCATAACCAAACCTTTCTGGGTTAGGCAAAGATAAAGCTAATGTCTCTACAAAAATGCTGAAGACTGAGAGCTACTGATAAAATGTTTCATGCAGTTCAATACCTCATCAGGAGCAGCCTGTCCATATACTCCACCAGTTTCAATAAATTTGGACATCCCTTCTAAGTTGCGTTCACCATTGTATTCCACAACCTGAATGGCAAAGATTTCTTTAAACTCCAAAATGTAACTGAACCTGACGAGCAAGCAGGGTTAGTACCTCTAGCGTTTAATAACTAGTTCCAGTTATATTCCCCCCTTTTAATTTAAAATTAGCTTTAATGTCTTTTTCGCTGTCAACCAGAAGATTTTGAAAGGCTCGCTGACTTATATAAAAAAAGGAAGAACTTAAATAATTTAGCGTTTTAAGGTACTTTTTTCTCAAGTAATTTTTCGACGATTTATCTAGTCGTTTCTTCTCAGATTGGTGACAAGCCTTTAAGAAGAATAAGAAGAGAGGCCTTCTGACCAGTTCAGAAAAGAAAATGGAGAAAATGCCAAGAAACAGGCTATCTTCTTATGCGATACGAGAGCAGATGTAAAGTGAAAGACCAAAATAATAGAAGGCGTTCACAAATTGAGGTTGTACCATAATTCAAGTTTTGGAGAGGTGGTGGTATGCAGTAAACTTTGCTGTTCAACGCTTTGCCGTTTTCGTTTGTTTTTATTTTCGTTGCTATGAGCCAAAATTCAAAGATTTTAAGGAAATTCTCTGAATCCAAGTAGTATATCCCCAAAAATCTGATCTATAACTTAAATGATCTACGACTCATCTCAGCCCAGTACTTAAACATCGAGCAATTATTTTTTTCTAAAAAAATAGGGAATATTTTAAACCATACATATTTAAACTAGTAACAATAAAAAACATTCGGCGGCGTAACCCATATACCAGGTTGCCCATGTGCCGGTAGTCCTTTACCAAGTTTAGTCATTAAACCTTGAGCATCTGTTGAACCTCTGTTTTAAGCAGTAAGCACATGGCTTTTTAATGGAAAAGGCTGCTAAAGTAAATTGTTCAAGATGGATGTGTCGCGGAACAAAGCTCTTTTTCAAATACTCAATTCAAGACATTTCCTCCGTCAGATAATAGAACTATATTTTAAGCTTAAGTTAGGGTTTTCATCTTGAAAAGAAGTGGCACAAGGGGAGAAATATCAGTATGAACCTAATTTATATATAATGGAGACAAGAGGTATTAAAGTCCGTCGAACCTTGCAATTTATAGGTTGGGGTGGTCTTAGGTCGCGACAAACCCTGCCTTACTAGCCCTACTCAAACAAAACTGTAAAAAAAAAAAAAAAAAAAAAATTAAAAAGTATATAGACATAGGAACACATTAGCTTGAAAAATGCCTTCGTTGATTCGTAAAAAAATGTTCAATAACCTTTCATTGAAATAAAGGAAGGAAAGTGAAAAAGAAGAGTGATAAAGACATAAAACAATTGAAAAAAGTGAATAAAATAGCCCCTATTCTTCATCTTGACATAGTTCCCAATTATTTCTTCCCATAAACAAATCTAAATAACATGAAATGTTGATTGCCAACAGTATATAAACCTGAAGCGTCAAAAGCTACATAGTTTATCGCCTAACTAATTAGAGGATCCAGGAGAAATGTTAAAAATAGAAAGTGACACACTTTTGCGGCAATAACAATCTTATGTATAGATTCTTTAAGTTACTAGGAAAATAAAAGCTATTGCTAAAAACATTTAAAAACTGCTCACGCGTGCTGAAATTATAATTAAATTAAAAAAAAATTCCGTCTTTCAACCATATTTTTGCAATACAAAACGATTAGGACACTTCATCTGTCTTTCCTCTGATGGCTCTTATGCAAAAAATCGACAATGAATAAATCGAATCTCAAGATTGTACGATCTCCCCCCCCCTCCTCCCATCAGTCTATATATTTATGTTTATGTAAAACTGGAATTTTATCGTTTATCAAATTAAGCCCCCTTCCCCTTCAACCGAGATAAATTCCTACGCTACAACTATACTACATCAGTGTTCGACAAAAAGTAACAATGAATATGAAGAATAAAAGAAAATAAACATAATTAAAAAAACAGAACGAGAGTGATTTTTCGGCCATTCTTTACATTCTTCCTTCTCTTTTTTTTTGTCGAACGTCATATATAGCCCAGTGTGGTCTTAGAACGTATTTACTACTTGAGTAGCGTCAAATTACGAAAATGAATTAACAAAACAACGTCGAGCAAGTATCTAAAACAAGCTCTTCGAAAAGTAACAGTTCTATTTAATGTGAAAAAAGAAGCATAGAGGTGACTAATATAAAC
Source organism: Artemia sinica (assembly GCA_027921565.1). Lineage (NCBI taxonomy): Eukaryota > Metazoa > Arthropoda > Branchiopoda > Anostraca > Artemiidae > Artemia > Artemia sinica. Next base: position 22,926,191 of record CM051274.1, read on the forward strand.
GGCGAGTTAGCCAGTCCCGCTGTATCAATAAAGCACACAGCTGAAGTAAAAAGTAGCTATGAGGTAGAACAACGTATTTCCCTAAATCTAGCCCCCCCCCCATTCCTCATGGACTTCATTGTTCTGAGGTAGCAACAAGCCTCTATCCTAGACTTTCCACACTGTCGCTTTTACAGTCAAACCGGATTCGCAAACCGAATGGGACGAGCAACAATAAACTTGCCAGTATCACTTTGACAAGTCATGCTTCTCATCACCAAATTTATTTTGTCTGTTCCCATACATTTTATTGCCAAGAAAATGCTGAACTGACAAGTGCAAAGCTTTCTACGAAAAAAACGGAGGTCTAATTCCTAGATTAGCGAATCAAACAGGGAAATAAAAACTGGCAATATACATAATAACTATTTAAAGATGAAGTAACTATATACAAAAATTAAATCATATTATTCAGCTACGATTGTTTATTTATGTTTTTATCCTAAGAATCACCATATTCTTAAGAAAATCGTTGAAGCCCTTGTCTTGATCTCTTTTGTTTATTAAAACATTTAGATAGATACTGAATTTAAATAAGAAAAGAATAGCCTGGGAGTATAGGCTGAACGAAAAGAAGAAAAAAGCATAACAAAAAAAAAAAACCAACAACACCGACACCCAAAAGAAAGCTAAGTGTCATGCGCAATAAATAGAACAAAAGTACATTTCCAACTTGGCGAAAAAAAAAATATAGAAATAAAAACGTTTTCACAATTTTCCATGTGTTCAACGAGTGACACTTTTTAACTGATTCAGGCGGAGAAATCTCAATCTTGAAATTTCTTTTTTTTCTATCAAATTGAAAGGTACGCACTTCTATATCAATAAATTTCACTGAGGACCCTTGTGAGGGTATGTTCGATTTTAGGAAGCACAAAACAAATTAGCTTGAATAACTTGGCACAAACTCTAACAGCTTCGATGGTTAGGACACGTTCAGCGTATGTCACCAGCCTAACTACCTAAAATAGCCTTTGAGCGAAGAATAATTGCGTGTCGCCCAAGGGGATGACCTCCCAAGCGCTAGTGGAAAAACTTTTCTGACCACCCCACCCAAGTACTGCTGAGGACTGCAGGGAGGCATGCCGAAAATATTGTTATGATGCCATTAGAGAAGCCCCGAATCGGTCAACCCGACCGGATGGGAGTTAAGTAAGTAAGTAAGATAATATTTGAGTAATTTAAACTTAGCTTTTGAAAATAGATTGAACAAACTATTGCAAGATTTTTCACTAGGCAGGGATGACATTAAAATTTGCTCCATTTATGGAAGGGTAGTAGACCAGTGACAATAAACAGAAAAAAGGAAACAAAGAATCGTTCAAAGTGGAAGTAAGGAGGAATTTAAGCAAGAAAAGAAGGTCAAGCACAAAACAACCAGAATAAAGTACATTCTTACCTTGTTGTCTCCTTTTTTGTAAAGTTTAATAGTAGGGAAGGATTGAATTTTGGTGTCTTCTAATTCATTGACAGTGGCATCCATTTTGGCTATAACAATACTTTGGTTGTCCTTGTATTTCTCGGCAAGCTAAGAAAGCAAATTGATATTCAAAGAAACGTTAAAGCACTCGTTTGTTAAAAATGGCAAAATTTAAGGACCCTCGAGTTGGCCTAAAAATACAACTAACGCAAAACAAATTAGCTAAGGTTAGAGGACATGTGTAAGGTTCAAATGGGTCCATTGAAGAAAACTCAATCATCTTTCCCCGTGACAAATAAAACATACGTAGCTTCAAGCAAAACTAATCGTGCTTTTAATATATATGTGTTTTATTTGTGTGACCAAAATAACAAGAAATAGTGATTACTTCATGTTTAAAGTTTGATTTCCCCCTTAAAGACTTTAAAGCAAAACATAACCTCAATTATCTTTATTTGCATTCCCCCAAAATCAAATTAAATCGTCCAGTTGTGCTTCGTATTTTTTTTTCACAATGTTTCATGTGATTTAAATTATCCGCTATCACGGGATGATTGAAAGGAAAATTATGGAAGATAACTTTCCATACTTATGGAAGATAATCTTCTAAAGGTAAAGAAAACTGACCCATTTCTGTGGATGCTTGAATTATGCAGGATTATCTTAATTTTGACAAGATTTTAAAGAAACTAAATTTCAGCAGGGTCTGGGAGGGGCAGTTTTTATTTCCATGCACAATCTTCCTTTCGATTATCCCTTCATTACGGATCATTCGAATCACATGAAACATTGACACCATGGTTGCATCAAATGAAAAGAAAACCCGTTACCCTAGAATAAAAGAACAGAGGAAGGGGGGGGGGGGGTAATTTAAAAAAAATACAAAAGAGGTGAATACATAAAATGTAGGAAATTCGAACGATCTTGGCATTTTTTTTAGCCCGACCCCGAAAGCCCCCTCGACCCGCCACCTAATAAAAAGAAAGGGGAATCTTGCCCCATGGCGGTCTTTGTAATACACTCGTAAAACAGGTTGTAGCTCTTATTTAACAACGATGGCAATTGATGCGGCTTAACGTTTAGAGCCTTAGCCCTTTATTGACCTTGCTCATTTCATTAATAAAAGTAAGAGGAACGGACTTCAACTGGCTTTTAATGTATCAAAGACGAACAGGAGAACATTTGAATTTTTTTAGGAGTATTTCATATCATATTATGTAGATAGGAGGGTATGAAAGTTCAGCAGTAGGTAGGAAAAATGCCTATGTCACCTGAACTTTACTGTATAGTTGATTTTTTCTTATTTTGTAGATGCACCATTTCTTAAGATAAACATCGCTGTAATCATACTGTAAGCTAATTAGAAAAAAAAAATCGGAAGAACTTTTAAAATTACAAAACATGGCTTTTATTTTAATTTTATCGCTAGGGCCAGAAATGGAATATAATTTTGCACTTGGTTTATACGAGTATATGCATTCATCAATCGTATAACTAAGTTTATTGCCTACCCAAATATTTTCCATGGCCTTTTTTTTTTATATCGAAACGGCATGATAACAATACTGATTATTTGAAATACAAATATTACAACCTACTTTATTTTTATCTCAATTGTAACTAGTTTAACTGCTTATCTGCTTTATTATTCCTCGTTTAGTTCCATTTACATGTTGTAACTCTTAAAACAAAACAGTATATCCAAAATAAACGAAGAGGAAAACTACTTGGAAAATTCCTGAAGAATTTTCTAATATCAAGTGGTGGCAATCAATGGGAATTTTCTTTTTTAACGAAAATACAAAAAGGAAGGTATTTTTCAAATTCAAATGGCCGGGGGCAATGTAGTCAATTTACCCAGAAACTAACCAGTCCTGAATGCCTCCTATCACCTCTGAACAACGGAACTAGTCAGGTTGACGAAGCGTTAAACTTGTTTAAGGGTTAAACCACCCAAAATCCCCTGTCCCTTAGCCCAAAGTTTATCACATTGGTAAAGACACATAAAAATTAGACAATGCATTCAATCTACATTGTTTTTTACTTAAGCAGGGCTATTGCGCTGCTCATGATTAAGGCGCAATTTGCCCCAGAATTTGTTGTTGTTAGCTCGATTTTTTTTGCCCTTTTCCGGGAGAAACAATAGTTTTTTCTCTCGTACATTACGGTCCTCTTAACCAAAATGCTTAAGGATTTAAGATTTGAGGCAATCATAGTTAGTTTGCCTCTTTTTCTCATTTTTCGGGAAAAGCGCCATGCCCTAAAATAACTGTCTTTTGGTTCACAGGTTGGTCCAGTGACTTACGGCTGTAAGTTTCAAACTGGTCGGTGAGAACCAGATTTGAAACCCCTGGAAACTTTGGTAAATAAAGTAACCAAGCTACATATAAGCAAATTTCATGTTGTTTTTACCCCCCCCCCCAAAAAAAAAAACAAAAATTTAGGATAAGGCCTTGGCGGCAGCACTTTACCCCTCATCTGAAGATAATTTTTAATTTTAATGTGGCTCTTGTGCTTTCATTTAAAAAACTTAGTTTTTATAAGTTAATTTAAATTTAATCTTGATTTATTAAAATTTGAGTTTCAATCTAAGCTCTGGATTCGTCCTGAAATTTTTAAAAACAAGACAGAAATTTCTATCCCAATATTTTGTGATTTATAGAAGAACTAGGGCTAGGTTTGTTATCAGAATAAATACTAGTATAAAAGAAATACACAATAATATCTTTCGTACGACATTGCAAAAATGGTTATTTTCAGACTATATTAAAGTAGAAATAGATCATTATAATAAGCCATAATAAGTTAACTATGTTGTATAATAATAACTTCGCTATGTAATGCAGGAAGGAGCTAGTATTTTTGTTTTCCCCTCTCAGAAATGAATCTGAGTTATGAGTTTCCTTTATTACTTGAGGTAGCAAATAACTCATTCTATATTTTTCGTAAAAGAACCAAAAAATTTGAAAATCCAAAGCTTGACTCTATTATTAAAACATAACATAATTCAATTTTGCTTTCAGTAAAATACCAGTTTCTACCATGACTTGTTGACAAGGATCAAATTTCATTCTAGGATTTTCATTGGTTTTCAACATTTTGCATGTTATGCAATTTGATAGAAATTTTTCTAAATCTGATATCCGGTTGCCGTATCACTGGCACTAGAAACTATTAATTCATATGAAGTCCATCTTTAAGTACTAAAGATCCCCTTCTGTTTAGTTTTCTATTATCCTTCTTCGTTTTAATTTCCTACTTTGATTGGCTAGCCTTTTATTTATGCTTGTTTTAGCATCAAACTATTGGCAACTAACAACAAATATTACCTTTTCATAAATAGGGGTCAGTTGTTTGCAATGTCCGCACCACGGAGCGTAAAATTCCACAAGGACATCTTTGGTGTCATCAAGGACAACTTCACGAAAATTCTTGGCCACTAGAACCTTCACAGGTTTGCTATCCCAATCTTCAGGAATTTCTTCAGACAAGAGGTGAGGCTGGAATAAAAATGAAATGAATATTACACCAGCACCTGATAGTTTTTTTTTAATGTATGTAAGAGAGGGGGAGAAGAGAAAGAAAAACCGCCTGAATAAGATCTAGCTAGTGGTCGTTTTTTTCCCCATAAGAAACAAGTTTTCGGCAAAATTTATAAATAAGAGGGACCATCGACAATTATGGTAACTGACGTGTTTCAAACAAGTTTAAACAAAATAGGAGATATTTGGCAATTACATAGAAGTCACTAATAGACACGCGGTAGGGTTAATCGTCCAAAAAAATGAAACTAGTTTCTTTAATTCGTCAGGAAAAATTCGGTTTAACGACTGAGGAACAAGAGACAGTGTAAGTCCAAGATCTTGCCCATACATGGCCGTATTAAGGGTGGGGGGTTACCGGTTCGGCCCTCTCGATATGTTTGTTCAACTCGTACAAAAGTAGTAAAAATGCATGTAAATACATCTCCACAGGAAGATTTTTCTATACCCCCCCCCTGGACAAAAATCCTGGATACGACTACATACACAGCATTATTTATACTAACAGTAAAACGAATACAGGAGTTTTTTTTTTTTTATGGAAGCTGAATCAGGATTTTACTCGCCCAACGGGCAAAAAACTAGCATTATCATGCCTTAAAATATAACTCGCTGAATTACAGCAGTTGAAGGGATAGGTTATTAATTCAAATTAATTACAAACATTTTAGCCTCATTCTGATGTTACAACTATTCTGTTCATCAGTTACTACAAAAATTAACTATAAATTGTCCCACCTTTAAGCCATCTAAAACCTAAACAGTTGCACACTCGTCCTCCACTAGACACTACCTCTTTAGATTCTATCATGACGCTCTGGCACCTCTTTTCAATATTTTTCTACCCAATCCTTCGTTATGTACATCTGGTACATCTTTTCAATATTTTTCTACCCAATCCTTCGTTTGGCCATATCTAGACTGTCGAAGAACATAATTTTCACTTCCTCCATAGAACGTAAGCAAATTAAACTTGACTAAAGCAACTTAATGGGCAACATCAAGAAGATGAAGACCACACTACTTGTTCATACAAACAGAGGAAGAAAACCTTCACAAAAGAAAAAAAAAACTTAGTGAGATAAATTACAAAGAAGAGGATGAAAACTATCTCAAAGAAACACAAAAGAAAAAAAAAAACATCAACCATAATGTTTCACCATACAGCGAAAATCAATATCTGGAATTTTAAAAATATTTTACATAATATCAGTGTGAAATCCCTGAAATTTTAGTGTTTTTAGTTTGAAAAATGGTTAAGTCATTAAAAAATGAAAAAAAATCGTATATTTTAAACAAGTTTAGATCTTTCTGCAAGAGAAAGTCAAAGCAACATCATAATTCTGGCATGATGATCCGATAAATGACACTAATGCAAAGAATGATGAGTCGTATCTCGTAAAAAGGAAGCATCTCGTATTTCCGGTACAAGTTACAGCTGCAGTTTCGTTGCAAAATCATTTGTTTTAGAGGGAACATACACCATGTACAAAAATACTTGTAGATACAACTAGTGTTATAAGTAGAACTAACTAGTTGTAACTAACTATAAGTAGAACGTTTTTGACGGTGTACTGTGTCACAAATTGATGAACAACTGCATTACCTTACTTTATCTTAACCCTTGAGCAAATTTTCAATCCCCCCCCCCCAATCGGTAATCCTGAATGTTACATTTTTACATCCGTGTCTCAAGGTTACCAGACAGGGATTTTACGAAAAGATATAACATCTCTGGCGAACTATTAAGCAAACAATATATAAATAAATAAAAAAAGACAAATTTCCACGATTCATTCATAAAACTAATACTTGATTGAATGTAGCTTATCGCAGAACAGCAGCAGGTCTTATTTGACGCAACAAGTTAGTTTGTGATTATTAGTGCCAGCCATCTCAACCCAATTTCGATATTCCATGATTCATCCCCCAGCTGATTTCTATATCCCCATATTGTTTACATGATTCTTTTCTAATTTGCCCTTTATTTGATATATTGGCCTCCCCCCTCCCCCATGAATTCCTAAGCAAGTGTTTGATACAAACTCATCGTTATTCTAATTTTTTTTTTCAGTATAAGTTCAGTAATCATTTTCCTTAATTAGCTGGTTAATATTTAATTTAATTTCAAAACATTATGTTTTAATTTTAATAGTTGTTTGCATTACTATTTAAATTTCTCTTTCGTTTGTATATATACACAATTCATAATATAAAACGTCCATTGGAAAAGATGAAGAGGAGCATTAGACTCTCGGTAGCATTAATTCTACATAAAAAAGCAAAGCCTTGTAAGAATAGAAAAAAAAACAGACCTTATTTCATTAATAATAAAGTTGGGGTCAATAATCCCCTATAGGGCTGGAAGTTGATTCAATAGGAACACTAAAATTATCACTGATTGCGCTACAATTTTTATATTATAATTCTATAATTATAGCCAGTAATATTTCTTAGGGTGGATTATGCTTCTGATTAACATACATAAAACGTTTTTTTTGTGGTTTTTATTTAACTCAATCTTCACCTTTTTCTTTAATAAAACGAACATTGATGAAAATGATTTTAACATCGATTTCGATACCCTTGGGGCAATGAAACCAATCCTTTGCGACGAAAGTCTTAACTATTGGAATAAAAATATAACAGAAACGGGTAAAATTCTTTAATAAGACGGTGAATTAAACTTAATTAAACTGAATTTTTTTTTACACTTTTTTAATATGCTTTCAGGGACAATTTAATTTTAGAATTGTTCATTGATTTAATAATCAACGGGGACTGCAAAATATAATTTCCGTGAAGCGTTGCAGGGCATTCTGGGTTCTAATGACTTTATTTGAATTCTCTACTGAAACGCGTTAGCAAACACTAATGATCTCTGGACAATCTGGCATATTGAAATAAAAATCAGTGACGCATTTTCTTCTTGAAGTTTCTCTATTTTTTTCGGATTTGATCGACTTAATCTCTTAAAAAGTGAATTAAAATTTCAATAATGTCAAGTTTTGAGCTTTGCATCTCGGTAACTTAGAAAAGAAAAGTATATAAATATCTCGGATTTGATTAATCGATAATAGGTAGAACAACAGAGGTAGTATAGTTTTGCGCGTCATATCAGCCCCCTTTTAAAGTAATATCTACATACAGAAGAATGGGATATAAACCTAGTTAAAATTTTTTGAAAATCGCTATCTCCTAGAACAATCTTAGATTTAGAGCGGGGGGGGGGGTTGTCCTGGCAGATTCAAAGGGAGGAGAGTGGACTCAGTCCCAATATACACGAATCTGTCGATGCCAAAATGAATTTGCAACAATTACACAAATAAAAAGTATGAAGTATCTCCTACTTTTTTGTCTCGGGATTTCCATTGAAAAAAAGACGTCCCCCCCCCCGCCCCTAGATATACAAAAAAAATACACATTACCCATCTTCCTAAATTTTTCCCAGTGGATGCCACTGTCCACAGCTCATATTAGAAAAAGAAAGAAAGAGAAACGGAGAAAGAAAGAGAGAAGACGCAAACAGACGGTTCTCACCTTTAGCTTATTATCGAGGAAAGCTTGGACGAAAGACTTCATGTTTTCCACGGTAAGCTCGGGGTTTTCAGGCTTAAATTTGGTCATATCCTCTTCAAGTTTAATGAGTCTCATTGTAGGTAATTCAGTTTTCTTTATGCCAAAAAATTCAATGATGCGCTGATGGTCTTCTTCCTCAGTATCAACGGTCACAAATAGTAGCTACAAAATACACATAAATTGAACCAATAACAGAATTTCATAGGCAAGACTCATTGAAACGTTAAAAAAGGAAAAAGAAGAAGACGAATGGCCAATAAACAGTATAAATGTTTCACCATCACGAATGGCAAAAACAGAAAATAGAGAAGAACTAAATATCGACAAATAGTGAAACCTTGTCTCTGATGATTGGTAATGACATTCCTTATCACGAAAATAAAATTTTTTCAATAGGCTAATCCGCCATTCTCAATTTTCATCGACACAAAACCAAGGTCCAACTGTGCATTTAAGGCAGAATTATCACCGCTACATTAATAGCGACTGACATATCGCCTATTTCTTTCTTTTAAATAAGGTATTGGCTCTTTAATAGACTTATAACCAATTTGGTTCCAGAATCTGATTTCTTAGCATCGTCCTGATCAGTGAAAGAACATCTAGAGATGAAGCAGCATCTATATATAATATTTATTTTGTTTGAATACATAAAACTGATCATTTTGCATTTTCAATGGATTTTTCGTTATTTCTCGGGATGTAAGAACCTCAAGTTTTAGCAGATGCAAACAATGTTAACATCACTTAGATGATCAATGCTCTATTTAGCTTCTTTTTTTTACCATCTGTCCGAAATGAAGAGAATAATTAGCCTAGTTCTAAAGTCAACTTTCTGATAGTCGTTTTGTTATATTTGCTTTCTTTGAGAAAGACAATTGCAGATTTACCAGCCTTCAAATCAATTCAATAATTTAGCAAAATTTACATTTTGTAATTTTAGCCATCCCCTCTAAAGAAAAATCTTCGGATAGATTGCATCAAGCCTTGAACCTACCCTGCATATATGCAAGGGATTGTTTCTATTAGGGGATTTCTTTTCTTTTCATTCTATTTTACAGAAGACAAGTAAACTTTCAAATCCAAAATTAAAGTTGGAAAAAAGAAGAGAAGGAATTAAGAAGATATCATCACCTGATATAATATTAGACCTCTTAGGTCCCAGAGATTTTTTGCACTTCTTGTAAATCTTCCAGGTGTGACAATATTTATTTTTAAAAGGAGTTAGATAGAATTGACTAAAATAACAGATATTGCAAGGACAATAAAAATAACACTTTTTATAAAGCTGAAAATTCTTCGTCAAATTAAATGGAATCATTCTAAGTAAATATTCAGGGACTAATCACTTTGAGTTCCACACAATATCATTTCAACCAAATAATTCTTTAACAAAACACGAAGCTAGCTGCACAGAAAAAAATTATTGATTTTCCCCACAGCTGCAACGTCATAAATGGCTTTTTGAAGGCCTCATTTAAAAGCTAATTTTTATATCTACTTTTTTTTTAATTCGTCTTGATAATACCGTCAGAAAGCGCCATATCCGGATTGGAAAGTCTAGGGAGTCTTAGAAGGGGGCTGCAGATAATTTCGGAGACCACAAATAAAAGTTCAAATAGGGATAAAATCCTTTTAATCGACAGTGTTTCACAAACAGTGATAGAAATTCACAAAAATACCAGATATTTCGGTCACATATGCAGTGACCGAAATATCTTGTATTTTTGTGAATAGTAACCGACAGTTTAAAACGTGCATTTAGAAAAACAAAAACTGTCAAATGAGAAAAATTTTCATTTGAAGCTGATTCTGAAATGGTAACTATCATTTCGTTTAATCTTCATAGTAAAGGTTTATTATGAAAAGAAATTTATAAGAACTGCAAAAAAGCCTGAAACCCCTCGAAAATACTTTTACCTTAAGAGCTTGCGATTGCCTCTTCCTGTTTGTCTCTGTTTCAACACAGAAGAGAGTAGAAATTGGATTAAATCAATAGCACAAATATATTGAAATTGTATATCTTTTTTTAGACTTCACTTTCAATCTCGTGAATAAAGGCATTAAGTTGTAGCTAGCAATTATTAAATCTTGGCTTTTTTGCTCACTTTTGTTTTTTGTTTTTTTTTTACACTTATTTTGCAAACTGATTTAAGTTCTCCTATATACCTTCTTATGAGAAGCTCCAAATTTTTAGCAATAATGCAGCTGAAAAATAGCAATAGTAGTACTATGAATTTTTACAAAATAGATTGACAACACATACAAAATTCGTTTAATGTCCTTCAATTTCCTAAAATTTCTATACATTTCATAAAGGGCAGTATTTCACAAACAACATAATTATTAATCTTCAACTCCTCAAAGATCCCGAGTGGACTCTTTTTTTTTGTAGATAAATTTGCAAATTTTATAGAGTGAGTTTAAGAGGAACGTGAAGTAAAACCTATATATGTATAATTCTCTGCATTTTTGAAGAAAAAAAAACTCATTTGACTTCTTTAGTTTCACTGGCTTGAAATTAAAATTTATGTGTAAAGTTTACTGGGTATATTTTAAAAACCTAAAAAAAGGTAAATTAACCGAATCTTAACATATTATGTTATGTTATGACTATGTATGTATGTATGTATGTATATATATATATATATATATATATATATATATATATACACACACACATATATATATATATATATATATATATATATATATATATATATATATATATATATATATATATATATATATATATATATATATATATATATATATATATATATATATATATATATATATATATATATGTATATATATATAAATATATATATATATATATATATATATATGTATATATATATACATATATATATATATATATATATATATATATATATATATATATATATATATATATATATATATATATATATAAATATATATATATATATATATATATATATATAGATATATATATATATATATATATATATATATATATATATATATATAGATATATATATATAGATATATATATATATATATATATATATATATATATATATATATATATATATATATATATATATATATATATATATATATATATATATATATATATATATATATATATATATATATATATATATATATATATATATATATATATATATATATATATATATATATATATATATATTTCCGCTGGAGAAATTCCCAATGGGGGACTTTTCCACAGGATAAATTCTCCAAAGGGAATTTTCTGTGGGAGCACATTTTTACTAGAGGCGGGGGTATTTGTCAGAAATATTTTCTACGGGAGGGGGAGGGGGGGACTCTCCGACATAATTTTAAAAACAATCAGAAATTAAAGTCTTTTTCAAATAAGTGGGCTCAGAAAAAATTTTCAACCGGAATCAGTCCACAAGACATTTTCCAGAGGTAATTTTCAGCTATAATGGAATATATATATATATATATAATTACCTGTCCCCTGAAGTCTCTGGCAAGCTGCTTTGCTGCTTCATACGCTTTCTGATATTGTTCGGATATCTTTGAGACAAAAATGAGAAGATGAGATTTAATTTCGCCACCAAAGATTTTCGATGCTGTTTCATGATTGAATTCGACTACAAGTGGCAGAGATTCACCTTGAACAAAAGTTTTAACAGCATCTTCTGTCCATTCTCCATCAAAATTGACTCGTCCATCATCAAACTAAAAAAGAAAGAAAATGTTTTCAGCAAAAAACAAAGACGTCAAGTTCAAATCCTTGAATAAAAAGTCTTAAGACAAAAAAATGGAGTTATTTCGTACTTTTTCAATTGTGGAATTATTGTAAATTCTTTCTTACATCGACAAATTCGTATGTATGTAAGAAACACCCCTCAATTTCAATCAACCAGCATACAACCCCTCCTCCCACCCTGTATCCAAGACTGCCCAAGAGGACTTTAAGTCATTTTCAGAAAATTCAAATGAAAACTATATTGCGTTACTTTGTGTGTAGATATTACTTACAAAAGTGGTTGATATGATGTATGAATTTCTATAGTGATTATTGTTCTAGCTATTATCAATTGATTCAGTCCAAAAAACTCCTAGACATTACTTTTCCAATGTGTCTACATACAATTCTCAAGATTAAACATTATTGTAACTTTAATCAACCTCTTTAGAGACTAAGTCGATCAAATCTGTATAGGAAAAAAGCAAATAACTGAGAAAGTTCAAGAATAACGATACATCACTGAATTGGACTTGTGCCAGATATCAACCAGAAAGGTTGTCCAGAGTTCACTAATCTTTGCTGAAATATTTGAGCAGAGACACTGTGCTACAAATCTTTTTGCAATTCAAATGTCAAAATCTGTTTAAACCCTTTTTATCGTCACCGAAGTTTATTCTTAGAGACTATCCTTAACAGGATCGACTTAAATCAATCACGGGTTTCGACGTATAAGTACAAAAACCAGACAAAAAGTAGACTTTATTGGTTTGACATTCGAAACTCAATCCACTGGGATTTGTCTTCTTTGCTTTAGTCATAATGTGTTTTTATTCAATGTCTCTCTATGCCAAAGCATTCCGAAGCAAATTACTTCACAAAAGAAAAGAAATATCATTCAAATAGTAAGTGAATCTTTCTCAACAGAAACCATATTAAAATTTCATCAGTTATAAAACTTTTTTGAAATACAAGCATTAAGTTACCTGAATACATTTGAGACAAAATTCCATAAATTGTGTCAGGTCGGTTTTGAAGGTATAGCAGTTAGTTTGCGTAAATACAATACAATACAAAATATTATTTTCCTGAAAAAATTGGTCTCATGTTCATCTTCCGAATATAAGCATAAAAGTCGTGGCTGCCAGTTACACGTTAACTCGACATGGCTAAATCACAAAAAGAACTTGAAATGTGTTGTTTCGAGGAAGGTTGCGAACTGATTTGTCTGCAGTCCTGACAAAAGTGCTACGTCTTGTTTTTTTCTTTAATGTATGTTGTCCAACACACTGTGGCTAGTATCCAATAAATAAAATTCTACAGTAGAACATTAGCTGTTCAAGCAAAAGTTATATTGAGCGTACGAGGGGATTAAATCCCCAAATTTACTAATCGTAGCAAGCGAAATGGGACGAGGGAGGAAAAAAGGCAGCTCGACTTAGTCTACTCTCTGAGGGTTGTCGCTCGAGTACTTGTAGATGGGACCAAAGGAAGAAAACGCTAACAAGTCTTTTTGTCGTTATGTCTACTGAAGGAAAATTCTTAAAATGCCTAAGCGAAAGTGTGACCATAGGCTTACACGTAGTTAGTAAAGACAATACAACAAAGCTGAAATAACAAATTGATGACGGGAAAAGGCTTGAAAAGCAAATGAATAGAATTAAAGAACTTACATCAGAGTAAAAACAGAAATAGGACCATTTGAGCAAAGATGGTCATTTTTTGAGTCGAAAAGACTTGAGAAGCCAAGCTAGTTGATGAAAATTCATGTTACATTCTGATACCAAACTGGCTATACAGGACATAATATAAAAAGCAAAGAATGAAGAAAAATAAATAAGAAACCAAGCGAGATTATTTTCAGTCAGTTAATAAAACGAAAAAAAAAACAGACATTTCGGCAAAGACCTCCGCCAAACCATCCTCAGTGCAAAAGGGAAAAAATATAACCTTTTGTTGCTACCCGAACAATAGAATACGACTGACAAAAACAAACCAGGGGTGAAATATCACTCAAGAATTAGTGGTGATGGACTTTTTCCCTGGTGAATAATGCAGCCCGCCTACCTAAATGATTGCATTAAGACGATTAATTGTTTTTATTTTTTGAAAAGAGAAGGAATGTAAATTGAATCTCTTTGAATTAAATTGTCATAAATACGGTTTATGCATACATGTCAGGTATCTCTGTTTAAAACGAGGACTTTATGTATGCACTTTTTTTTCATTTCCTTCACTAAAAGATTGTGGTAAATAATTTGCTATATAAACTAAGATTGCCTTAGCAGAAAGAACTACATGATATGGGTAATTCAAAACCTTAAAGGGCTAGTAGAATCAACATTGCCATTTTTACTTTTGAACTTTGGGAATGTCTGTTAAAAGTTGATGTTCGTGTAGCCCTTCTCCCAGCCGTTAAATAGTTCTACCAACTTAAAATTTTACACAGGAACAGGCTCTATACATACTAATACCAAGAATAGGGTCAAATCTGTCTTTCCCAAAATTGAAAGAAAAAACGTCCAATCTTGGATTAAGTTTTGAAGAAGAAATGATTGTATAAATACAAAAAAAAAACGAATATAATCTGCCAACAGCCAACTGTTATTGGAAACATTTTTTATCCTTTTTTTAAGCTCTGAACTGAACAAACAACGGAATCTTTGAAAACTTGGATAAATAATGGTTTAAACAATAAAACTGAGTTACCTATGGCGTTTCTAAACATTTGAAGATACTGATATAGGCTTCATTGAACTTTGCTGAATAAGCTTGATAATTACAGCGTGAAAGGAAGTATGTAAATTTTAGATGCCTCACTCGTCTAATAGCTGTTTATTTCTAAAGATTGATTGTTTCATACAGAGCTCCATAGGAGCCTCCTTGTTTTGCAATGTATAATAATTGCATATGTGAGGCGCTTTCTAACGCTTTCAGTACTACTGGCAAAATATTCGACAATGTTACTGAGGCTTCTAAACTAAAGTGCTATTATTATCTGTGAATATCCTCCTTTTATTGTTTCTGGTATATCTGAACAAGGGCTGCTGGAAATACTGTCAGTAGACATGGCAAAAACTGATAAGTAGTAGTCGATCAACGAGTCCTCAGCTTTAGAAAATCAACTTTTATGGAAGACTCGGTCTAAAAATTATCGTCCTTGGTAAAAGAAGTTAAATGTTGGCGACGAGCTTGTGATTCATGGGAATTCAGTAAAATATCTTGGAAAAGAAAGTTTTCTTTACCGTATGGATTTTGGAACTTAAACAATGGGAAATATTTTGAGTTCTTCCATTGAAATCTGCCCATCCCATAGCACCAAAAGCCACAATTAATTTTTTTTAATTTGCGACTCAATTTTTTCAAACAAAAGCAATCTCTTCTTTGAATGACATATGCCAAAGGGAACAAATAATTTTTTTTATTATTATTAGATTAAGTTGATAAACTAACCTTTCCCCCCTATTTTTACAGTACCTGTGTCCTGTACACAGTAAAATATTTACAGCACTTCATAAAAATGAATGGAAACCTGTATTTTATACAAAGACTCAAAGACCTCCTTTGGCTAAAACAATAATCTTGCATTTTCATTTCATGTTCTTTTATTCTTAGCTGCATCACAGTAGTCTCATCGACACCCCTTTGCGATGCATTTGATTTACCAGAGCATTTTATGGTCTTAATATATAAATCGTTATTTCCCATTACTCAAATCCGCAAAACCACTTAACATATGTCAGCTTAGAGAACATAGGAAAGTAATATGTACTGTAAGTACTTATGGATGAGAAGACAAATTCGCAAATTTCAAACAGGATTGTATTTAATCTTTGAGGAGGGCGTTTATTTAATCTTGCCCCCTTCGTGAAGGAGGGCAAGACACAAAAAGCCTCTTTTCTATCCTAAATTCCGACTAAATTTCAAGCGTTTTTTTTTGCAGCCAGCTCACTACTTCCACAGCTGTAAAAAGTCATTAGAAGAGGAAAGGGGCTTAGTTATGCAACTGATAGCTTGACCTTGCCAGAAATCGACAATGAATACATTAAGGTTTCCTTTCATTGACAATTCGTTGGTGATTCTTCTTGACAATTATTTTCATTCTAACTTACAAAAATTAATTTCAGGGAGAGGCTTGAACCCTCCCATCTCCAGTAAAAAATTGCATATAAAATAACACGTTTTTATAACCTACTGAAAAAAGAACGAAAATTAATTCCACAATGGCGACTTCAAGTACTTGGATATTATTATAAATAAGAATGTGGATACAACGAAGATGCAAAATGTAGAATAAGCTACGGCGCAGTGCAGGGTGTTTTTTTTTTTTTTTTTTTAAACTGCCGATGTTTCGGAAGAATAGAAAGATAAGTCTTAGAACCAATATTTAGATATTAGAAGCCACAGTAATCGCAATTGTTCAGAATGGTTCTGAAACGTGCAATTAAAAGTCCAGGTAGATATGCTAGATCTTTTTCAGAGAAATTGTCTAAGTGTAGTTGAGCGACTCTATGTCAAATAATAAGCTTTACGAAAAATGCGGCTCGTCTCATGTCTAGGGCTATAGTAAAATAAAGAGAAGGTGGCTAGGCCATGTTTTATTGATAAGGGATTTTTAGCAGTCCAAAGGGAACAAAATGAAAAACATCAAGTCTTTACTAAGGTGACAATGAAAGATTTAAAGGAAGTGAGAACTCTATGCAAGGGAGTAGAGTGACGTTTTGAACAGAGTGGAGAAGAAGGGTGCGAAGATATGTTGGCCTCAGATGGGTTAGTGGTGTAATGACTTGTTAGTAGTAGTATTAGAAGTGATAGTACTGAGGGGTGGATTTGTGTGCTTTTATGTATTATGTACCTAACAAAGAAATAAGCAGTATAATAATAATAATAATAAAAAATAAACAATAAAATAAGGCAGATTCATTGCTTTTGAAAAAAAGCACAGAAAAACAATTGATTTAAAAAAATATTGGAAACAATTGAACTTTAGCCTTATCTTTAACAAGCTTTTAAAAAAATTACCTTTTTGAAGAGGACAATAGCAACATCACTAACGTCATGATCTGCGTATACTTCTTCATCCGACGTAATACCAAACTTGACATCATCCAAACCAGCCGCTACAGAGAGGAATGTTTTGGCCTTTTCTGAGGATTGATCCTAAAAACAGAATACAAATCAGGGTGCATATAAAGCGTCTGCTGCCTGCTGTACTGAAAAGGCCTCTAATCTGAAGCCACCATTGTGTACGTGTTAAAATACCTCTGAATTCAGGAACAAATTAGTTTGTTATCCATACAAAGACAAGGTGAGAAATTCAATACATATTTCATTTTTGTTTCAATGTTTATTATATTGTATTGTTTATTTTATTTGAATTATACTTTGTGATGAAATGATAAAAAGAATACATTTTGTTTCATTGAATAGGTAGTAAAAGTACAAGTGGCATGCATTTTCATAAATTTTCTGTTTTTAGAGACCTATCCCATAAAAATTATGAGCTAAACTAAAACTAAAGTTATTTCACTATTACATGACTTTAATTTATCAAAACATGAAGTTAAAAAAATAGAAAAAATAGCAGTAAAACTTTTTTTTAGAGAAGAGCTATTTGAGTTGTTTTTACTGATGATGATATTTTCCATCGAAACAAGTTTCAAGAAAAACGTCTCTTCTATGCCTAAGCTCCACCTTCTTCAAAGTTTTCATTTATGGTTCATCAATCACTGTTTCCACGTAAAGCAAAACTGTTCAAAGATCAAAACACAGAGATCAGGCTACAAAACACCCTTTAAACATTCCAAAATACGTCTAGGGTGCTTTTCGTAGTTTGGATTTTTAGAGAGGACCCAAAAACTTTTTTTCCTAATTCTAGAAAACCAGTGGCCCCCTTTACAACAGTGCTTTTCAAACTTTTGATGCTACAGCCCTATCCACAAAAAGTAGCTGTCAAAAACTTGGTTAGGTGTTTTATTATCACTCTAATACCAAAATGTAACTGAGCAAATTTAAACCCCATTCCCATCATAAACCCTGTAAAACCATTTCGAGCCTAGGAAACAGAAAGTTGAAAAAAAAAAAATCAAGTCTAATTCATCTCACAGTATACCGAATTGAACAGCTCATTGTTTTCCTTTTTCTTCTGCTACCCAATTAATTGTCGAAGAGCCGCCATAGAGTTAAACCATATTCCCAACAAATTCTAATGAAATTAAACCTATCATTTTATGACCTCAAAACTTCAAGCACAACTAAATAGCTCATTGTTTTGTTGTTTTTTTTTTCTTTTTAAGCTACTCAATAAATTTTCGAAAAATTCATGGAAAGTCACGGAAGTCTAAATTAAATCCTTGGATACAATTATTCTTCATTTACACAGTTCGCTTTTCTTATTTGATACAAAATTTAAAAATTATGTCATTATTTTTGTTCCTTGTACACCGAGAAAATCTTTTAGCTGAACTACTCATTGGAAATCATGAATATTTCTTAATAAAAAAAAAAAAAAAAAAAAAATTAAAAACAAAATAGGGAATGTATCAAAATAAATATGCTGAAAAACAAAAATATATGTAATAGACATTTTATAATTATAAATGGCCAATTGGCTAACAACTACAAACAGAATTCTTTATTCTGAATAAACTTGGTTAAAAACTGACCCAGCACATACGCAAGAAATTTTTTGGAGGGAATGAGGGGGGGGGGGCAAGAATACAAAAAATTATAATAATTGGGTACTTGTCTATTATATAGAACACAGTCGAGAAGTGAAGTTTAGTGACAATAAAATATGATGAAAATAGAACACATAATTAGCAAAATTGTGAAGGATTGTGAATTATTAAATTGAGAGCTTCGGCATCGGCTGACCGCTTCAAAGACAAAGAAAAGTGCATTATTAACGCGATTCTTGACCTAGTTCATTTTGGTTAATTATTAATGCGATTCTTTAGGACACCAGTTAGTTTGCTTTCACTAATGATAGAATATAGTGTCTCACCATAGATGTTCAAGAATAGTTTCAGATTGTTGAAAGGTCTACAACACGACTGAGCTGGAACAAGCAGGTTTCATTCATTTGAAAGTGAACCACAAAAATAATTTTGTCAACCCAGAAAATGGCGCCTCTATCCAAAAAGTAGAAAGAATGTGGGGTTCCACAAAGTGGAAGAACAAATGGCACCGAGGTACATCCCACCATCATTTACATTCATACTTAATAGAGTAAATGTGGCGGGCAGTAGTAAAGGAAGAAGGCCGAGTTCATTTTAAAGCGATTCTTGAGGACATTTCTGCGTTTTGGGAGCATATTTCCAAGTTGCAGTTTGCACAATTTTGCTAAAAAAGTATTTTATTTTCATCATTAGATTTGTACATGGTTTGGCTAGGTTAAAATAGGTTTGTTTAGGTTACGTATTTAATATATGCTATGCTTTACCCCCTCCCTCCCGTAATTGGAATAACAAATGCCCTGAAATGTTAGGATTTCAGGGGGGAGTCCAAGCCCAATTCCCCTCCCCCTGCGTTTGTCTTCGGATTTAACCTCCCCTTCTAGAATATGTTTTAAAGACAAGACTTTTAGAACTTTGGTCTTTCCAAAAGCAATGACAATTATTCTTGGCAAACAAAAAACTAAACTTCATATCTCTGAAAAACAACACACCACCCTCATGGCCGTACCCAGGATTTTTTTTTGGGAGAGGGTTTTACTCAAAGATTTTTTTCGGGGGGGGGGGGAGCGTGGATTTACACGAGAAAAAACTAAAAAAAAACGCATACAAAATTTGTTTATATCCATTTTTGTTACGTTTTTACGAGTCAAAAAAACATTTCGGGAGGGGTTCAAACCTCCCTAGCCCCCCCCCCCTCTGGGTACAGCCTTGACTACCCTATACAACATATAAGATGAATATATTTTGCTAACTATAGATGTTAAATAACTATTTTAAATAGGTATTAATGCTTCTTATTAAAGTATTAACTTCATAATTATAATTTATTTGCTAGTTTATTTAGTTTGGTTCTTATTTATTTTACTTTAACAAAAAGTATTTTTATTTTTTAACTAATAAAAAAAAAAAAATAGAGTAACCCAAAGACCAAATATACTAAGTAAGACAAATCCTGTAACTAATTATAAAAAAGCAAAGACGCATAGTAACATAACAGCTAAACTGAACCAAAGAGTAACAATCTTAAGTTTCACAACAATCAAACGTAATATCCAGTGACAGTTCTAGGCTTAGGCGGGGGAGGGGAGCCCCCCACCCAGTGTTTCTGACATCTGACGTTAAATTTATTTTATATTTTACACTGCTTTTAAACTACTATGCTCCCCTCCAGATTATGAGGCCCAAAACCACTACTAATCAGCTAATCCTGGGTGGGAGGCACTTGTGCCGAATCCTAACCCATTATGGGGTACCACCTCCATGTTGAAGATGGTAAGACGGTAATGAGGTGCGTGGCAGGTGGCACCGTTCCCCGTCTAATGATGCAAGGCAATGGATTTATGAGCTTTGTTGGGCTTACCACCCGGCAAAGCTTCTTTTACCTCGTTATGATTAACAACAAAAAGCCTCGGGCCAAACAGCCATTTCGACGACGACCTGTAGCACGTCCACCGACCATCCAAACGGACCTGTTTACGGTAGCCCAATGCAATGTACGAGGTCTCAGATCTAAGTTTGACAGTTCCTACATTTAGTGAACTCAGAAAAGCCATCTATCATGTGCATCACTGAGACCAATCTAAACCAAGAAATTCAGAGCAGTGAGGTTGCCATACAGGGATACACGCTCCTCAGGCGGGATCGAGAGCGTAGTGACGGCACTAAATACGGAGGAGGAGGTGTCACTTTATATACAGAGCCATATACCTTATTCATGCCTGAACATACCAGATTCAGCAGGCGAAGAAGCTCTGTGGGTCAGGGTGACTCTCCCAAATAAATCCGGGATTGTTGGTACCGTGTATAACCCTCCAACTTACCAGATTACCAGCTACCTTGAAACCTCCCTTGAATATATTCGGGGCAAGTACGCTAAGTTTGCCATTATCCTTCATGGAGACTTCAACGTTCATCATAGCGTGTGATTTCGCAGCAAAAATACTGATAGGGAAGGTTCGGATTTGTATGATCTATCTCTCTCTTACGGGCTGCAACAACTTGTCGATTTCGACACGTATCACGGCCCAAACGGATCATCTCGTCTTGACCTATTCCTTACAGATCACCCTGACTCCTTTAAGGTAGACGCTCATGCTTTCACCAGTGACCACGTTGCCGTCGTTGCACGTGGAAACCTACGTATTCCGCCTCCAATAAAGCATGAACGAACAATCTGGCTATACAAAAGAGGTGATTGAGACGGTTTGAGAAACAATCTTTTTTCTCAGCAGTGGAGAGCCTTCCTCCTGGAAGGCCCAGAGAAAGCTGCAGATAAGTACCAGCAGGCCATAGTTGACTCTGTCGAAAAGCATATCCCTTCAAAGCGGATCCAGGTGTCAAGTAAGGACAAACCTTGGTTCAACGCCCAGTGTAAGAAGACAATCCGAGCAAAGCAAAAGGCACACAAGCGATGGCTACTTTTGAAGAGCGAAGAGGACAGAATTGCATTCATAAATGCGCGCAAAGATGCAGTTCAAGCGATTCGGCAGTCCCGGGTTCAGTATAAGGAGAAATTCGCCACCAAACTTCAACTTGCTTCGGCAAAGAGTTGGTGGAAAATTGTCAAGGAGGCTTTACCGTCGTCCAAGGGGACCGCAATTCCTTCTCTCCAGAGTAACGGGACAGTGGTAAAAGATCCACAGACAAAGGCTGAAGCTCTTGCTAAGGCTTTTGCCGAATTCTCGAATCTAGGCGATGACGGTAGAGAAGTGCCAAAATTCTCCGACCGAACCGACACTGTCCTAGAACGCGTGAATTTTTCTGCTCCCAAGATCCTTCGCATTCTGCAACATCTGGATGTGACCAAAGCCAAGGGTCCTGACAACATACAAAATGTTGTCCTCAAATCCTGCAGTGCCGAACTAGCTGGACCCTTGTCACTGCTTTTCCGGCTGTGCTTTTGCTCCGGAACCTTCCCACGAACATGGAAGTCCGCCCATGTTATACCTACTCTAAAGCCAGAAGGCGATCCAACGAGCGTGGGCTCCTACAGGCCTATTAGCCTTCTCTCCTGTGTTGGCAAAGTCTACGACAGCGTCTCCAATAAAACACTTCTTTAGTACCTGGAATCAAATGACCTTCTAGGCGATCGCCAATATGGATTCCGCCGGAAACGCTCAACATTAGACTACCTAGTGGCCCAGTATCAGGAGTGGATAGAACTACTGGCAATGGGATACGACATCAGGCTACTATCCTTCGACACTGCGAAAGCTTTTGACAGAGTATGGCACCGTGGCCTGCTAAAGAAACTCTATGTGTATGGTGTTCGTGGATGTCTGTTAAAAGTGATTGAGAGCTTTCTTTCCGATCGTTCACTGCGGGTTGTTCTTGACGGGTTTATTTCCCACGAATATCCAGTGAAAGCAGGGGTACTCCAGGGCAGTGTCTTGGGACCTACGCTCTTCCTTATCTACATAAACGACATGGGAGACAACTTCGCAAACCCTCTGCATCACTTTGCCGACGATACCGCGACACACTCAGCCGTCCCTAAACACGAAGACCCAACACAAGCCTCCCTTTCCCTACAGATGGATCTTTTGAAAATTGAAAAGTGGTCTGATGCATGGATGATCAACTTCAATGCATCGAAAACAAAGGAGCTTCTAACTACCCGATCAAAGGTGCCACGTGAACATCCCAGTTTCATCTTCAAAAATGAAGCTATAAAGAGAGTCGACGAGCTTCGTCTACTGGGGATTCATTTCTCCGCCGATCTCTCTTGGAACAACCACCTTGATCGGGTGAGAACCTCCTGCGCAAGAAAGCTGGGAGTTACTCTTCGCTGCAAAAACCTTCTTCCATCAAGCTCGATCATCCCATTCTACAATTTTTGCATCAGACCCATAGCTGAATATGGATGCCCGCTATTTGCTGGTGCTCCGAAAACGCTGTTGGCACCACTTCAGAAGATCCAGAATAGGGCAAATAGGGCGGGCTGCGCCTCTACACAAGAATTGCTCCAGTCTCTAAATGAAAGGTTTGATGTAGTGTCGATGGCTGTTTTCTACAAGAAAATGAATTCGCCTCCCTCAGACGAGCTCTCTCGAATTGTGCCCCCCTTTGTCCAGCCGACAAGGCAGAAACGAATGCACACAGCTCGGTCCCATTATGTAAAGGAGGATACGCCGAAAACCGAGTACTTGAGAAACAGCTTCATCCGGCGTTGCACTTCTATCTGGAATGATCTTCCTGGGGATATTATCCCTGCAAATCCCTCTGTTGACACCTTCAAAAGAAGGTTCAATAGACATTTAAAACCGTGAGGCCATTGAAAGAGGTAAATGAATAGCAGCATATCAGATACTTTGAAGTACCTGGCGCCGTGAATATTGGAATAGAAAAAAAAAAAAAAAAAGCTTAGGGTTCAGAAGGGCGTTACTGCATACGATAAAACAGACAACAATGAAATTGGTCAAAAATGATGCTCGGTCTCTGAAAAAAAAAAAAAAAACACACACAGAAGCTTCTTGGAGTGTACTTTAATACCTTAGAAGCAATAGCTTTTCCGACATTAGAAATTTATAACGAGTGTCAATTTCTTAAGTGGATTTTACACCTTCGGCTAGGGCCATACCCAGGATTTTTTTGTTAGAGGGGGGGGGGGGGGGGGGGCAAAAAAACTTAAAAAAACGCGGCCTTGCCTTCAGCTCATTTTGCAAGAATCAGCATCGGCTGCTGTCTCAAAGAAAAGGGCCCATTAGCAAGTTCTCACAGGGGACAATCCACAGCCGACAGCTAATGGGAATCCGTGATTTGACTATAAACATTCGATTGAAACTTTACAACAAAAATTTTCGTCCCCTGTATCACCAAGGTTTTCAATCTAAGTGGGTAGCTACACAGGGAACTCACAAAGCGACCAAATTCCCCTAATGGCTTTTTTTGCGTTGATTATAGCGGTTTCTTAGCATGGATGATAGAGCATTTATTAAGAACTGTCCATTCCTGAACATTAAAAAGGCAATTCTCCATTTAAACGAAAAAAAAAAAAAAAAACAACCAAATTTACACTTTCTTATAATGTAAGGTTCACTAAAACTGAATATCTCCGTCTCCAGCACAAAACTGGAAAAGTTAAACGGTTTTTCTAATACTTCTGGGAAAGTAAGAGTAGGTTATTAGTTTTCCATCGTTTATTTGGATTTCTTATCCAAGCTCTAAAAGTTACAGCAAGACCACCCAATCAACTCTACATCGTTTGGCCACACAAACTAAAAATTTTATAATTGACAAGACAGGGTGATCCTTTAAGGTATCGAATCCCATAAATATTTCTACTCAAATCCAGGACTTTCACGACATTTATTGTTATTCTGACCCCCCCCCCTGCTAAAGAAACAACCCCTGATTTGGCCTAGGCAAGGTGCTACGATTATGTAAACCTTTTCTCATTTGCATTAACCCCCACCAAGTAGAAAGACAGCTGCCCCCTTACCATTGTTTGTAGGTAAATTTACACGAATCTTATTCTTGTTTCAGCCTTTTGACGTATACAAAGCAAGGGCTCAAAAAGATACCAAACTTACCTTGAAGAAACCAATTACAGCTACTTCATTATCTTCAATGAATGCTTTTGATTGGTCTCCATTTTTCAGATCAACAGCAGGTGGTCCAGTCTTCTTTAACAACCAATTAACAATTTCCTCAGATGTTCTGCCACCTTAAAAGGATATTCAATTAGAAAACAATCCGTGTTTTATAATCAAAATATGAACAAAGTCGAATTTGGAAGTATAATGAATGCAGAAAAACTGGAGTTAAGTTCTAGGCAGCAATATTTATTTATCAATTAATTTACTGAGTTGCTATAAAACATATGAAGGATGGGAGAATATGAAAAAAAAAACAAGCGCTTACATTAATAATAATAATAAAAAAAATCACAACATTTATTTGTAGTCTAACATTGAAAAAAAGAGAAAACAAATCAATTTTAGTTCAAAGAGCTAAATAAAACCATAGGTGACAAACTGTTCTATTTATATTTTGTTTACACAAAGTAAAAACACAAGAGACAGTACTTCAGATCTATCTCAGTGGGTTAATTCCTGTGAATGCAGTAACTTCAATAGTTGTTGGTTTTGTTAATAGCTACAATGTAAAGGAGTTCTTTATGACCAAATTATTAAACATTTAGGTAGCTGGAAGATTTACCTTTTCTAACTTGAATTGGCCTCTATTTTGCTTCTTTTAGTTTAGCTACTTTGCTTCAGGTAGTTTTGTCATTTATTGGTATTTCCTGACATATATATATATATATATATATATATATATATATATATATATATATATATATATATATATACTGTTGACTCTCGCTAACTCGAAATTCACAGACCGTGATTCTTCTTCGAGTTACGTATATATATATTAAAATAAAAATATGTGTATACATACATGCCCATACACATGGCTAGAGGGCAAGGGGTGGGGGGGGGGGGGATAAAACCTGGCCAAATAGTACTTATTGACTTTCTCTGCAAAGATTGCTTAAGAAAAGAATGACCCCTCGTTAGGTGAGAATCTCTGCCCTCCAAGCGCAATTTTTCGATCAGGAAATAAGAAAACTTGGTTGGGAATACATCTGATGAGTAAAAAGGGTGTTCAAGCAGTTCAGGCGGTAATTTAGGGGTTTTCGCAATGATAACTACAGAGGTGTGAGATGGTTCAATGCCTTGGTGAACCAGAATTTGTTTCTGCCTGTAAGCTGAATTCCCGTTGATTCAGTCTTCAGCTAAAAGAGTAGTGATGTGTGGTATGTTCCTTTATTTCCCTCTTTGCAACTGCAGACCTTGTTTCGCTCCGGAGTGAGAATTAAGGTAATTAAGGTAGCTCAACGAATATCCCAAAAAATAACCCATCACTTTCTCAGCTGACAAAAGTTTTTCTTTTTATGAGCTGATTCCCGCTTTGCTTTCAATTGTTTCGACTGTATTTTTATTAGAAACACACAATGGCGCTTTATTCTCATCTCCAGTAAATAATCAGTGCCAAAACTCCGCAAGCTTCACGGCTCCATCACAAGTGATGATTTGCTGCTAATCCTGGCTATTATCTCACTTTATTTTCGAGGAATTTGTTATACCTTCTCTTGAACACCAGAAGGGAAAGATTTCCAGGATTACCTCCACTGGGAGGGCAGTCAACGTAGTGACGGATCATTGGGCATAACTCGTTTTCAAGTATTCCTGGTGGGGTGTACCCTGCACAAGGTTTTCCGACCAGCTGTACTTTGGCAAGTTGATTGCAAAAGCTCTGCTCTGCCTTGAACGAGTTTTAACAACTCCTCTGATGAAGGACAATACAAGCATTTGTAAAACACCAGCATACATGTCACGTCAAAAAGATTCTGGATTGACTGCAGGGGTATGGCATCGAGTTACTGGAAGATGTCGTGCAGACTGCTGGATTTTGGACACGTTGAATAGGAGCCTAGCTGGACACGTTGAATAGTGTGTCTAGCTGGAGCACTAGCAAAGAGGACGTGTACACTAAATGAATGGTCCGAATGCATTACGTTGTGTCAAAGCGAAATCGTCAGGTAGGAGGCTTTTGCATTTTAGGATTGCTCCTAGCCTCCTGGAGCAGGAGGATCTCACTTTGCTTAGGTGTTCAGCCCATGTGAGATTTTATGAGAAAAAGGCACAGTGAACTGACTCTCCTTTAAACAAGAAAACATGGTGAGCATTCATATTTTACGCTTTCGAAATTAAGAGTTCTTTCGTTTTTGATGCATTGAAACTCACAAGCCACACATCAGCCCACAGCCAACAACTCATTTTTTTCGAATCAGTCTGAAGCTCTTTATAAGGTTTGCTGGGATCTTTGTCTTTTGAATTGTTATTTGAAATGAAGTCATCAAAGACAACACGTTAAGAACGTTGATGAAAGAAGTTAAGAAAGTCACGAGTACAAAAGGTTGTCATGTTATAATTGCAAAACTCAGATTAAATAATTTTCAATGCCATTATATGATGGTTTACTCAACAAAGATTCTAATCCTGATTCCAGCTTGTTGTTTCAATACTAACAAATGTTCTGATTCCAGCGGCACTTATCTTTTCAATGGTATTATAATCTATAAATGATGTTTATTAGGTTAACAGCTAGAGATTCCGAATCGTCTTCTGTACCAGTCATGGGCAAGTCTCAGCTACCCCCTATTGAAAAATATAACTAGATTCAACTTATGACACTTGTGATAGTGGAACATATCTTGAGAGTTCAGAAAGGCTGGTATAAGAAACATTTACCTTCGGACGCTTTTGCATATTTTTTTCTGCCTTAGAAAGCTTTGTGATCTGCTAAAGAGACCCACCATCTGATTCATTTGATCTGATAATATGATAATTTGTATTCCAATAAGGGTATTTTAATACAACAATACTTCTTAAATCTAATGATTTACTTAATAGATCCCTACAATAAGGAAATCTATCAGTTTATTTAATAAAAAGAAATACAATTATTGGCCCTTCAGCCTCAGAAGGATGTACCAAAACATTCTATCAGTTCAAACACTTCAGAATATGAGAGCCTGTTCCCAGAGGCTTATGTCTGGTGTTAACTATATAAAGATGAAAAAAATAAAACTCAGAATATTAAGCTGATAGAATAATTTCATTTATTAGTAATGTATAAAATCTCATCAGATTTTACAAATGATGAAAATAAAACATAAACCCAAATTAAAAATTCCCCTGTTGGTATAAGGATAGAAATAAGGATAAAGAATAGTAGATTCCCAATTTCTATCATAGTATATCTTTTTCTAAAATATCAAGGACAAAACTTTCATATTAATTCCTTATTCTCTTCTATAGTTGGCTTATCATTATCAGAATGCTTCTACATTAAAAAAAAAAAATTACCCATGAAAAAAATATTTGAGCATACCTGAATAAAGATATTAACCTAACTTTTTTGATGCATTGGAAAAAGAGATGTTTCTTTTCAAAGCAAAATAAGTGGTTTTTCTTTTCAAAATACCTTACAAAAAAAAAAAAAATTCAGCTCAAATTCACATCATGTTGATCACCAAATGCAACTGTTCCAACTGAATTTTAAGGAGTAATACTAATAAATAAAAGCAAACCAACAAAAATAGGTATAGTCAAGAAATAGCACTTGTTCTCTTATTATTCAATAAACCTTTTTCATAATAATATTTTAATTAAGCACTTCTGCAGCATTCAAACTGTTCCGTATGAATTTGACCATCTGGTTATGAACCAACAGCTTTATTTGAAAAAAGTAAAAAAAAGGTGAGGCGTTTTTTCTTTAACAAAAAGGTGAATTACACACTGAATTGCTCCAAAAATTGAGATATTAACTCAATTCTCAATACAATTCCAATCCTTTGAAAAACCTAAATTAAAGCAATTGTTGGTTTTAATATGATGTCCTACCAAAAATCACCCTTATTATACCCATTGAAAGGGGTCTGAATGTTAAAGCAAATGGCAAGTTTTTTACAAGATGCACCATTAAAAAAGCAAGAATGATAGAAACCTGTATATTCTGAAGGTTTTCCATTTCTAAAGAACTTCAATGTTGGATATCCTCGAATACCATGTTCTTCAGCAAGTTCTTGTTCTTCAGTGGCATCTACTTTAGCCAGTTTGATTGGTGAGCCATCAGATGCTAGTTTCTGTGCAGCTTTAGCATATTCTGGTGCAAGGGATTTGCAGTGACCACACCATGGGGCATCTGGTTTATGAAAAAATATATAACAATTTACTGATCAAAAATGAACTACTATAAAAATACACTTAAAAAGCAAGCTGAATTGTAGAAGTGGTACAATAGTTTTTTTTTAAATAAAAAATAAATAAAAATCAACAAGCAGCATAACAAAAGATATGCTTGTGAGGATGTGCTTCTAAATAAGGACAATGCCAAACAAATTAAAGAAAATAAAAATTGAAGCAGCACACCTACACAAGGTTAAGCTTATATGCAACCAAACACATACATGTACCTAATCTTTGTGTTGGAATTGTTAAAAAAGATAAATTTACCACAGGAATGAAGCTTGAATTAATTTTTTCAAATGTGATTTGGTTTACTTTATTATCAAAAACTATGATTCAATCATATCTTACTATTATTTAAATACTCTAAATACTCTAACAACTTGATTTTTTTTTTAGCAGGAAAACCTGTAGAAACTAGCTTCTTTGATACTTACACTATATATATATATATATATATAATTAGCAGTAAGTTTACCGCAGATAATTTCTAGCTCTTCATTCTCGGTGCGAACAAAAAGCTCCTCCCACTTCTTCATGCATTAGCGGGTTAGTGTGTATGCGTCAATCAATGAGAAATGGTTCGAAATTGTATTATTCGTAATTGCAAAAGCAGAAAAAAACTTGGTGAGCCGGCCAAGTGGTTTGCAACAGTCCCATCTCACAGGTATGACTTAATTTATATACACATTATGACTTAATCTATTATTTATATACAGTGGACTTAACTGATTTGCCTATGTAGGATTTCTAAAAAAGGGGGCGAGGGTTTGATGAAATTTGCGAAAATAAGGAATTTTTTTTATTCTAATAACTGGTGGAATAGATGTGATGGTTTCAGGGGCGGATCCAGGATTTTTTTAGGAGGGGGGTGCAAAATAGGTTGATCCGATAAACTTACGTTAGGAGCAAGTTTAATTAATGCAAACGTGCGTTAATTAGGTAAATTACACTACTTTAGACTACGTTAGGAGGGGGCACCCCCCTCGCCCCCCCTCTGGATCTGCCACTGGATGGTTTATCATTTTTTTTCACGTCGTGATGTTTATTTTCTCCGATTGTAGTTCCTGTGTGACTTGAAAAAGGCTAATTACCTGTTTTGGCGGAGAGCCGAGATAAGAGCTAGTTTCGTTTTCAATCAATGTTTTCGTATGAAATGGGCAGACCTTTCCTGAACTTTAAAGAATAAACACCTCTGTTTGAAAATCTTTGCACTTTGTGAACTTAGATAGCGATATGGGTTCCTGATTGAGACCAATTTTAGGACATGGGTTCTAATTATTGGTTGCTGTGGTAAAAGTTGCCACAATAGCCCTATCCAAGAAAATGCCAAACGTCTGTTAAGAAGTCTTTTTCGTAAAAATATTGGGTTACAAGTCAAGACTTTGATCTCTGATCAGGGGGGGGGGGGGGAACTTCATAGGACTTGTAAAGAATCTTGGTGTCAGCAAGAAAAAAACATTTTTTGACTTCAGTGGAGAAAAAGTGTATTATATTCATGATTGAAAAGTGTCAGAAACAATCTACTGAAAAACGACATTTTGTTTGAAGATGGCCAAGCGTCTTGGGTCGACGTTATCAATCCTTTTAAAATCGATTCCCGATATAGAAGCAGGGCTGCCCCGCGCCTAAGCACGCGTTATGTTTCCTTCCAATTTTGACAAAATGAAAGTAAAACTAGCAGCCCAGGTTTTCAGCCATTCCGTGAGCTCTGCGCTTAGATTTAATGCCAAGAAACATGCAATTACCCTGGAACACGTATTTTCGCAGAAACTTTCTCAAAATGCCTTTAAAACCAACTCGGGACTTCGAAACCTACTTATAATTCCTATAAACATCTGAACTAATTTTATATATATATATATATATATATATATATATATATATATATATATATATATATATATATATATATATATATATATAATATATATATATATATATATATATATATATATATATATATATATATATATATATACATATATATATATATATATATATATATATATATATATATATATATATATATATATATATATATATATATATATATATATATATATATATATATATATATATATATATATATATATATATATATATATATATATATATATATATATATATATATATATATATATATATATATATATATATATCGGCGCGTACGAACAGCTCCTCTCATTTGATCTGCCATCAGCAGTCCAATTACCCTGGAACATGTATTTTGGCAGAAACTTTCTCAAAATGCCTTTGAAACCAACTTGAGGCTTTGAAACCTACTTTTAATTCCTAAAAACATCTAATAATAACATTGCACTACTAATTACCGATTTTGATATATGTATTGGAATAAATTAATTTAAAATTAGTTTCTTCAAAATCCTGTGTTCCAACGTTGAAGCCAGGTTTCCTGTTCAAGAGAAATCTGACTTGTCTACCCGTGAAAAGATCTAATATCGCTTATGTTTCTACGTTTTCTGGAGCACTCGCACCTCGGTCCGGGTTTTTATAATGGGTGAGATAGGGAAGGATCATACTGCCTATTATATATACAGTGAATACTTACAAGCAGATTAACCAGTTGCTGGACTAGCATTTAATAAAGTCCCACAAAATCAACAGTAGGAATAAATTAACAATTAACAACAGTAGGAATAAACCTAGATTACAGTAAATGTTTCAAAATGTGTCATCTTTCATTTAAGCCACAATAATTCACAGCACCAATTCCATATAAAAATAACCTGACATCATCCCCCATACCACTACTAATTTTTACAAGTGATAAAGACCTTGGAGCCCCTGTAGATAATGTCCTAAAGTTCTATGAAGATCCTGCACTAATAGTCTCCAAAACAAGTCTGAGCCTTGGACTTATCAGAAGAATTTTCACCAGCTGGTCATATAGGATCTTCTGAAGCATTACAAGGCCCTTGTCAGAACAGTCCAGGACTTTAAAACCTATCTAGCAGGTCCTTCTATAAAAGTGATCTACAGCAGATTGAAGATGAACAGAAGAGGAATAGGAAAGGTATCTCTGGACTTGGTGAGACACTGTATAGTAAGACTACATACACTAAAGCTACCATCACCGGCTCTTTGATGGAGCAGTGGCATGCTGCAAGGTAACTTAAAGAAGCTCAATAAGCTGCTAGGCAACCACAAAATAAGACAGGATTTATGAGCCAAAGAGTGAAATTGTTTGAAAATGATTGAAATTGTTTGGTAAAGGAGAAAATTTCTTCCATGTCAGTCAAATTTCAAAAGAAAACTCGACAAAGATTGAGATCCAAAGCCTTTAGAATATGAATGGGACTGCCCACCAATAATTTCCTACAACTGCTATAACTGCTAACAAACACAGCACCAAGCCACCTGAGGCAAACACAGCTACACATGCTCCTCCTCCATCTCAGTCTATTCAAAGCCTCCCTCTTTACGCCATCCCAGGAAGTTCCCATTTTTCTTAAATCTTTCCTTACAACACTCTCCCACCTCGACTGAGGACAACCTTCTTTCCATTTAGACCTAGAAGGTTGGCCAAAAAAGGACAATTTTTGGCAATCTGTCACCCTTCATCTGCAGAGCATGCCCTAACCATCTCAACCTTTCTCTTACTATAGCTCTAGAAAGCAGGATTGAACCATACTTTTCATACAGCCTACTGTTTGAAGTATGGTCAGTCAGTCAGGTAACCAACACTATCCATAGGCAATTTCTCTGAAAAACGTTAAGCAAATCTTCTTCTATTTTTTGGAGTATGCATGCTTCAGAAACATATTTGAATACTATCATCACTGTAGCTTCCAATATTCTAATCTTGGTTGGCAAACTTATCTTCCTATTCTTCCAAAAATTTTTCAACTGTGAAAAAACACCCCAGGCCTTGACTATTCTACTTTTAACATCTTCATATCACCCACCATCTATAATAAAAATACTGCAAAGTAAGTGAAGCTGTCCACTTGAATGATCTTTTCACTACCCAATGTCACCATTACAATTTCTTTCTTTGTTTTTCCTGTGCTCCTTAAGACAATATCCATCAAAATAATCTGTATAAATGTAAATAGAACACAAACCTGCTTACCTCCTCATTTAACATGAAACCAGCAACCAACCTCATTTCCTACCTTAACAACAGCAGTGTTATTCTTGTACATAGCATTGATCATTTAATGTATTTGTCTGGTATACCATACAAGGATAAGACCTTTACTAAAGCTCTTTTATCAGCTGAATCAAATACTTGCTTATAATCTATAAAACTGAAGACTAAAGGTGTTTGATGACTCATGCACTTCTCAATTATTAACCTAAGAGTGAAATTTTGGTCAACATGTTCCTATACCCTTCCTAAAACTGCACTGTTCTTGTCTTAAACTTCGTCTACAGCATCTCTAAGTATAAAAAGTGCCTTCCTACTCAAAGAAACCCGGCTAATGCCTCTACAATTACCACTATCACTCTTATCTTATCAGCTGATAACCAACAATGACACTGACCCTCATATTGGTCTGATAATATTGGTCAGCCAATCTATCAGTCAGGCACTAGTCTCTAGCCATTACTGTTTTTTCTTGCCATTCCAAATTTACCTATGCTAGGATACCATTTATCCCTATTCCCACTAGCCTTGGTGTTAAACCTCCTTATAAAAACACCATATTTCTACCTTGGACCCTGTCTTTTTGCTCCTGTAAGTAAAGTTCATCTGAGTCACTACTATCTCTGTCAGTTGGTTCTACAGGGGCATATACTACAATGGCTGATATCCTCATAAAATGAGCAATTACCATTCGATTATTAATACCAAGGTATGTTCAAATACCAATCTGCCTTTCTATATTGTACAAATAACAGTCCAAAGGAGACGAATCCGTTTATTTGATGGTGAAAACAATAATGAAATCTTTGGATATTTTGGTCACATACACAGTAGCCATCCTCATCATATATCTGCTGAGGACAACCACTGCATATGTGGCCAAAATATCCAGAGATTTTGTTATTGTTTTCACTGTCAAATGAAAGGATTTATCCCTATTGAACTGTTATTTGTGTATTATTAATGCCTTCCCAAACTAAACAAGACTTAACAGCTTCAATAATACAGGACTAGATAGCATTGCAAGCACTTATGTATCAATTTATAGTTTCATTTTTTATCATTAAATATCAAATCCCAAGAGAAAAAGAATATTTTTTTTTTTTTGATTTGATGGGATAGTCAAAGGAAATACATCAGAAATCCAGATAAAGTTAAAAAAAGACTCATATCTAATTTTCTTTTTAATATCACTATTCTTCTAACACCTGCTAATGCATAGAGATGGTATTCATCCAATACAATCCTGCCAAAACAGTTGACTTGTAACACTGATGCAAAGCCTACTAAGGGTGTGAAAAGAGCTTGTGTTAGACCCAAAAAAGGATGCGACAAGTGTTTGGTGTGAGACAGACCTAAATGATGACTCCTTGATAATTTTTTGTGATGGATGTAGAATGTGGATACGTATTTGAGTGTATGGATATGACTGAACCTGAGTATGTATTAATCACAAAAATCTCTTGATGGGTTGAAGTTTGCATAGTGTCTGATTTACAAACACTCCTACAACTCTAAGCAGTTTGAACCACAATCTCCAAGCATCAAGAGTATTGTCAAAACTACAATAAACAATATGAAGAGAGACATCATTGATAGAATCCTTTCTCAGGCCATTATCCAAGATATTGTGCCATCATCTGTAAACAACCTTGAAACTATGCTCAAAGATGAGAATTCAAAGTCAACCAACATTATCAGAACATAGATGTCTCCTCTTGAACATCAAGTTGCTAATAAATGCTTGATTTCTGATGTGTATACTGAAATTCAGAACCTTGTGCAACAAGACTGCCAGTATGAAAAATGGTTTTGCTCAACATCTAGATTGTGAGGACAGGTGCCTTCTTGTTGAAGAGTGGGATAGGCAATGTTGAGCTCTGAACATAGTTGGATATGGTATCCCATCACAACCAGACAAACAGCTATACATCCAGTTATACCTCAGCCAAAAATATAAATTCCAAGAAATTCAAATTACAAATGTGAAGTCTTCCCATCCCTGCAAATTCACACTCTGTAAAAGCGCGCCTGCTGCCTATCCACTTCTCTGTTCCTAGTGTAGACATCAAAACAATGATCATCAACTGTTCTTGTGAACTGTATGAAGATATTAAGTTTTGCAGTAATTCATCAAAGGCCAAGCATGATAAATGTAAAGCTCTTGTAGATGCATTAAAAAGGTAAACAAACTCTGGTGAAACACTGGCAAACAAATTCTGGTCATCATTTTCAAAGGTCAAATTGTGACAAAAAAGTGGCTGCTCATCATTGTTGGAAAGCTCCAAAGCCAGCTCTAAACCAGCCATAATGGAGATATAACAATTGTCCCTCACTTCCTGTAAATAGCAAACTTCTTGCAGTTATTTTCTTTGTTTTGTATAACTTAAAATGTTAATCCTAGTGTATCTTCTACTGAAAATGAACTTAGTGAACTCTTCTTCACATGTTGTAGTTTGAATCATCATGATGGCTACAGAATACAGATGCCTACAGAAGTCATCAAGGAGCATTACAACGATGAAAATTCCTTCAATTCACTCCAAGCTGTCATTAAGGTATAATATTGGAAGGATGCTTACATCACACCTGTTCACAAGGGAGGGGGAGCAATAGAGATGAAGCCAACAATTATTGACCAATTAGTCTCACATCAGCAATTGAGAAAATTTCAAAGGCTAAATGCTAACAGACTACTATCTCCTAGCCAGCATAGACTTTGTCTCAATCAGTTGATACTAGCCTCATTAATGTACATAAGTATTCACAGAAATTATATATGAGGGATCTCCAGTACTACTACTACTACTGCTAACAACTCACTGCAGCACCAAGTTGCCTTGCCAACGCAGCTACACATACTCCTCCTTCATCCCTATCTATTCAAACCCTCCCTCTTTACACCATCAGAGGAAGTTCCTGTTTCTTTTAAATCTTTCTTTATGAGATTCTCCCACCCAAGCCATGGACAACCTGCTTTTGCGTTTAGCCCTATACAGTTGGCCAAAAAGGACAATCTTTGGCAGTCTGTCACCCGTCATCTGCAAAATGTGCCCTACCTATCTCCTCCTTTCTCTCATTATAGCCCTAGAAAGCAGAAGTGAACCAAAATTTTTGTACAGCCTACTGTTAGAAATACAGTCAGTCAGCTGTGTACCCAGAAAAATCTGTAGGCAATTTCCCTGGAAAATATATAGCAAACCTTCATCTGCTTTATGAAGCGCCCGTGCTTCAGAGCCATACTTGGCCACTGTAGCTTCCAAAATTCTAATCTTGGCATTGCATATAAGCTATGGTAAAAGATCCCTTTTTGGGAAAGACCACTTTTCTCTGCATTCTGGAAAAATAGAGATGGGTTTTTAGAGCGCCCCTATTTTACTACAGCATGACACAATGTGAGTTTAGTAAAAAGATCCTGTCTACTCGGTAAAATTTTTCATCATACATTCAAAATGTGGTCTCTGTTTTAACCAGCAATTGAAAAGAAAAAATTATATTTAATATTTGTAACAAACAATAAAAATTACATTTTAGACTCAGAAGACAATCAGCTAGGAATCGAAGTTCCTAGCTCCAATCCGTCTCCCTTTAAAGGTTCCCAAAATTTGCCTACGTCACAGGTGCCTACCTATTGAAATTTTGACAAAACAACATTTTACCTTAATTTTCAGTTATCAGTTTCTTTTTCTCTGGCTTTAGTTCTAAAAATGTAATTCCTGATATTTGAGTAAAGTTTTAAGCCATATCAATGTTTTTTTTCAAAATTTAGGAAATGTATTTGCATATCTTTATAACCTTATAAATTTGGATTGAGCAAAGTTGTGAAGCTGAAAACAATTTTGTTGTACTTTATTTAAGCAGAAGATCTATTTTGCAAGGTTTTACTTTTATACGACACATATTTTTAAAGGTCTTCAAAGGTTAGGACCCTCTAGAGGGAGAAGGAGTGAAGGTAGGTACTTCAAAATATCTTCCCATGGTATATTTTAGCCTGTAGACCTATCCCTGAAAGTTTCATTTTCCTAACATAACCCCTTTCCAAGATAGCCAAAAGTAGCTAAAGTAGAATTTTACCTAGAACACAAAGATTTAAAAAGGTAAATTTCTAGGTGGCACTATAATTTAGCTAGAATGAAAGTGAAAACATCATTTGATGCCTTTTTTATGCCCTTTCATAATACAATAATTGCTTCTGTTGCAAATTGCATCTTGAGCCCTTAAAGGGGCCCCAAGGGTATTTCATTTTTGCAACTGCACAAAGAAGTTATAACTT
Organism: Artemia sinica; assembly: GCA_027921565.1. Lineage (NCBI taxonomy): Eukaryota > Metazoa > Arthropoda > Branchiopoda > Anostraca > Artemiidae > Artemia > Artemia sinica. The sequence goes on from CM051274.1 coordinate 22,963,821, forward strand.
AACTTACAAAATACTTGATTTTTAATTCAAACTGTTTTCCTGTTGTTTCAAGTTTTTCAAATGCCATCAACAAAAAATAGCACTGAATTTTGCAATTTGAAACTTTGCTGTTGACAATTCAGGATATATTCCAATTCAGGGTAAATATTTGCACATGAGGGGGGTGGGAGAAAGGGGGGGGAGTTCATGGTAAATTTGCAGTGGGCCATATAATTTAGCTAGGATGAAAGTGAAAACATCATTTGATACATTTTTTAAGCTCTTTCATAATAGGCCCGTTTTTTAGCACTAAGATCTTACATCTTACAGCTCACTGATGTTAGCAAAAAGTGTGAAGACCGCCACTGTTTTGCCATATAGAACAATGATGAGGGAACTTTGATGATCTACTCATCATTGTTCTCAGACTGCTGATCAGAGCAGAATGATGAAAGACGTTTGCACAAAAACGACCAAAGATGTAAGATCTTTGTTCAAAGATTTCACTTTTAAGCGTTTTCTGACAAAAGATGTAAGATCTTAGCACATTGATGAGTGAAAAAACAGGCCTAATTCATATAAAATACCTTTGGGACCCCTTTAAGGGTTCAAGATCCAATTTGCAACAAAAACAATTATTATATTATAAAAGAGCATAAAAAAAGGCATCAAATGATGTTTTCACTTTCATCCTAGCTAAATTATAGCGCTGCCTAGAAATTTACCTTTTAAAGTTCAGGACCCTCTAGAGCAGTTGGCCAATTTGCAGCCTGTATGCAGCCCACTGTAAGTATTTTTTTAGCCCACAAGATTCATCACACTTTTATATTCTGCAACCCTCATGATGTGCACACATCTTGGAACATCACAGATTTGATGTTTTACTCTTGACAATGTTGTTTATTGATGTATATAGCAAAAGTATTATATTATTATGTTGTATAGCCCAAGTATTATCATCAATATATCATGTTATGCAAGTAGTGATAAAAACAGTGAATTATCCAATTTAAGAAATTTGACACAAAAAGTTGAAAGCACTTTTGGTTCAACCTCCACCTGCAAATTTTTTTTTTTTTTTAATATTAAATTGACCATACACAAAACATGCTCAAATATAATGGATGCTAACCTGCAACACCAATTGTAATGTGCAAATACCCAAATTGAGATTGACTTGCAAAAGGTAGGCTAAGTGAAAAAGTGGAGAAGTATATATTGAACTAGTGAAATAAATATTTTTCTATGATTTAATTTTGTCATTTTTTATTGTTAGTATTATATATTTTTCACAATGTGCATTTGGTATCATTTCTATCATTATATTATCTATGTTTATATGTAAAAATAATAGCAAACATAATTAATAAAATTCATTATTTTTCAATTTGTCACTCCAAAAAATATCTATAATAGGTCAAAACCTAATATGGGTATATACAATTTTATTTGGGGCCTGTGGAGTTATGATGCATTCCCAAACTGGCCCACAAGATAACTTGGGTTGGCCACTCTTGCTCTAGATGGAGATGAAGTGGAGGTAGGTACTTCCCAGGATTAGGGAGGGTGGGGTGGGTAAATTTGAATTTCCAATAGAAGTGATTAGCCTATTATATTTGTAAAGAGCATAAAAAAGGCATCAAGTGGTATGTTCACTTTATTTGTAAGTCAATAATATGAACTGCCAAAAAATTACCAAGCTAAACTGGAATTTACTGGGTTTGAGTTTTACAAAATTTGGTAAAATTCTACTTTGGCTATCTTGGAAAGAGGTTAGGTTAGGAAAATGAAACTTTCAGGGATGAGTCTACAGACTAAAGTAACAACTGGGAGGTGTGAAAGTGAATAAAGGATTGTTGACCAAATTTGTGAGAAAGAACATTTATTTCTACCCATATTTTACCATACCTGCTTATATTTGATATTAAGTTTCATTTTAAGAGGTTTTCCCTGGTGTTTCACTTTATTTACCTGATTTTTGATGTTAGAAAATTTTTATTTTCTATTCCCAAGGGACTTGTCCTTTGTCTGCTAATAAACAACTGATTGTTTGTTTGTAAATAATTCTTCTTTGTTTGTAAATTCTTCTTCTTCTATTTAACAGCAGGCGGGCTTTTCAGTAAAACTATTTAGCCCTTTTCCTTTGCTTCACTCTGTGGGCTACAGAGCTACTGGCTTGATTGCCTCATATTTATTAGATATATTCAGATATCTTTCAGCAGATCTTTCGACTCTAGGAGTTCAAATATAAGATGATAGATGTCGATTTCTATGCTCTGTGTGCAGGTATAGTTGGCTAGGCTCTTGACTGATAGTGGGATTTTGTGGTGTTTGAAGTATTTTAACAGTTTAGAAAGCAAGGTATGTTGTGCAGACGTCAGCATATTACATTCAAATAGGCAATGGTCAATTGTTTCATTATTCATATTACAATGCCTGCAAAGAGGGGACAGGGGAATTGAACCACTTGAATTAGAAATCTTATATGAGAATGCAAGGAAATTTAGTCCATTTGTTCCAGAACGAATTCTATGATAAATTTTAGAAAGATACTTATTGGGAAAGGGGGAAAGGATAGGATTAATCTTATTAAAATTAATATCTGATAGCCTCCATCGGTAAATATCTCTAATTGGGATTGGTCTCCCACTTGGCTGGTCAATATTTATAGCATTTTTGCTATTTCATCAACCTGATGATTACCACTTATGCCAGAGTGGCTAGGAATGTACTGAAAGTAAGTGTTTATACCACTTGAAGCAAGATTATCAATAATACTGAGACAATGATAGTGTCAATGTCCAACTTATATTGAGGAGCTGAGGCCAGCAACTCAAGGCTTGATAAAGAGTCGGAATAGATGATAATATTATTCAATTTTTCAATCAAAGATTGGTTTTGCTTAAGGTGTTCTAATGCCATGATTATGGCATTTAACTCAGCAGACATTGTAGATAAATTATTAAATAATCTCTCGCCCATTGCAATTTTCAGGTGAGGAAGGAAAACACCACTTGCAACCTTCTCATTCATTTTTGACCCATCAACAAACATTTGGAAGTGATTTTTATAGGTAATTGTATTAAGTTCTGCAAATTTTTTCTGAACAAAAGCAATGGGGGTTAAATCTTTATTCCATTTTGAAAATTCAGTATTTATTATGGGAAATGACCAATTCCATGGAGGGGATTGGGGGAAAGTAGGTGCAATAGACTTTGCTGGTACAGGGAACTTCTTTTGAATATTGGCATACTCATCTGCAATACCTCTATACATGGCTGGATTTCTTAACCAATTATGTAATGTGTGTGAGCTATTTGATTCAATTTTTGTAAGATGTTTTATCAAGAGAAAGCTACGTCTATCCCTTATTGTTGTTAATCCACTCTCCATAAGCAGAAACTTGGTGCTTGTGGGTTTCCTAAGACCAAATATGAGACGTATTATATCATTTTGTGTTGTTTCAATTTTTTGCATCTGGGTCTTTGCACATGCACCATATACAATGAGCCCATAGTCAATATGGGGTCTTATATGTGATTTATAAAACTGGAGTAAGGTTTTCTCCTTACAACCCCAGGGTGTGGAAAGAAGTCTTTTTAGTATATTTGCTTTTCTATAACATTTTTTTATTGTGTTTGAAATGTGGAGGTGGAAATTAAGTTTTTGGTCAAGCATGAGACCTAGGTAGTTAATATTATTATCTTCTGGAATAGTTGTTTTATTTAGAGTTAGTTTTGCATTAACATGGTTTCGCTTCCTGTGAAATTGGATTATTTTTGACTTGGTGGGTGCAATGGGTAAATCTGAATGTTGAGAGAATTTTTCAAACTGGAAAAGTGACTTTTGCAGATTTGACTGTGCTATCTGAAAGGTGTTGCCAGATGACCATAGCACCAGATCATCAGCATATTGTAGATTCGTGTGGGGTAGGTTCATGTCCCAGAGATATAGGGCAAATAGGAGGCAACTGAGGACTGCTCCCTGAGGTAGGCCTTTGGATATTGTCTTTTGGGGTGAAGAGGCTGAACCAACACAAACAATGAAACTTCGCACTTCTATGAAGGATTTAATAAAGGATACTAGCTTGGGAGGTACTCCAAGGTTTGCAAGTTTATTTAAAAGGATTTGGTGGTTCACATTGTCATATGCTCCTTCAAAATCAAGGAAAGCTGCCACTAGGATATTATTTTTTGAGAAAGATTCATTTATTGCATTTGTTAGCAAAATGAAAGCATCTGTTGAGGAGTGGTATTTCCTGAATCCAGTTTGAGTGTGTGGGATCATGTTATTTTTTTCAACAAACCAGAGGAGTCTGTGATAAATCATTTTCTCCATTATTTTCCCCATCACAGGTGTAATCATTATGGGCCTATAAGACTCAGGGTTATCTTTTGGTTTATTTTTCTTTAGGATTGGTAGGAGGAACGAACATTTCCATATATTGGGGAACCTAGACGATGCCCAAGCGTGATTATAACAATTTAGCAGTTCTTGTTTGTATGAAGGTGTGAGATTCTTTATCCATGTAGGGTGTATATTGTCATAGCTGCTGCTAGTTTTGGACCTAATATGATGTACCGTAAAACCACCTAACAAGGGACGCAGCCCAATCTAGGGACATTTTTCCAGGAAAGTTGCTTAGGCCAAGATATGTGGAGAAGTTTCAAGGATACTGCCAAACTAAAATTACTGTCAGTAAGCCTATTCATTTTACATACAATTGTGCCATATTTTGTTTAATTTAGTGATTTTTTGTGTTTAAAAAAAAATAAAAAGCAAGAGTGGGTAATTTTGATTTATTTTTTAGGTCTGGAAGTGTTGTCTGGTGCTACAACTGGACGACTGAAGCGGAGCTGAGAGCTAGCTAGACAGATAGCTATATTGTTAAGGATGACTGTAACCAATTTTCTAAGGAAAAGGTTCAGTTTCTAATTTTTTTTTTATTTTCTACTAAAATCTGTCTTTTTCAGGTTGTAAAGTGCTCAATCAAGGGACATGAGCGTAAGAAGGAAGCAGGTGGACAAGGATGCCCTAGAACGTGCTCTAGCTGCTGTTGACGACGGAATTTCTTATAGGGAAGCTGGTGATAAATTTGACATCCCAAAAAGTGTCCTCTATAGACATCATAGTGCAAGAAAAAAGGGTAATAAAATCTTAAAGATGGGAAGACCTCCCGAGATTGACGAGTTTCAAGAGGAAGAACTTGTGAAAAGCTTGGTGACTTGTGGACAGATGGGCTATCCCATGACAGCTTTTGACTTGAGGTGTTTTGTGAAGTATCACCTAGATCGCCAAGGAAGATCATCTGGCAGATTCAAGGACAATATTCCTGGCCTGCGGTGGGCGAAAAAATTTCTAGAAAGAAACAGTGGCGAACTGTCAGAGAGAATGGCCTCAAACATAAAAAGAGCTAGAGCAAAAGTGAATCATGCTATGGTTAGGGATTTTTTCGAGGAATATGCTAAAGACACAGAAGGAATTCCTCCTCAAAATATCATAAACTATGATGAGACAAATCTGACTGATGAGCCAGGGAAGAAAAAAGTGATTGTGAAACGCGGCACGAAGTATCCAGAAAAGATTATGAACTCCTCAAAAGCGAGTGTTTCGCTAATGATGACAGGTACAGCAAGTGGTATAGTGCTGCCTCCCTATGTATGCTACAGGGCAGTCCATTTGTATGATGCCTGGACCATCGGCGGCCCAACCGGTGCAAGGTACAACAGAACAAAGTCTGGTTGGTTTGATGGCGTCACTTTTGAAGATTACTTCAAAAAGATTATTTTGCCCTACTGCCGTCGGCTATCAGGGAAAAAGTACTTATTGGTGACAATCTCTCATCCCACCTGTCCCCAGAAGTAGTCAGATTATGTGAGGAAAACAACATTCTTTTCAAGTTCCTTGTACCAAATGCAACTCATCTTCTGCAGCCACTTGATGTTGCATTTTTTGCTCCCTTCAAACGGAAGTGGAGAGAAATTCTAGACAAGTGGAAGATGGGACCAGGAAGAAATTTAAGTGCCCTTGAAAAAACTCAGTTTCCGAAACTGCTGAACACTCTTCTCAGGTCAATTGAAGCAAATGCTCCAGCAAACCTCAGAGCTGGTTTTGAAAAGTGCGGGATCTATCCGTTTAAGCCAGAAATAGTGCTTGCTCGTCTGCCACCTGGTGACCCGACTGATGAAAACTGCGGTGAACTTCAAGACAGTCTTGTTTCTTATCTCAGAGAAATCAGGTTTGGTCCTGAGGAGTCCTTGGGTTTGGCAGATGGAAACAATAACGAAGCAGGCCATGGCAGAAAAAAAAGGCTAATGGTGCCTGCCGGCCAGAGTGTCAGAGGAAGGGATACTGGCACAACCGGGGAACAGTCATCTGAAGAATCAGGTACCGAGTGCTCAATGCCAGTAGACACACCAGTCGATCTCCCACCTAACACACAGTCACGTTCTGCCAAAGAGAAGAAAACAGCTAATCCTAGAAAAAAGAAAACTGGTGTGTATGGTCAGAAATCAGCCAAATAAGCTTGGCGCAAATCAGAAACAAAGTTATAAAGTCAAGCAATTCAAGCAAAGAAAATGATGACGATCTAGTGACCTATTTTAACAAAGACTGCAGCACCAGTGCTGAACTTGAGAATTACAATTTGCAAGGCTCAAGTTTTTCTGACTCGAGGACAGAACCAGAAGTTGACAGAGAAGAACCAGAAAGAGACGCCAAATTGACTATTGGATCCTGGGTTATAGTGAGCTTCCAGGACCCCAGTGACACTCGGAAGAACAAAAGCCAGAAGCTTTACATTGGGAGAGTCAGTGAAGTGCAGCATGGGAAAGTCACGGCCGAATTTGTAAGGAAGACCACCTCACCTTACTTTGCATTCCCGGCAGAGGAGGACAAGGCCACGTTCAGAAAGTCTGACATTATAAAATTTCTCCAGCCTCCAGAATTGACTCACAGAGGGGCTCTGAAGTTCCAAGATATTGGAAGTTTTCCAATTAACTAGATCAGTGCCTAAGATAATTTATGTGATTCAAAGTGCATAAGATACCATAATTTATGTGATTCACCACATTTAACTGATTTTTTTTTAAGTTGTTTTGGAAGAAACTTGAAGTTGTTTTGGAAGAACCTTGTGGTCTAAAAGTTTAGTCTATAAGCAAGAGTGCCATATATTGCTCCTGTAAATGAAAATAAACCTTTTTTTTAAAACATATTGAGTGTCCCTTGATAATTTAAACAGTAAAAACAAGGTCTAACAATGTGATTCAAGTCACTGTCCCTAGATTGGAAACTGGGCCCAATCAAGGGACACCTCTTAAAAAAAAAATAAAAAAATTGATATGATAAAAAAAAATCGCGGATTCTGCTCTAGTTTTCCTCTCATTCAGATGTATCCAATGGCATAAGTTTCATTATTCTACAATGAATAGTTGACGAAAAATTGACAAAAAACACAAAAAAAGTGTCCCTTGTATGGTGGTTTTACGGTATTGCATTATTCAATTCCTGGATTGAAAATGGATTAGTTATGTACTCGGATCCTGGGCGTGGTTGGTAACTAGGGTTCATAGGAATTGTGGACAGATTGCTTTGATTGTTTGATGTTAGCTTATTAACAAAAAGAGTTGCAAATAGGTTAGCCTTTTCAATATCATTGTCATAATGGGTATTATTATGTATAAGCTCATACAGGAGTGGGTTGGGAGAAGTCTTTTTCCCACATATGTGGCTTATGACTTTATGTATAATTGGCTCATGCGTTTCTCTGGAGAGATTATTTGCAAAATTATTCCAGTATTTATATTTAGCATCTATTATAGTCCTTTTTAGATTAGATTCTGCTTGTAATTTTTTTAAATATGTAGTAGGTGTTGGTTTTTTTATGAATTCTGTCCTAGCTGCCTTTTTTATCTTCCATTTATTTAGGCACTCATTTGTCCACCATGCTTTAGGAATTTGTTTAGGGAATGTTTTCTTAGGTGTTGTCCTGGGGATAGCATGATTAGCTGTATTTATTAGTAAAGATGTCAAGGCTTCAGCATGTGTGTCAACTGTTGTGTTAGAAATGCATGAACTTTGGGTGAAACTTGTAATTTCATCATTTAGCTTATTTTGGAAAATAGACCAATTTGCTTTAGTGTTGATATATTTGGAGGTATGAGATGAAGTTTCAGCAGGTTCATTCAGGGAGCAAACTATAGCAAAGTGGTCTGTACACAGACTATCAATTTTATTTATGTAAATTTTGTTCAAAAAATTTAAAGACACAATTTGTAGGTCAATTGTGGAGAATTTGGTACTTTTGGGGTTAAAATATGTATTTAGGTTTGGAGGGGTAGCAACAGCTAATTCATTATTATTTGAAGTCATATGCTCAATAAATTTACCAGCTTTATTTGCTGGTTTATTCCCCCACAAAAGGCTGTGGGCATTGAAATCACCACAAATAATGATGTTTTTTAACATATTAGAATTATTTATATAATTAAAGAAATCCTTGGCATCTGAAGTTTGGCCATTAGGGTTATAAAAGCTTATTATGTAGGTTTTTAAATTATTCAGCCAAACACTTATACCAATTACATCAACATCATTTTCAAAATCTGGAAAATTGATGCCACAAAATTTTATATTATTATTAACTAATAAAGCTACACCACCTCCTTTTCTCTCTGAAGATCTATCCTTTCTCAGGATAGTGTATCCCAGAGACTTAATTTGTTGATTTTGGGTTAAATGAGTTTCCTGGAGGCAAGCAATATTAATGGAATTATTATTCATAAATGATATTAGTTCATTTAGCTTATTTTCTGTGAGTGATCTTACATTCCATTGGAGTATTGATAAATGTTGTGTTGTTGATTTATTCTTCATATGACTGTGTATCAATGTTCAGCTTTGTTAAAAGTAAAGCAAGATCTTTTTTTGCTTGAATGAGCATATCATCTGGGATGTAGATTTTTGCCAATTCTGCAATAATTTTTGTTTTCTGTAGTTGATGTATGTTCATGGCCTGAACTGCATTACAGTTTAGAATGAATAAGCATATATTTGGGGATTGCATTTTTGGTAGTGCATCCTGTTTGTTGGTTAAGGGATTGATTCCTGGTAGTGTTTCTGGTTTGTTTCTTCTTGGGAGGGAGGGCCAGGCTGGCCTCATCTCACCGGAAAACAAGGCTTGCTGGCTTGGTGATTCCTTCTGATAGGGATTTGAGCTAGGGGGCTTAGAAGATGTTGTTTTATATGGGGTGCTTGATGCATTTGGGGCATTTGACTTGGGGGTTTTGGTTGGTTTCATTACAGGCTTTATTTGGTATTGTTGGGCAGCATTTGCTTCCATTGCTGCAAAGGGGTATGGGATGGCCTTCTCTGTTGATATTTGGAGTGTTAGAGCTCTTTTCTTGTATGCAGGGCATAATGATTTATTTGTAGATTCATGTGGACCTTTGCAATTGATGCATGTAGGCTGGGTGTTTTTGCAAGTTGTCAGCTCTTTAGGATGGAGAGATTTACAATTACTACACTCTTGGAGAATTTCATTGCATTTGTTTGTCGTGTGTCCCAGTTTGAAACACTTCTGACACTGAATAGGCTTAGGTTTGTATTCCTTGTGTGGTTTGATTTGCCCAAATAGGAATAATTTTTCTGGGATATCAATTTTATCCTTTAGTGTGAATAAGAAGGATCTACTAGTTTTTAGGCCAGTAGAGTTAGGTTTTCCAAGTTGGGTAACATCCTCAACTGGGATTGTGTTTCCAGCCCTATCTGAGAGGCCTTCTTTTAACTCCTGAGTAGATATCTCTGGGGGAACATTGTAAACTACAATTTTTGTTGGTGATTGTTTTGGGTTCCAATTAGAAGCAATAATTGGGATATTCAGAAGGGATTTAAGGTTAATTATTGTATCTGCTGATTTCTGATCTTCTACAGCTATAAGCAGAGATCCATCACGGTTAATGTTAAGAGAGAACATTGATTTTAGCAATTTAAAAATTGCAACTCTTATTGCAGTGATCATTTTATTTCAAAGGGGGTAGTGGGAGTAATTTTAAGGTAAATTTGTAAGTTTTTGGAGGGAGGATCTTGGGCAGGGAGAGGGGAAATGCTTTTAATTGGGGAGATTTTTTTCCTTTTTTTAGAGCTTCTAGAGAGGACCTCTTGAAACCCATTATCATCATTTATGGTTGCATTAGGACCTACAGTTATCATTGTCCTATTCTCTGAATCGGAGCCATCATTAGAACTTTCAGATAGTGTGCTTGACCAGCCAGGATGGGTATCTTTCACTATGGAATTTGATTTGGGATCTGGGGGGACGTTTTTTTTTGGAGGACTTCTGAACATTGCCTATTGGAAAAAGCTTTAAACACAAATATAAAACTAAAATAAGAAGGGAAAATAGATGATATCAAACCGTCTGCACTATACTATGGGAAGGATAAACACCACAGTATAGCCCTGAGGATGACTTGAGCAGGATAGGTTTGGTACAACTACTGATTAGAAGCAATAATAATCAAGAAAATATATTTCGATTTTCTTGTACGGTTGCTGTTGTTGTTGTCCAAACTCCCAAAAAGGATAAGGCCAGACTGAATTCAGTAAATAAGGCCAGGCTGAATTCAGTGTCCTTCTCCTTCTTCCGAATTTGCAGCCAGCAATAAAGCGCAGTTGCCAAACGCTAAATACTAAAAACACCATTGATTACGTTGGCTTGTCCGTTTTTGCGTATTTTTGGAAGATAATTTGTGCAGAAGGGAGCAATAGCAAACAAACAAGAGGCCGAATTGGTACCAGCGGGATTTTAATCCTTAAACTGCTGGGAATAGGTGATTTGAGTATTGCACTTCCCACATTCTGTCTACCTCAAAAATTGTCAAGGCAATAAATTTAGCGTTCTGAGCATCGACAAGATACACACCTGTGCAGTTTGTTTGTAAACATTGATGGTCCAGAACATTTTTCACGTGATCCTGCTTTTTTAAATTTGGCACCGATAGAGTGAAACCACAGTGCGCTATTCGTCCTATACTTGTAAAAATGCCGCCAAAACAACCCCGCACGAGTCCGAAAAAAGGAACTGATCAGTGTGCAGCTTGTGGTTGTAATTTAGATGAAGAATCAAGTGCGATGAATTGTGATGGTTGCAATCGATGGCTTTGTATTGATTGTCTTGAAATGACTGAGCTAGAGTATGCTCTCTTAACAAAGATGACAAGGCGTATTGGATGCAAGTGGCATTGTCCTATGTGTGAAGGTGACAAACAAGCAAGACTAAATGCATTGGATATCCAAAATGCTATTACCAAATCCCTTGAACCCCTTCAACCAGCCCTAGCGGTCATTCAGGATCTTGATGTGAAAATTAAAGATGCTGTCAAAATGTCTTTTAGTGAGTTTAAGCGTGAAGTGATTGAAGACATGGATTGTAGATTTCAAGCCATTGAGACACAGATAGATACCCTCGAGCAAACGTCTGGCGCCGCCAGTGACCAAGACTTGCTGAATAGTCTTGTAGTCTCGCAGGTACAGGCTTTAAAAAGCAACCTTGATAGCCACTTAGAGAACAAAATGAAGCAGTTAATAGTCGAAGATAGAGACAGACAGAGACGTAAACTGAACCTTGTTGTCTTTGGAGTGCCAGCAAAACCAGACGACGGACAGTTTATCCAGCAGTATTTGTCCCAAGAGTATAGCCTCCCAAATATATCCATCATAAATCCCCGTCGCTTGGCTAACCTGAATAACCAAACAAGCTCAAACTCACCTATCATTTTTTCCATTGTCAACCTTGAAGCAAAGAAACAAATTCTCCAGAAGTCGTATGAAAAGAGAGGAACTGGCAGAATTCAGTTCAGAAACGACGTATCCAAAGCAGACTGGACTAAGAGAGCCAAGCTATATGAAGAGATCCAAGCTCAGCGAGCAAATGGAGAGACGGATATTGTGATTTGGGGTGGCAAAATTGTATCAAAAACTTGCTACCTCCAGCCCCTCCAACTCAGATGGAACTCTAAGTGGGCTGCCAAAACCTCTACATAGTTTCTCTTCTAGTGCATTATTAGATGTAAGTGATACTTTTGCTAGCGGGGAGTCAGACGATAGTTTTTACAGTGCTAGATCTGGACAAACCATTGATTTGCCAAGTTCTGAAAGATCATCAACTCCCTCTGATAGTGGAAGCTGTGGGAAGATTAGTGCCCTTAGTGTTATTTTCAGCAATGTTGACTGTCTAACTTCAAAGTTTCAAGAAATTAAGTGTGTTATTACATCAGGCGCTTCAGATATTTATGCCTTCTGTGAAGTGAAACCAAAAAGGACTCCTGTTGTCTTATAGAGAAACTGAAGTGATTTGTTTTGACCATCAAACTTTGTTTTCAACATTTACACTTAGACAAAAGTTACCCCTTGCCTTACAGCCTAGCCTATTTAAACACAAATACTCTGTGTAACAATCTTTGTCTTGAATCAAAGTTGTCCAAGATTAAGTCTGCCTATTATTTAGATACTTTGTTCCAACTTTAAGATCCTGTGTTCAAGATTGGACAGTATTTTCTATGATTTGGCTAAGCTTAACCTTTAATTTCTATCCAAAATTAAGGTGTACTTTTGACTGTCCATGCATTTAAAATAGTCTTGGCATGTCACTGTTTATGGCAAAAATATTCAAGCTAATCTTAATCAAATATTCTACAATACTTTCTAACTGGTGTACCAATAAACCTTTCCCCACCCCTCCTTGTTTAAAATACATACTCTGAATTGTATACATTCAATGGATTATTGTCTTATATATTATAACATTTAGTTTTATAATATATGTGATTTGAACTTATAATTAAACAGTGATAATTCAAAAGGAGTCATGTGACATTTATATAAGCTTAGATTTACAGTCCACCTTCACAGCTATGTAGATCAGTTCAATTCATTTTCACCCATCATATTTAAAAATAATACTTATTATTAAATGATTTACTATTATGTTGAACAATAAACATTTATTCAATGCCTACTTATATCAGAAAGATAAACAGTAGAGTCTAAAGCTAAGTTCTCACTGCCCAGATTGCTGTTCTCACTGACCAGAAATCTGGTCAGATTTTCGTCTCCAGAATTCTGGCCAGATTTTTTTCCCAGATTTTACTGTTTTCTGACCAGATTTTTCGATCAGATCGAGTTTGATATTTTCTGGCCAGAAAAAAAATCTGGGCAGATTTTAGCCTTAAAAGTAGTTCAAAGCATGGTTGATGTAGCTGAAGAACAAGCAGATATTTAAAGATCACTGAGAAAACGACAACCACCAACCAAGATCAAGGTAAAAAACTGAAGAAGCTGACTTCACAAGAATATTAGAGAAAAATTCGTTGGAGATACATGAGAAGGTGTAGATTAGTTCCCCCTGATAAAAACAACTTTTTTCTTACTGTATTTTATTTAGTCAATTGGGCTGTAAAGTTGCACAGATAGCCTACTGTCCAGTAGAAGCAGGGTATAAGCAGCTCACTTCTTACTGTATATCCCAGTTCTATTGGTAGGGCCTCTGTACCCCACACTACAGTGGGAACTAAACTGCACCTTTATTTAGGTAACCTGACTTTGTAGAAGTAGAGCTCAATCAGTCTAGTACAGAAATATGATGGGGAGAAAAGGCCATAAATGTTTCAGCAAATTCAAAAGTTACAGGACTCTCTTAAATTATAAAATTGTCACAGGTTTGAGATGACATCATAATCATAAATCTAATGCTCCATCACATTAATCGATGAATATAGTAGTTAGGCAGAAATCAGAATGCGCCAGGGGTGTTGCATAGGGGGTGTGTAGGGGGGAGGGATGCAGCACCCCTGGTGCTACCTTTAGAACATGAGTTTCTAGGAACCTCTTAACACCAATAAGTTGTTTTTTTTTCAAGGGTAGCTAATTTGCTAATTAGTAAGGTAATTAGCTAATTTCAGATATTTTAAAAGAACACCAGTTTCTAGGAACCTCTTAAAACCAATTACTTTTTTTACATAAAAATTTGTTTCAGAGGCAACTGGCGAGTGAGTTCCAACCCAGTTACCATGGTAAGCTACCATAGTAAGCTCCTTACCCTGCAGAGCAGCATGGTAAACAAAAAGTTACTATGGTAACTAAAATCAAGGGAAAAATGTCAGGTTGGAACAATAGTCATGGTAACTCTATGGTAAGGAGAAGAAGGTTGGAACGGATTTGCTAACTTTTTTTTCATGTTTGCTTACCATGGTGAGTAGGTTGGAACTCAGCATAAGTCAACTGATATTACAATATATACTGTAAATATGTTATAATGTAATAATATAATAGTGTAATCTGTACCCTTTTTTCTTTTTAGGCATAAGAACCAGAGCTGAAGCCAGCTGGTACCTTGCAAACCCCTAGGATACCATTATCGTCATGGAGGACAAAATAAAATGGTCTGACAGTGACATTGAACTCCTTGTCAACACCTGTATCAACTATCCATGGCTATGGGATTCTTCTAGAGAAGACTTCAAAGATTGTAGGAAGAAGAAAAACTCTTTTGCAGCCATGGCAGAATCCGGGATTTTGTTTTCAGATTATGGACTGCCTGTTCAGAATCTTGCATACATTTTGAAGAAAAAGTTTGACATTCTAAGAGATACTTATATGAAGTGTAGACGCAGTGAAAAAGGTAAAAGTGGAGATGGTGCAAAAGTAAACAGAAAAACATGGAAGTATTTCCACCTTTTCAGCTTCATGACAGAGTCGGGTCAGCTAAGAAAAACTGTGGACAACATGACTGAGCCTCTGCAGATTGCTTCTGTTAGTGAAACTTTGACCAGGATAGATACTTCAATTGATGATGAAGACGAATTTACTCAGCATATAGAATTGAGCTCAGAAGAGTTTGAGCAGACAGCAGAATCTCTTTTTCAGCCGTCAAAAAGAGCTAGGATAAACTCCGCGGAGAATCAGCAGTCTGAAACCTCATCATCATGTATGTCACCTTTAGCTCCCATCCAGCCTGAACGAAAGCGCAAAACATCCCAAGAGCCATGTGGTAGTAGTGGAGGTAACAAGACTCAGAATACTCCTGGAGGTAGCCAGGCACATACAGACATTGACCAAGAAATTGTCAAAGCTCTTTCATCTTTACAAGAGAAAAAAACACCCAACTTACATTTTAGCCAGTACATCTGTAGCGTGTTGAACGGTTTGCCAAAAAAAGCACAAGCAGCGGCACGTCATGAAATTTCTGAAGTGCTTAAAAAATATGAAAGTGATGACCAGGAAATGAGTAATGTGTTTGTGTAATTTCTTAGTTTACAACTAGACTCTATGGTTGATTAGACCTATGGTTGGCAATCCTGCTATGGTTCAGATATACAAAGACATGCTTCAAAGGCAAGTGAGTTAGAGCGGCTTATGGCTATGCAGCAGAGCATTCAAAAGCGGTAGGAAAGTATATTGAAAAAACTAGTGCCTATGTAAAAGAATAGTATCCATATAAATTCATTTCAGTGCAGTTCTTTGCTCTGAGTTTTATCAGTATGCAAAATCTCAATACCCCAACATTTTCTACTGCACTCACTCATGCTTAGCTCTTTTTTCTACTTTCGAATGCTTGTTATAGTGGACGAGCTCGGATGCTGCATAACTACCGTATCCGTTTTTTTCTTTTTTTCCTCTGTCAAGACTTCCGTAGTGCAAATATTGATGCCTTGACGTATTCAAAAGTTGGATATAGATTAAGGGCGAAATCGAAAGTTTTTTTTAAAGCCGGTTGTTTCGAAAATCTTCATTTTTACTTTAGGACAGTGGCTAAAGACATGGAAATTGTGCAATTTCTTTTTTTTTCTCTTTTTCTTTCAGGCGAGAAAAGTTCAGTGTCAAGTATGTCCACTTTTTCACGCCATATTCTTTCCAAAACAGATTGTGCCTAACGTAGCGGCTTAGAAAGAAAAGCGGTTTTGGGGAGAGTAACGAAATATGTTTATGGATTCTAAAAATGAACAAACAAATTTAAGGCCTAAACAGTCGTTGAATTAGTTGAGATAAGTTTTTGCTGGAAACTATGCATCTGGATTGCAAGCTAGGCAATAAATTTAATGGTATTCAGCGCTTCGCGTTAACTTTGGTTTCTCAACGGAAAGATTACGGTTCAGAAGTGTTATAACTGTGTCGCACATTGACCCAAACATTTATGTATAGCTTGTGCTTTGTACTTTGTACTATACTTGTGCTTTACTGAAAGTTAGTTTTTATCTCAGTATTAAACAGTATTTTATCTCACTATTAGAAAAAATAGTCGCTATTTAACAGTTGCCAGTCATTACTATCAATTATCCTCCCCTGAACCCATGCAGCATATTTATCTGATAAATTTACCAGCAATATATTGAAAGCAGGAAAATCCACCAGAAAAAGCGAAATAAGCCGTTTTTACTATAGACTTTAATCTTTACTATAGAAAAGTAACTAAACTACAGCCAGAAATAGACGCACACATTTACACATTCATTTCTGATAGTTAATCACACAACTTTGAGTGTGATAAGTTTGCATACAGCCTGCTGCTACAACACAACACTGACCTACTCAGGAATGCGGCCTTGACTCACTCTACTCAGCTGCCAAGGAACACTTCCTTCTGGCGTCATGAAGTAGTCTCGAAATTTGTCACGGGCATGTTTGGCAGCTTCAGCTGGGTTTCGTGCTGCTGTTGAGACAATTGGTAACAGCCCATTTACTTGCTCTTGTCTCCACTGCCCCAATGTTATAACACCGTCAGTTTCTGTGTCAACGAAGTTAGCACTAACATACCTCGAGTGTCTCCGTGGAGTTGTAAGATCTTCGGTACGCAAGTAATTATGTAGGCAAACACAAGTGCGTATGACCTTGTCAATATTCTCAGGCTTTGCATTAATTGCTTCTCTGAATATCCTCCACTTGGCACCAAGAATTCCAAATGCATTTTCTATTATCCTTCGTGCACGAGAAAGCCTGTAATTGAAAATTTCCTCTGGTACTGGAAGGTGATCACCAGGATAGGGTCTAAGTAAGTTTGTTTTCAAGGGGAAAGCTGCGTCTCCAACAATCA
This sequence comes from Artemia sinica, assembly GCA_027921565.1. NCBI lineage: Eukaryota > Metazoa > Arthropoda > Branchiopoda > Anostraca > Artemiidae > Artemia > Artemia sinica. The sequence continues at coordinate 22,980,886 of CM051274.1, forward strand.
CATATGGTAAGTAGGTGGCATTTCCTGTATCAGTCGTATCACTGCCTGGAAGATCTAAAGTACCGGCAATCACTTTCTTACCAAGAGTTGAATTGCCAAACACAGAACCATCACTTTGCCGGCCATAACTGCCTATGTCAACATAGACAAATCAATAGTTAGCATCGCACATAGCCATCAACACTATGCTGTGGAACTGCTTGTAGTTGAAATATTGTGACCCCGAATTCGGTGGAGCCTGGATTCTAATGTGCTTCCCATCAATAGCTCCAACACAGTGTGGGAAGTTCCATTTTACTGCAAACTCATGGGAAATTTCCTTCCACTCAGATTGCTCACTGGGAAATCGTAGAAATAATGGGGACAGTACTTGGCAGATTGCATCCATAGTGTTCCATATAATTTGGTTGGCAGTCGACCTTCCCAGGTAATGTGTGAAGCTTTGGTTTCTCTGTGTGCCACCAGCTGCAAGATATCTTAATGTCACTTCAAGCCTTTCTTTAGGTGAAATAGCTGTTCTGAAGTTTGTATTTTGTCTTGCAATATATGGTGTAACCAGACCAAGCAGGTTATCAAATTGCTTAGGTGACATTCTGAAATAGTCATGAAACCAATCTGCATCTTTCAAACGCAGGTTATTGATTAGTAGGTTTGAAGCACCATTTTCACTTCTCATTTTTAAAAAGTCTCTGACCCAAAATTTTCTTTTTCTCATAGTCTCTGAGGCTTGTAGGCCTTTTCTCTTCTTTCTCCTTCGAAGTAAGCACAAGAGCAAAACAGTTGTAGCCTCATGATCCATTTTTTGAATCTTACGCCGATTTTTCCGATGGCCAGAAAAAAAAAATCTGTCCAGAAAAATTATCTGGACAGTGAGAACTGAATTCCGGTGTGAACATGCGGAATTCCCAGATTTTTTTTCTGGACAGAAAAAAAATCTGCCCAGAAAAAAAATCTGGGCAGTGAGAACCAGTCTTAAGGCTGTATCCAAGGGGGTAGAGGGTTTGAAACCCCCCAAAATGTTTATCCAACACATAGAAATGTAAGAAAAATGAACATAAACAAATGTTTGATGTAGTTTTTTAAAGGTTTTTTGTTTAATGTTTTGTATTATAATGTTAAACTAAACATTACACTGCCTGCAGGCATCTTTCCATTCTATGACTCAAAGCACACCTCAAAGCATGGCATGACCTGTTTTAATTTCCATGTTGTTCTCTTGAGGTTCTGACATTTATAATTTTCTTTTACAGATGGTTTGCAACTACATTCAAAAGGGGAGTGGTCCTCCTGATCCAGAATTAGTCAGGCATGCTGTTATTCAACTTATACAAGGGAAGTTGTCTTTCTGAGCAACCGCAGAAGAATTTTCCCTGAAGAAGAGTACCCTTGCAGATGCCTTGAAACAATACAAGGCAAAAATGCAACATCTCGAGCAGAGTGGTGCTAGTGGTAGCAATTTTGACAATGACATTGTTCAAGAGAGCACTAAGTGTTTTTTCTTCCAAACAAGAGAAAGAGCTTGCTGCATACCTCAAAAAATGCTCACTGCTTTACCATGGGCTGACTCCCTATGCAACAAGAAAGTTAGCCTACTAATGGGCAATAACATTGAAGATAAAAATCCCATCAAGCTGGAAACTTAATGAGAGAACAGGAGTGGATTGGCTAGAGTTTTCATCAAGCGGAACACCAGTTTGTCCATCAGAAAACCCAAAAATACAAGCCAGGCTCATGCTGCCTGCTTTAACGCCATTGTAATTGGTGTCTTCTTTAGAAATATTCAGGAGTTATATTGCAAGTATCATTTTCCTCCTGGTTGAATTTGGAACTGTGATGAAACAGGAGTACCCACAGTTTTTCAAGCCCCAAAGGTGATTACTAAAAGGGGAGCTAAACAGGTGGCACAGACTGTGTCAGCAGAAAGAGGGGAAAATACCACAATGCTATGCTTTGTATTTGCAATTGGTCAGACAATTCCACAAGTGTTTGTTTTTCCAAGAGTCAAAGCTCCAAAAAGGATGTATCAAGATGGACCACCAGGATGCATTGGCTTAGCCCATTGCAGTGGATGGATGACTTTGGACAATTTCCTTTGTTCCATGGAACACTTTCTAAAAGAGGTCAAACCCAGCAAAAAAGACACTGTTTTACTCTTGTTTGACAATCATGAAAGCCACATTTCAGTAGAATTAGTTTCCTTGTGTAAAGATAACAGCATCCACCTCCTAACCTTTCCTCCCCATTGCTCCCATTGTCTCCAACCCCTTGATGTTTCAGTGTATGCACCATTGAAGCATGCAATCAGGGAGTCATTTGACAATTGGATGCAATTAAACCCTGGTCAGAGAATTTCAATACATGAAATAGCAAATTTGTGCAAGTATCCCTTTCTGGAAAAGCTGAATCCTCAAAACATCACAGCTGGTTTTGAGAAGGCAGGAATTTGGCCTTTAAATCCAAATGTGTTCACAGAAGTCAATTCTCAGAAGTCAAGTGCCAGCTGAGGTGACAAACTGCCCAGATCCAGCTGAACAGAATGCCCCAGAAACTTCCAATATGGATGATCCTCACCCTGGTTTATTTTGTGATTCATCTCCTGTCATGATGGGTCAACAGCAGTCAAACTTGCCTACAGCAGTAACTCCTGAAAGCATCAGACCATATCCACAGGCAAAAATGCAAGTGGGTTTGTGCAAAACCATAAAAAAGGCAAAAGTAGAATTCTGACAGAAACACCAGAAAAAAGAGCACTAGAAGCAGAGACTGAGCTAAGGCTTGCTAAGAAAAAGAAAAGGTTTATTTTGTGATTCATCTCCTGTCATGATGGGTCAACAGCAGTCAAACTTGCCTACAGCAGTAACTCCTGAAAGCATCAGACCATATCCACAGGCAAAAATGCAAGTGGGTTTGTGCAAAACCATAAAAAAGGCAAAAGTAGAATTCTGACAGAAACACCAGAAAAAAGAGCACTAGAAGCAGAGACTGAGCTAAGGCTTGCTAAGAAAAAGAAAAAGTTGCTAAAAAAGTCAAAGGTTTCACTCATTGCTGACAAAACTAGAGACATAGATATACATTTCAGACATAGATATACAGTTCAATGATGAGTCACATGATGAGTCTTTACATTGTGGAAGTATCAGTGAGTTTGAGACAGATGAAGAATTATCTTGTGGAAATTTTTTGCTTGTGAGGTTTATGGTTGGAAAGAAGCAAAACTCTGCTGTTTAATATGTTGGTGAAATTGAAGAAATAAGTGGCAGAGTAGCAAAAATAAACTAACTGTGCAAGTCTGGTTGGAAGTTCATCTTCCCTGAATGTCAAGATTGTGCAGAAACTAACTTTCAAGACATTATTATGAAGCTTCCCACACCGGTATTAGTAGGAGGAACTGGGCAAACAGCCAAAGCTCTTGTATTTGGCTGTGATTTGGCCCAATTTCCCATAAAATAAATTTAATGTTACATTTAACTTGTATATTATCTGAATTAAATGTTAATAATATCTGAATCAATAATTACAAGCATTAATTAAAGAATGTATGGAAATGCCCCATGTGTGTCCAAAGTCACCCCCTCGTTGGGGTGACCTTGGACACTTGAAGAGGTCATACATTTTTGGGTCTCGCCAAGAAACAGCTTGATGGATGTCATTGAAAAAAAATCACCAAGAAAAGTGAATAATTGAGCTTTCTATTCATGTAAAAAGGAAGTTTGTATATTTAGGAATATGCTTTTTAGGGGTCAAAATCCTCAAAATGTACAGTTTCACCCCTCTCTCCCCTAATGCTTATTATATTTGTAATCAGCATAAAAAAGGGCATCAAATGGTGTATTCACATAGTCCTAACTCAATAATGTGATTTGGTAGATATTTACCAAAGTATGTCCCAGGAAGGTATTTTGAAGCACCTATCTCTACTCCTCTCTCTAGAGGGTCCAGAAACGGTCAATATATACCAAATCATATTATTGAGTTAGGACTAAAGTGAATACACCATTTGATGCCTTTTTTTATGCTGATTATGAATATAATAAGCATTTCTATCAGAAATGAATTTCAGCCCCCCCCCCCCTATATATGCCAATTCAGGGTTAGGTTAGGTATAGCCTATATAGGGGGGGGGGGCTGAAATTCATTTACAATAGAAATGCTTATTATATTTGTAATCAGCATAAAAAAAGGCATCAAATGGTGTATTCACTTTATATGAAACTCAATAATATGATTTGGTATATATTGACCCCAGAAACTTTGCCTAGGCTATATGACAGGTCTATACCTATTGAAATTGTAACAAAACAACATTTTACATTAATTTTCAGTTATTAGTTTCTTTTTCTTTGGCTTTAGTTCTCAAAATACAATTCCTGTTATTAGAGTGGAATTTTAAGCCATATCAATTTTTCTTCCAAAATTTAGGAAATGTATTTGCATAGGCTACCTTTAAAACCTTATAAATTGGGATTGAGCAAAGTTGTGAAGCTGAAAACAATTTTGTTCTATTTCATTTAAGTAGAAGATGTAGTCTATTTTGCAAGGTTTCACTTTTATAACACACAAATTTTAAAGGTCAAGGGTCAATATAAACCAAATCATAGGCCTATTATTGAGTTAGGACTAAAGTGAATACACCATTTGGTGCCTTTTTTATGCTGATTACAAATATAATAAGCATTTCTATCAGAAATGAATTTCAGCCCCCCCCCTATATATGCCAATTCAGGGTTAGGTTAGATAGCCTATATAGGGGGAGGGGCTGAAATTCATTTCTGATAGAAATGCTTATTATATTCATAATCAGCATAAAAAAAGGCATTGAATGGTGCATTCACTTTATTTGAAACTCAATAGCCTAATATGATTTGGTATATATTGACCAGGTCAAGACCCTCTAGAGAGAGAAGGAGTAGAGGTAGGTAGGCTACTTCAAAATACCTTCCCGGGGTATACTTTAGCCTATAGACCCTGAAAGTTTCATTTTCCAGTAAATTTTTACCAAATCATATTATTGACTTAGCCTATGAATAAAGTGAATATAGGCCTACCACTTGATGCCTTTTTTTATGCTCTTTCCAAATAAAATAATCATTTTTGTCAGAATGGAAAGAGTATAAAAAAAGCCATCAAGTGGTATGTTTGCTCTATTCATAAGTCAATAATAGCCTAGGCCTATGATTTGCTCAAAATTTAAGCTACCCATTTTCCTAACCTAACCTCTTTCCAAGATAGCCAAAAGTAGCTACAGAAGAGTACTTTTTCAGGTAAAATTCTACTTTAGCTACTTTTGGTTATCTTGGAATGGGGTAAGGTTAGAAAAATGAAACTTTCAGGAATGGGTCTACAGGCTAAAGTATATCCTGGGAAGGTATTTTGAAGTACCTATCTCTACTCCTTCTCCCTCTAGAGGGTCCTGAAATTTGCATATATGACAGGTCTATACCCATTGAAATTTTGACAAAACAACATTTTACATTAATTTTCAGTTATCAGTTTCTTTTTCTCTGGCTTTAGCTCTGAAAATGCAATTTCATTTATTTGAGCAGAATTTTAAGCCATATAATAGTTTTTTCCAAAATTTAGGAAATGTATTTGCATATCTTTAAAACCTTATAAATTGGGATTGAGCGCTGTTGTGAAGCTGAAAACAATTTTGTTGTACTTCATTTAAGCAGAAGATCTATTTTGCAAGGTTTCACTTCTATAACTCACATATTTTTGAAGGTCATCAAAGGTCAGGACCCTCTAGAGGGAGAAGGAGTGGAGGTGGGTACTTCAAAATATCTTCCCAGGACATACTTTAGCCTGTAGACCCATCCCTGAAAGTTTCATTTTCTTAACCTAACCCCTTTCCAAGATAGTCAAAAGTAGCTAAAGTAGAATTTTACCCAGAAGAATTTTACCTCCATAATTACTGCTGGCGTAATTAAAGGCATGAAAAAATAAAAATTACTCACAGAACTCAACAAGGACATGCTCATTAGCACTCAAGGCACTGGCAAAATTTTTCTTAGTGAGAACTAATACTCCTTCGTCTTTTTTTATTTCTTCATCTGACAGAGCTAAATGAAGGGTAAGAAAACTAACAACAAGTATTATTTTCATATTTCCAACCCTTTGTAAGTTCCTTGTGTGGTGAGTAACTTGATACCCTACTCTCCAAAGTAAACAACCAAAACAGACTAGACAGATGGATACGTGGATGCTGATTTGAAGCTTTTTGATTGGCTGTTAGCAGGAACTGTATTGAAGCTATATAGAATGAATAGAAGCTTAAGAGAAATATTGTCACTGTAGGCTACCTCTGCATATAGAATGTTGTGTTACATGCGTACCAAATCACTTGTACCTGTACCTAAACAAGTGACTGATCTAGACCATACGGCACCCAGGGCAATAATGGGACTTGGTCCCACCTTCAGTAAAAAAAAACATTATAGATATTAAATTATGGTTGTTAACTTCTCTAAAGAATACCTCCTTTGCCTTTATTTAATTATTTTACAATTACCAATATATTTTCTTATGCAAATCCTAATATGTACAATAAGCAGGGCCGTTCAAAGCGGCTCGACCAGGTCAATCTGTACCGTTGCTGGGGGACTGTGGCTGGAGGGACGCCACTCCTGGAGCTTTTTTTATTTGTGTTTGAGTCGAGATAGAGTACCGTAATTAAATTGTCCCGGGAGCCATCAGCCTTAGGAACGGCCCTGACAATAAGGTGAAACAAAACTCATAGGATTCTACCTAACAAAATTGTATTTGTGACACATTATACACACCATTTAAGCTATATGCAACTAATCTTATCCTGTGCACTAAAACTTAACTTTAAAGGCTTTTCTTGAAGCGAGCATCTTTATAATGTTTTATGTCGATTATACAATGTCGAAAATACTTGTAAGCGATCTAAAGCGTTTGTAAGTGATAAGAATAGTTTAGAAGTGATCTAAAGCATTATAATTCACCTAAAGCACTTACGAATGATCTAAGGCGTTTATAAGTGATACAAAAGGATTAGAATTGACCTAAAGCCTGATGAAAGACCTAAAGTGCTTTTGGGTGATCTAAAGTGTTTAAAAAAGTGTTTCTTAAATGTTTTCTAAAGTGTTTCCTTTGAGTGATCTAAAGTGTATAAAGGGTTTAGAAGTGACATAAACCCTTTTATATTTTAAGCGTTTATAAGTGATGTAAAGGATTTTGAAGTTGCCTAAAGCATCAGCGCTTATGATTATTTTAAATGCTTATAAGCAACACATACGGTTTAGAAGTAGCCTTCTAAAGTGCTTATGAGCAGTCTAAAGTGTTTATAAGAGTTATAAAGGGTTTAAAAGTAACCTAAAGTGCTATAAAAGACTATAAAAGAGCTAAAAACATATAAGTGGTCTAATGCATTTATAAGCTATATAAAAGAATTAGGATTGACCTAATGGCGTTATGAAAGACCTAAATGGCTTATGAGTGATCTAAAAAGTTCATAAGTAATATAAGGGAATGATCGATCTAAAGCGTTTATAAGTAACATAAAGCATTTCAAAGTGATCTTATAAACTTGCTTATAAAGCGTTTCGTATAAACTTTAAGTAATTATGTATGATCTAAAAAGTGTGTATGTGATATAAAAGGGTTAGAAGTGATTTAAAACGTTATAAAAGACTTAGGTCCTTTATAACAATCAAAATCAAACTTTTCATAAAATAAACTCCAATAATTAAAATCTAAGTCTTCAAATCTAAGATCTCAAATCTAAAACATACAATCTAAGTCTCAAATACTTCAAATCTAGATTCTATAATTTTTTTCTTTATATCATACAAAATACTATATTATTTCTATATTCCAAAAAACTATATTCAATCATAAACTCCATACATTCTAATTATTCAATTAAATTTAAATCTTACCTAATATATAAACTTAGAAGAACTTAAACTTAACATATAAACTAAAAACTCTTTCTTTCGTTTTGGAATGGCCAAAAACGAGGAAAGCTGATCCGTCGCTTTTAGAAGCTCACCTTTATGGGATGCCACTTCGAGCAGCTGCTGAAGTTTCAAGCTGTCAGCTCTTAGCAGATATGCCACTGCGTTTCGTAACAGACCTGAGGCACTTATGAGCGCTTTAAAGGGCTTATAAAGTCTTATGAAGTTTTTTAAGTGTTAAAAAGGGTTGAGAAGTGACCTAAAGCGTTGTAAAAGATCTAAAATACTTATAAGCGATCTAAAGCCTTTATAAGTGAAAAGAATAGTTTAGAAGAGACCTAAAGCATTATAAATCACCTAAAGAGCTTATAAATGATCAAAGATTTTGAAAAACCTAATGAAAAACCTAAAGTGCTTATGAGTGATCTGAAGTGTTGTAATTAGAATAAAGGTTTCAGAAGTAACCTAAACCCTTTTAGATTTAAAGCGTTTATGAGTGATATAAAGGATTTTGAAGTTGCCTAAAGCATTAGCGCTTATGATTAATCAAAGTGCTGATAAGCAACACATACGGTTTAGAAGTAACCTTCTAAAGTGCTTATGAGCTGTCTAAAGTGTTTATGAGTGTTATAAAGGGTTTAGAAGTAACCTGAAGCGCTATAAGAGACCTAAAGTGCTTTTGAGTGGTCTAAAGCCTTTAAGCGTTAAAAAGGGTTTACAAAATATCTAAAGAGCTATAAGAGACCTAAAGTGCTTATAAACGATCTAAAGCGTTTATGTGACCTAAAGCGTTTATTAGCTGTGTGGTATAGAATTTAGAATTGACAAAAATATTAAGTGCTAATGAGCGATTTAAAGCGTTTATAAGTGATATAAAGCGTTATAAAAGGCCTCAATCTTAAGCGCTTATAAGTATTGTAAAGGGTTTAGAAGTGACCCAAAGCGATATAAAAGACCTAAATTGCTTATGAGTGATCTAAAGCGTATATAAATGATATTAAGAGTTTAGAAGTGACCTAGGGCGTTATAAAAGACCTAAAGTAATTATGAGCGGTCTAAAGTGTTTATAAGTGATATAAAATTTTTAGATGTGACCTAAAGCATTATGAAAGATCTAGGATGCCTTAGGCAATCTAAAGCGCTTAGAAGTGCTAAGAATGGTTTAGTAGTGACCAAACCGTTATAAAAGACCCAAAAGTACTTATGAGTGATGTAAAGCATTTATAAGTGATATAAAGGGATTAGAAGTGTTCTAAAGCGTTATAAAAGATCTAAAGTGCTTATGAGCGGTCTAAATCGTTTATAAGTGATATAAAGCGTTATAAAAGACCTCAATCTTAAGCGCTTATAAGTATTGTAAAGGGTTTAGAAGTGACTTAAAGCGTTATAAAAGACCTAAATGGCTTATGAGTGACCTAAAGCGTCTATAAATGATATAAAGAGTTTAGAAGTAACCTAAAGTGTTATAAAAGACCTATATTGCTTATGCGTACATATGTGATATGAAGAGTTAAGAAGTTACCTAGGGCGTTATAAAAGACCGAAAAGGCCTCTTAGCGTTTAAGAGTTTTAGAAAAGGGTTAGAAATAACTTAAACTGTTATAAAAGACTTGAAGTGCTTATGAGCGATCTAAAGCGTTTATAAGTGATATAAAGCGTTATAAAAGACCTCAATCTTAAGCGCTTATAAGTATTGTAAAGGGTTTAGAAGTGACCTAAAGCATTATAAAAGACCCAAAGTGCTTATGAGCGATCTAAAGCGTTTATAAGTAAAATAAAGCATTTAGAAGCTATCTTAGCGTTTCTTATAAAAATTAAGGAATTATGAGTTACTTAAAATTTTACAAGTGATATAAAATGGTTAGAAGTGATTTTAAACGTTACAAAAGACTTAGGTCTTTTATAATATAACGTTTAAAATCGTTTAAAATGCTTATGATTAGTCATAAACGGTTTAGAAGTGAACTAAAGTGTTGCAAAAGACCTAAATTGCTTATGAGCAATCTAAACCGTTTATAAATGATATAAAGCATTATAAGAGACATACAGCGCTTATTAGCGCTTTAAAGGCTTTATAAAGTGTTATAAAGGTTTTTAAAGTGTTATAATGGGTTGAGAAATGACATAATGCACTATAAAAGATCTAAATTGCCTATTTACAGTCTAAAGCATTAATAAGTGATATCCAAGGTTTAGATATGACCTAAAGCGTTATAAAAGACATAAAATACTTAAAAGCGATCTAAACCGTTTATAAGTGATAAGAATAGTTTAAAAGTGACCCAAAGTGTTATAAATAACCTAAACAACTTATGAATGATCTAAGGCGTTTATAAACGATATAAAGGGCTTAGAAGGGACATAACGTGTTATTTACAAACCTAAATCTAAAAAGTTATAAAAGACCTAAAGCGTTTATAAGTGATATTAATCAAAAAAAGTTTTTATTCGAAATAAGTTTTTCAAAAAATAAGTAAAGAACTTCATTAAAACAAAAATGACCAAAAATAGAATCAAATAACCTACCAAGAATAAAACTACCACAAATCAGTGTCAATTAATAAATAAACCCCAAAAAAACAGAAATTAAAGTAAGTCAAACTCAAAACGAGCGGAAATTAATCTGAGTAGGGTTCTAAACCCAATGCTTTCTAAAAGCCAGAACATAATTTCTACTTCACTGAAAAAAATTGTTTTCAATGTTTTCACTCTTATAACTTTAAGAAATAAAAATTAATTAATATTCTAAGGAATAAATATCAGCATAAGTATATTAAACTGACAATGCGCATTTTTTAGTAAATTCATTTGAATTTTTTTCAGTAAAGTACAAATTATATTCTGGCATTTAGAAAGTGTAGGGTTTAGAACCATAATTAGATTGATTTCTGCTCGTTTTGAGTTTGACATATTTTAATTTCTGTTTGTTTTGGGTTTTATTTATTAATTGATACTTATTTGTGGTAGTTTTATGCCTTGTGGATTTTTTGATTCTGTTTTTGTTCAGTTTTGGTTTAATGGAGTTCTTTACTTTTTTTTGAAAAACTTATTTGTGCAAAATTTTTTTTATATTAATTTTTTTTCGTTTTATATTGACGAGTCTTTTTTAGGGAGAAAGACCGAGCCTCTTCTGAAGTTAAACAAATATCCCTTCGATAAAAATCTTAAATACCCCCGGTACATAACTTACAACCTGCATAACTTACAACCCTTCCCCTAATCTCCAGGGTTTTGCTTCAACCCCAAAATCCTAGTTTTGGTGGTAGGCCTGATAGTGACTTATGATAGCGACTTAAAATAGAAATAGCCTCTTCTGCAAGGGTTCTGAAACGCCACAGCTATTTCGTTTTTAGCATATTTCCCCTTCTCTTTATGAATAACGAAGAAGACCAACGTCCAGCCATCGACTCGCAAAGTTTCTACTTCATAAATAGGTAGAATATCTTGTAAATAAAAATGAGACTTGAGGAAGACTTATTAAAAAAAAATAAGTGTTTCTGGTAAACATTGATTGCGTCGGTATTCTCTTATAGGTGCGATGCCAGGGACTAGTGATAATTGTAATAGCAGTGGTAGCATACAGATATTAAACCTTATAATAAAAACCTTATATGACCCCAGGCCATAACTTGCAACCTTTGGGCTGAGGTTTTTTTTTTTTTTTTTGGGGGGGGGGGGGGTTGTCATCCTCAAAGACCTAATTTCCAGAACTTTAAGCCATGTTAAACAAAATGACAATCTCAAAATTTAGATTGAATGTGTTTAGGGAAATGGTGCCCTTTCAATTTCCAATCTAAGTACCCCTTTTGAAGTTTCTACAACAAACGCTTTTTATAAAAACCTCATATGCCCCCAGGGTATATCTTACAACCCTTAGGGCTGGGGGGGGGGTTGTTATCCTCAAAAACCTAATTTCCAAAACTTTCAACTACGTTGAAAAAAAGGCTATCTCAAAATTTTGAATGGATTTGTTTGGGGAAATGGTGGGCGTGAGAGGGAGGTTAGAGGCCTTCCAATCACTTTCGACTATTAAAAGGGGTAGCCTACTAGCCCTTTTCTAGCACTAAAGAAAATGACTATCTCAAAATTTTAATTGATTGTGTTAGGAGAAATAATGGGAGTGAGAGGGGGGTTAGTTGCTCTCCATTCACTTTCGACTATTAAAAAGGGCACTAGCCCTTTCAATTTCGAATCAAAGGAGCCCTTTTTTAAGTTTGTAAAGCAACGCTTTTTATAAGAACCTTAAATGCCCCCAGGGCGTAACTTACATCCCTTACCCCGAGGGCTTTGGGGGGGGGGTTGTCATAATCAAAAACCAAATATTTAAAACTTCAACTACGTTGAAAAAAATGGCCATCTCAAAATTTTGAAGGGATAAGTTTGGGGAAATGGTGAGTGTGAGAGATGGGTGAGTTACCCTCCTTTCACTTTTGACTCTTAAAACGGCACTAGCCCTTTCAATTTCCAATTGAGCGAGCCCTTTTTGAAGTTTCTACAACAACGCTATCTATAAATACCTTATATGGCCCCAGGGCATAAAGCGCTATAAAAGACCTAAAGTGCTTATGAACGATCTAAAGCGTTTATGTGACCTAAAGTGTTTATTAGCTGTGAGGTATATAATTTAGAATTGACAAAAACATTAAGTGCTTATGAGCGATTTGAAGCGTGTATAAGTGATATAAAGTCTTATAAAAGACCTCAATCTCAAGCGCTTGTAAGTATTGTAAAGGGTTTAGAAGTAACTTAAAGCGTTATAAAAGACCTAAATTAATTATGAGTGACCTAAAGCGTATATAAATGATATAAAGAGTTTAGAAGTGATCTAGGGCGTTATAAAAGACCTAAAGCACTTATGAGTGGTCTAAATGATTTTGAGGAGGACACTCCCCCACAGCCTTCAGAGCAAGTGTTGTAAGTTATGCCCTGGGGGCATATAAGGTTTTTATAGCAGGCGTTGTCGTAGAAAATTCAAAAAAGGCTCATTCGATTGGAAATTCAAAGGGATAGTGCCCTTTTTAATAGTCGAAAGTGATTGGAGGGCAACTAGCCCCCCCCCCCACCCCGCGCCCTCTCATTTCCCCAGACACAGCCAATCAAAATTTTGAGATAGCTATTTTGTTCAGCGTAGTTGATTTCCAGATAGAAAATACGTTTTTGAGGAGGACACTCCCCCACAACCCTCGGGGCAAGGGGTTATAGTTTATGCCCTGAGGGCATATAAGAACGATGTTGGCACAATGTATTATTTTTATTTTTTTTTCCTTTAGAGCAGGGCGCTTCGTATCGAAGAACTTGTCGTAGGAACTTCGAAAAGGGCTCATTCAATTAGAAATTGGAGTTGCTTGTGCCCTTTTTAATAGTCGAAAGTGATTGGAAGGCAACTAACACCCCTTCCAACCCAGCTTTTCCCCAAACACATCTAATCAAAATTATGAGATAGCCATTTTATTCAACGTAGTTTTAAATTTTTTAAAATTTTGTTTTTGGGGATGACAACCACCTCACAGCCCTCAGGGCAAGGGTTGTAAGCTATGCCCTGGGGGCAAATAAGGTTCTTATTGAACGCGTTATCATAGATACTTCAAAAAGGGCTCATTCGATTCAAAATTGAAATGGCTAGTACCCTTTTTGATAGTCGAAAGTAATTGGAAGGCAACTAATATCACTTCCAAGCCCACCATTTCCCCAAACACATCCAATCAAAGTTTTGAGATAGCCATTTTGTTCGAAGCAGTTTGATGTTCAGGATATTATACCTTTGAGCAAGACACTACCCCCACAGTCTTCAGGGCAAGGGTTATAAGTTATGCACTGGGGGCATATAAGTTTTTATTTAAATCTTTGTCGTAGAAACTTGAAATAGGGCTCATTCGATTGAAAATTCAAAGGTATAGCGCCCTTTCTATTAGTCAAAAATGATTTGAGGGCGACTAACCCCCCTCTCTTGTCTACCTTTCTCCCAAACACATCCAATCAAAATTTTTAGATATCCATTTTGTTCAGCGTTGTTGATTTTCAGATAGAAATTAAGTTTTTGAGGAGGGCACTCCCCACAGCGCTCAGGGCAAGGGTTGTGAGTTATACCCTGGGGGCATATAAGGTTTTTTATAGAACGCGTTGTCATAGAAACTTCAAAAAGGGCTCATTCGATTGGAAATTGAAATGGCAAGTGCCATTTTTAATAGTCAAAAGTGATTGGAAGGCAACTAACACCCTTTCCACGCCCACCATTTCCCCAATCATATGCAATCAAAATTTTTAGATAGTTATTTTGTTCTGAGGAAATTCAACTGGAAATTCAACTGGAAATTCAAAGGGCTAGTGCCCTTTTTAATAGTCGAAAGTGATTTGAGGGCAACCAACCCCCCTCTCACACCCACCTTTTCCCCAAACACATCCAATCAAAATTTTTAGATGGCCATTTTATTCAAAGTAGTTGAAAGTTTTGGAGATTAGGTCTTTAAGGATGACAACTCTTTCCCCGCACAACTCTCAGGGCAAGGGTTGTAAGTTATGCCCTGGAAGCATGTAAGGTTTTTATAGAAAGCGATGTTGTAAAAACATCCAAAAGGTATCATTCAATTGAAAAATGAAAGAGCTAGTGCCCTTTTAATAGGCGAAAGTGATTGAAGGGCAACTTACCCCCCTCTCACGCCAACCATTTCCCCAAACATATTCAATCAAAATTTTGAGATATCCATTTTGTTCAACGTAGTCGAAAGTTCTGAGACTTAAGTCTTTTAGCATGATAACAACCTCAGAGACCTCAGGGCAAGGGTTATAAGTTATGCTCTGGGGGCCTATAAGTTTTATTGAAATCTTCGTCGTAGAAACTAGAAAAAGGGCTAATTCGATAGGAAATTCAAAGGTCTAGTGCCCTTTTTAATAGTCGAAAATGATTTGAGGGCAACTAACCCCCCTCTCTCGCCCATCTTTCCCCAAACACATCCAATCAAAGTCTTAGATAGCCATTTTGTTCAGCGTTGTTGGTTTACAGATAGAAATTATGTTTTTGAGGAGGGCACTCCCCCACATCCCTCAGGGCAAGGGTTGTGAGTTATGCCCTGGGGGCATATAAGGTTTTTATAGAACGCGTTGTCGTAGAAACTTCAAAAAGGGCTCATTCATTTGGAAATTGAAACGGAAAGTGACATTTTTAATAGTTGAAAGTGATTGGAAGGCAATCAAAACCCTTTCCACGCCCACCATTTCCCCAATCATATCCAATCAAAATTTTGAGATAGTCATTTTGTTCCGCGCAGTTTAAAGTTCAGAAAATTATACCTTTGAGCAGGACACTCCCCCCACAGTCTTCAGGGCAATGGCTATAAGTAATGCCCTGGGGGCATATAAGGTTTTTATTGAAATCTTTGTCGTAGAAACTTGAAAAAGAGGTCATTCGATTGGAAATTCAAAGGGCTAGTGCCCTTTTAATAGTCAAAAGTGATTCGAGGACAACAAACCCCCCTATCACACCCGCCTTTTCCCAAAACACATCCAATCAAAATTTTAGATAGCCATTTTATTCAACGTAGTTCAAAGTTTTGGAGATTAAGTCCTTAAGGATGACAACGCATCCCCCACACAACCCTCAGGGCAAGGGTTGTAAGTTATGCCCTGGGAGAATGTAAGGTTTTTTATAGAAAGCTAGGTTGTAAAAACATCCAAAAGGGATCATTCAATTGAATATTGAAAGGGCTAGTTCCCTTTTAATAGTCGAAAGTGATTGAAGGGCAACTTACCCCCCCATCACGCCCACCATTTCCCCGAACACATTCAATCAAAATTTTGAGATATTTAGTTTGTTCAACGTAGTCGAAAGTTCTGGAAATTAAGTCTTTTAGGATGGTAATCCCCTCAGAGCCCTCAGTGCAAGGGTTGTAAGTTATGCCCTAGGGGTATATAAGGTTTATATAAAAAATTGTTGTAAAAATTTCAAAAAGGGCTCATTTGTTTGGAAATTGAAATGGCCCTTTTTAAGAGTCGAAAGTAAGTGGAGAGTAATTGACCCCCCCTCTGACGCCCACCATTTCCTCAAACACATTTAATCAAAGTCTAAAGATAGCCATTTTGTTCAACGTAGTTGACAGTTCTGAAAATTATGTTTTTACAGATGACAAACATCCCAGAGTCCCCAGGGCAAGGGTTGTAAGTTAAGATTAAATCAAAATGCCCTGTGTGAATGCTAATTCTCAATAAGGCATATCAGCAGTATTCCAAGAAAGACTGAGGGTATTATATTCAAACTTTTGGGGCTACTTCTGCTCTTAAAATTTGACCAAATCAAAATAGCGTAAGTGTATGCAAGCTATCAAAGAAAGTAAACAGATTTTTTTGCGAATGGTATCAAGTTTACTATTTCAGGGCAACTAGAGGAGGTATGAAACTAAATTAAACACTACTATTTGTGTCCAGATT
Organism: Artemia sinica; assembly: GCA_027921565.1. Classification (NCBI taxonomy): domain Eukaryota; kingdom Metazoa; phylum Arthropoda; class Branchiopoda; order Anostraca; family Artemiidae; genus Artemia; species Artemia sinica. The sequence continues at coordinate 22,997,226 of CM051274.1, forward strand.
TTTAAAAGGGTGCATGTTGTTAAAAACTTCTGAAAAATTTTCTCCAGCATACAAATAGCAGGTCAAACTATGAAGTCTTAAAAAAAAGAAAAGATTTAAACTATTATTTTCTTTTTCATTGAAAAGATTATGTCAATATAAAACGAACGGAAATTAATTAAAAAAAACTTTTTCCACAAAATAAGTTTTTCAAAGAAAGGTAAAGAACTCCATTAAACCAAAAATGATCAAAAATAAAATCAAATAATCTACCAAGCGTGACTCAAAACCTCTATGCCTTCCCAAGTCCAGAACATAATTTGCACTTTACTGAAAAAAATACAAATGGAATGTGCATTGTCAGTTTAATATACATATACTGATATTTGTTAATCAAAATGTTAATATTATTTGATTTATTAAAGTTTTAAAAGTAAAAACATTTATATTTTTTTTCAGTAAAGTGCAAATTATGTTCTGGCCTTAGGAAGGCATAGGGCCCACCCCAATTCCACCTCCCTCTCACGCCCACCATTTCCCCAAACACGTCCAATCAAAACTCTGAGATTGCCATTTTGTTTAACGTGGTTGAAAATTCTGGAAACTATGTCTTTGAGGATGAAAAACCCCCCACACCCCTCAGGGCAAGGGTTGTAAGCTATGCCCTGGGGCCATATAAGGTTTTTATAGATAGCGTTGTTGTGGAAACTTCAAAAAGCGCTCACTCAATTGGAAATTGAAAGGGCTAGTGCCCTTTTTAAGAGTCAAAAGTGAAAGGAGGGTAACTAACCCACCTCTCACACTCACCATTTCCCCAAACATATCCATTCAAAATTTTGAGATAGCCATTTTTTTCAACGTAGTTGAAAGTTTTGGAAATTAGGTTTTTAAAGATGACACCCCTCCCCGCAGCCCTCAGGTTAAGGGTTTCAAGGCCTGCCCTGGGGGTTTCAAGGTTCTTATAAAAAGCGTTGTTGTAAAAACTTCAAAAGGGGCTGCATCGATTGGAAATTGAAAGGGCTAGTATCCTTTTTAATAGTCGAAAATGATTGAAGGGCAACTTACCCCCTCTCACACCCACCATTTCCCCAAACACATTCAATCAAAATTTTGAAATTGCCATTTTGTTTAACGTAGCTTAAAGTTCTGGAAATTAGGTCTTTGAGGATGACAATCCCCCCACCCACCCCCTCCCAGAACCCTCAGCGCAAGGGTTGCAAGTTATGCCCTGGGGTCATAAAAGGTTTTTATTATAAAGTTTAATATCTGTATGCTCCCACTGCTATTACAATTACCACTAGTCCCCGGCATCGCACCAATAAGAGAATACCAACGCAATCAATGTTGACCAGAAACACTTATTTTTTTATCAGGCTTCCTCAAATCCCATTTTTATGTACAAGATATTCTACCTATTCATGAAGTAGAAACTTCGCGAGTCGATGGCTGGACGCTGGTCTACTTCGTTATTCATGAAGAGAATTAGAAATCTGGTAAAGAAAATGGCTGTGGCATTTCAGAACCCTTCCAGAAGAGGCTAAGTCGCAATCATAGTCACTATCAGGCCTACCACCAAAAATAGGCTTTTGGGGTTGAAACAAACCCCAGAGAGTAGGGCAAGGGTTGTAAGTTATGCACAGGGGGTATTTAAGGTTTTTATGGAAGGGATATTTGCTTAACTTCACTAAAGGCTCGGACTTTCTCCCTGAAAAGACTTGTCAATATAAAACGAACAGAAATTAATCAAAACAAAAAAATTGGCACAAATAGGATTTTCAAAAAAAAAGTAAAGGACTCATTTAAACCAAAACTGAACAAAAACAGAATCAAATAATCTACCAAACATAAAACTACTACAAATTAGTATCCATTAATAAATAAAACCCCAAACAAACAGAAATTAAAATGAGTCAAACTCGAAACGAGCAGAAATTAATCTGAGTCTAAACCCTATGCTTTCTAAAAGCAAGAATATAATTTGTATTTTACTGAAAAACATTCAAATGAATTTACTGAAAAAATGCGAATTGTCAGTTTAATATACATATGCTGATATTTATTCCTTAAAATATTAATTAATTTTTATTTCTTAAAGTTATAAAAGGGAAATCATTTAAAGAATTTTTTTAGTAAAGTACAAATTATATTACAATATAGTACAAAGTATATTATAGTAGATTATAGTATACTATAGTACAAAGTATATACTTTACTGAAAAAATATAAATGTTTTTACTTTTATAACTTTAATAAATCAACTAATATTAAAATTTTGATTACTAAATATATATGTGTATTAAACTGGCAATGCACATTCATTTGTATTTTTTCAGTCAAGTGCAAATTTTGTTCTGGCCTTCGGAAGGCATAGTGGTTATGCGCCCAACTTATGTTAATTTTTGCTCGTTTTGAGTTTGACTCGGTTAGTTATTGTAATTTCTGTTCTTTTTGGGTTTCATTTACATATCGATGCTGATTTGTGGTAGTTTCACGCTTGGTAGATTATTTGATTTTATTTTCGCTTATTTTTTGTTTAATGGAGTTCTTTACTTTTCTTTGAAAAACTTATTTTGTGGAAAAAGTTTTTTTAATTAATTTATGTTCGTTTATATTGACATAGTCTTTTCAGGGAAAAAGAAAATAAAACTTTAAATCTTTTCGTTTTTTAAGACTTTATAGTTTGACCTGCTATTTGTATGCTGGAGAAAAATTTTCAGCAATTTTTAACAACTTACACCCTTTTAAAAATCTGAACACAAATAATACTGTTTAGTTTAGTTTCATACCTTCTCTAGTTGACATGAAATGGAAAACTTGATACCCTTCGCAAAAAAATCTGTTTACTTTCTTTGATACACTTATGCTATTTTGATTTGGATAAACAACAACAACAACAAAAAATAATACATTATCCTTACATCGATCTTTACTATAAAAATGTCAAGCCTTCCAGTCACTTTCGACTATTAAAAGGGCACTAGGCCTTTCGATTTTCAATCGAATGAGCCCTTTTGGAAACGACAACGCTTTTTGAAAACACCTTATATGCCCCCAGGGCATAAATTACAACCCTTACCCTAAGGTCTGTTAGGGTGGTTGTCATCCTCTAAGACCGAATTTCCAGAACTTTCAACTACGTTAAACATAATGGCTGTCTCAAAAATTTGATTGGATGTGTTTAGGGATATGGTGGGCATGAGAGGGGTGGTAGTCGCTCTTCAATTACTTTCAACTATTAAAAATGGCCCTAGCCCTTTCAATTTCCAATGAAATGAGCCCTTTGAAATTTTTACTACAACACTTTCAATAAAAATCTTATATGCCCAGAGGGCATAACTTAAAACCCTTGCCCTGAGTGCTGGGGGTGGGGGGGGGGGGTCATCCTCAAAGACCTAATTTCCAGAACTTTCTACTACGTTGAACAAAATGGCTATCTGAAAATTTTGATAGGATGTGTTTGGAGAATGGTGGGTGTAAGAAGGGGGTTAGTTACCATCCCATCACTTTCGACTATTACAAAAGGCAATAGCCCTCTCAATTTCAAATTGAATAAGCCCCCTTTGAAGTTTTACGACAGCTCTATCTATAAGAACCTTATATGCCCCCAGGGCAGAACTTACAACTTTTGCCCTTGGGGCTCTGAGGGGTTTGTCATCCTTAAATACATAATCTCCAGTACTTTCAACTACGTTGAACAAAATGGCTATCTCTAAACTTTGATTGATTGTTTTTGGGGAAATGTTTGGCGTAAGAGGGGGTTAATTACTCTTCACTCACTTTTGACTATTAAAAAGGGCAATTTCAATTTCCAATCAAATGAGCCCTTTTTGAAAGTTTTATAACAACTTTCTATATTAACTTTATATGGCCCCAGTGCATAACTTACAACCCATGCACTGAGGGCTCTGAAGGGGTTATCATTCTAAAAGACCTAATTTCAAGAACTTGCAACTACGTTGAACAAAATGGATATCTCAAAATTTTGATTGGATGTGTTTGGGAAAATGATGGCCGTGTGAGGGGCGTTAGTCGCTCTCCAATCACTTTCAACTATTAAAAAAGGTACTAGCCCTTTGAATTTCCAATCAAATGAGCCCTTTTTCAAGTTTCTACGACAAAGATTTCAATATAAAACTTATATGCTCCCAGGGCATAACTTATAACCCTTGCCCTGAAGACTCTGGGGGAGGGGGGAGTGTCCTGCTCAAAGGTATAATTTCCTGAACTTTGAACTGCGTAGAACAAAATGGCATTCTCAAAATCTTTATTGCATGTGTCTGGGGAAATGGTGGGTGTGAAGGGGTGTTAGTTGCTTTCCAATCACTTTCGACTATTAAAAAGGGCACTGTCCTCAAAAACATAATTTCTATCTGGAAATCAACTACGCTGAACAAAATGGCTATCTAAAAATTTTCATTTAATTTGTCTCGGGAAAGGGTGTGCGTGGAAGGGGTGTTAGTCGCCTTCTAACCACTTTCGACTATTAAAAAGTGGCACAAGCCATTCCAATTTCCAATTGGATTAGCCCTTTTCGAATTCTCTACGACAAATTCTTTGATACGAAGTGCCCTGCTCTAAAGAAAAAATTAATAAATAATAAATTGTGCCAACATCGTTCTAATATGCCCCCGGGGCATAACTTAAAACCCATTCCCTGAGGATTGTGGGGGAGTGTCCTCCTCTTTACTTAGTCCAGGTTTCTTGTCTCGTTCTCGAGTGTCCCCGTTCTTTACTTAGGCAGCGTGATCACGCTGCCTATGATTTATGCAACAACTTTCTATATAAACCTTATATGCCCCCAGGGCATAACTTAAAACCCCTGCACTGAGGGCTCTGAGGGGGTTATCATCATAAAAGACCCAATTTCCAGAACGTTCAACTACGTTGAACAAAATGGATATCTCAAAGTTTTGATTGGATGTGTTTTGGAGAATGGTGGGCATGAGAGGGGCGTTAGTCGCTCTCCAATCACTTTCAACTATTAAAAAAGGCACTAACCCATTTTAATTTCCAATAGAATGAGCTCTTTTGAAGTTTCTACGACAACATTTTCAATAAAAACTTTATATGCCCCAGGGCATAACTTACAACCCTTTCACAGACGGCTCTGAGGGGGTTATCATCCTAAAAGACCTAATTTTCAGAACTATCAACTACGTTGAACAAAATGGATACCTCAAAATTTTGATTGGATTTGATTGGCGTTAGTCACTATCCAATCACTTTCAACTTTGCAAAAAGGCACTAGCCCTTTCAATTTCTAGTTGAATCAGTCCTTTTGAAGTTTCTACGATAACGCTTTCAATAAAAACTTTATAGGTCCCCAGGGCATAACTTACAAACCTTGCCCTGAGGGCTTGGGGGAAGGGGTTGTCATCCTTAAAGACCTAATTTCCAAAACTTTCAACTATGTTGAATAAAATGGCTATCTAAAAATTTTGATCGGATGCGTTTGGGGAAAAGATGGGCATGAGAGGGGGGTTCGTTGCCCTCAAATCACTTTCGACTATTAAAAAGGGTACTAGCTCTTTGTATTTCAAATTGAATGAGCCCTTTTTCAAGTTTCTACGACAAACATTTCAATAAAAGCCTTATATAGCCCCAGGGCATAACTTATAATCCTTGCCCTGAGGGTTGTGGGGGAGTGTCCTCCTCAAAAACATATTTTCTATCTAGAAATCAAATACGCTGAACAAAATGGTTATCTCAAAATTTATATTGGATGTGTTTGGGGGAATGATGGGCGTGGAGAGGGGGGGGGGGCTAGTTGCCCTCCAATGACTTTTGACTATTAAAACGGGCACTAGCCCATTGAATTTCCAATCGAATGAGCTTTTTTTTTAAGTTTTTACGACAACGCCTTCTATAAAAACCTTATATGCCCCCAGGGCATAACTTAAAACCCTTGCCCTGAGGGCTGTGGGGGAGTGTCCTCCTCAAAAACATATTTTCTATCTGGAAATCAACTAGGCCTACGCTGAACAAATGGCTATCTCAAAATTTTAATTGGATGTGTTTGGGCGAATGAACGGCGTGGGGGTGGGGCTAGTTGCCCTCAATCACTTTCGACTATTAAAAAGGGCACTAGTCCTTTGAATTTCCAATCGAACGAGCCGTTTTTAAAGTTTTTAGGACAACGCCTTCTATTAAAGCTTATATGCCCCCAGGACATAACTTAAAACCCTTGCCCTGAGGGCTGTGGGGGAGTGTCCTCCTCAAAAACAATTTTTCTATTTGAAAGTCATTTACGCTGAACAAAATGTTTATCTCAAAATTTTGATTGGATGTGTTTGGGGGAATGATGGGCGTGGGGGGGGGCTAGTTGCCTTCCAATCACTTTTTACTATTAATAAGGGCACTAGAACTTTTCTTTCCAATCGAATGAGCCCCTTTTGAAGTTTCTACTACGACCCCTTTCATAGGAAGTGCTCTGCTCTAAAGGAAAAAAAATGATAAATGATACATTGTGCCAACATAGATATGCCCTCAGGGCATAAGTTAAAACCCTTGCCCCGAGGGTTGTGGGGGGTTTCCTCCTCAAAAACATATTTTCTATCTGAAATCAACAACGCTGAGTAAAATGGCTATCTAAAGTGATTGGAGGGGCTAGTTGCCCTCCAATCACGTTCGACTATTAAAAAGGGCACTAGCCACTCCAACTTCCAATCGAATGAGCCCTTTTCAAAGTTTCTACGACAACTTCTTCGGTACGAAGTGCCCGGGTATGGAGAAGAAAGAAAAATAAATAATACATTGTGCCCACATCGTTCTTAACTTAGGCAGCGGTATCGCGCTGCCTATGATAAACGCTTTAGATCGCTCATAAGCACTTTAGATCTTTTATAACGCTTTAGAAAACTTCTAATCCCTTTATATCACTTATAAATGCTGTACATCACTCATAAGTAATTTAGGTCTTTTATAACGGTTTAGGTCACTACTAAACCATTCTTATCACTTATAAGCGCTTTAGATTGCCTAAGTCATCTTAGGTCTTTTATAATGGTTTATGTCATATCTAAACGTTTTATATCACTTATAAACGCTTTAGACCACTCATAGGTGCTTTAGATCTTTTATAACGCCCTAGGTCACTTCTAAACTCTTTATATCACTTATATACGCTTTAGGTCATTCATAAGCAATTTAGGTCTTTTATAACGCTTTAGGTTACTTCTAAACCCTTTAAAATACTTATAAGCGCTTAAGATTGAGGTCTTTTATAACGCTTTATATCACTTATAAACACTTTAGATCTCTCATAAGCAATTTAAGTTTTTTAGAACGGTTTAAGTCATTTCTAACCCTTTTATAAAACTCTTAAACGCTAAGAGGCCTTTTCGGTCTTTTATAACGCCCTAGGTCACTTCTTAACTCTTTATATCACATATGTACGCTTTAGATCATTCGTAAGCAATTTAGGTCTTTTATAACGCTTTAGGTTACTTCTAAAGCCATTACAACACTTATAAGCGCTTTAGACCACTCATAGGAACCTCATTTCTTTTATAACACTTTATATCACTTATAAACGCTTTAGATCGCTCATAAGCACTTTAGATCTTTTGTGACGCTTTAGAACACTTCTTATCCTTTTATATCACTTATAAATGCTTTACATCACTCATAAGTGTTTTTAGGGCTTTTATAACGGCTTAGGTCCACAATAAACTATTCTTATCACTTATAAGCGCTTTAGATTGCCTAAGGCATCTTAGATCTTTTATAATGCTTTACGTCACATCTAAACGTTTTATATCACTTATATGCACTTTAGACCACTCATAAGTGCTTTAGGTCTTTTATAACGCCCTAGGTCACTTCTAAACTCTTTATATCATTTATATACGCTTTAGGTCACTCATAAGCCATTTAGGTCTTTTATAACGCTTTAAGTCACTTCTAAACCCTTTACAATACTTATAAGCGCTTAAGATTGAGGTCTTTTATAAGACTTTATATCACTTATAAACGCTTCAAATCGCTCATAAGCACTTAATATTTTTGTCAATTCTAAATTATATACCTCACAGCTAATAAACGCTTTAGGTCACATAAACGCTTTTTATCGTTCATGAGCACTTTAGGTCTTTTATAGCGCTTTATGCCCTGGGGCCATATAAGGTTTTTATTGATAGCGTTGTTGTAGAAACTTCAAAAAGGGCTCGCTCAATTGAAAGGGCTAGTGCCCTTTTAAGAGTCAAAAGTGAAAGGAGGGTAACTAACCCACCTCTCACACTCACCACTTCCCCAAACATATCCTTTCAAAATTTTGAGATGGCTATTTTTTTCAACGTAGTTGAAGTTTTAAATATTTGGTTTTGATTATGACAACCCCCCCCCCCAAAGCCCTCAGGGTAGGTGATGTAAGTTACGCCCTGGGGGCATTTAAGGTTCTTATGAAAAGCGTTGCTTTACAAACTTAAAAAAGGGCTCCTTTGATTCGAAATTGAAAGGGCCAGTGCCCTTTTTAATAGTCGAAATGAATGGAGAGCAACTAACCCCCCTCTCACTCCCATCATTCCTCCTAACACAATCATTTAAAATTTTGAGATAGTCATTTTCTTTAGTGCTAGAAAAGGGGCTAGTAGGCTACCCGTTTTAATAGTCGAAAGTGATTGGAAGGCCTCTAACCTCCCTCTCACGCCCACCATTTCCCCAAACAAATCCATTCAAATTTTTGAGATAGCCTTTTTTTCAACGTAGTTGAAAGTTTTGGAAATTAGGTTTTTAAGGATGACAAAAAGGGTTGTAAGATATGCCCTGGGGGCATATGAGGTTCTTATAAAAAGCGTTTGTTGTAGAAACTTCAAAAAGGGGTACTTCGATTGGAAATTGAAAGGACACCATTTCCCTAAACACATTCAATCAAAATTTTGAGATTGCCATTTTGTTTAACATGGCTTAAAGTTCTGGAAATTCGGTCTTTGAGGATGACACCCCCCCCCCCCAAAAAAAAACCTCAGCCCAAGGATTGCAAGTTGTGGCCTGGGGTCATATAAGGTTTTTATTATAAGGTTTAATATCTGTATGCTACCACTGCTATTACAATTATCACTATTCCCCGGCATCGCACCTATAAGACAATACCGACGCAATCAATGTTGACCAGAAACACTTATTGTTTGATCAGTCTTCCTCAAATCCCATTTTTATTTCTGTCCCATCAATATCTGTATGCTACCACTGTTATTACAATTATCACTAGTCCCCGGCATCGCACCTATAAGAGAATACAAACGCAATCAATGTTGACTAGAAACACTTATTTTTTGATCAGTCTTCCTCAAATCCCATTTTTATTTACAAGATGTTAGTAGTAACCGTACAATTACTTGAGAACCTACACGCAAACCTACGCCTAAGGCATAGATATGTGTGTAGGTTTTCAACGAATTGGGGTTACCAGGGTCATTAGCAAAGAGGTATCATTTCTATAGAAGGTATAGTAATTTGAAATATCATATGGAATTTGCTTGAAGGTATATACTTTGCGTACGTGCCCGTACCAAACAGGTTGGTTATAATCTGTTCTGCTTCAAGTTTTTTCTGGCACAATTAACTGAATTTCTATTTCATGACATACAAGTTTTTTTTTTTAGGTTAGATCCGTGTTGGAAAAACCGGTGTATCTTTTTTAGAAGCTAATTATTTTTTGTATATATTCAAGTTTCAAATTAGATTCCTCAACAGTTTTGAATAGTTTATTGAACATAACACAACTGACATTTTTTGTAAGCATTTACATAGAAAATGGATAATTCAAAGCAATTTCTGGTGAGTAAAAATTTTCTCATTATTATAATAAAAAAAGAAGAAATTATCTTATCATTAAGTTAAGGAAGAAATTCTTTCCTTACACTAGAACTAAGGGTACTTATATACTTAGAAGCCTATTGTTTTTAGGAGCTGAAACCTCTAAATAATTCTCCTATAGGTTGAAGCTTACGACGGCTTTTTTTTTTAGGTGTGTTTTTGAAAATACTTCCAGGCCAGTCTGCATTTACGGTGTGATTTTTATCATGATCAGTTAACCTTTTTAGGGATGTTTTTGAAAAAAAAAGTGCTTAGCTCTATTGAAAAAAAAAAAAATGTTTTACACTACTTTAAATGCCTTAACATAAACTGAATTATTTTCCAAACCCAAAATGCATTTTTTTTTCAAGGAAGTGGACACATGCAATACCCCCCCCCCTTCTGAAAAGAGGGCACGATATAGCGAAGGTATATTAATGCAAGCTACAAGACCTTCAGTTATCAAATTCGCTACTAAAACTACACAAGACCAGCCAATGCCTGCGAATCTTTTAATGACAGGGACCTCTGACCCCCGTGTTAGCTCCATATCAGCTGGAAGGAACTTGAAAAGGGAGTGGACTGCCTTATATAATGCCTCAGCTCAACCTACTGAAGATTGTGACCTTAACCCCCTCAAGTTTTGCCAAGGAGTTCAGATATAGAAGTCCAGTCAGAATTTGTAAGTATATACATAATTTTTTTGTTTCTATCCCTATTTTCCAAAATAAGGTAAATTTTCTCAGGGGCATAGCTTTTGATGAGTAAAACTTAAAATTTGTTTCTAAAAAACTATTTCATTTTCTTTCATTAACCAAATTAGCTGGTATATGTATAAAGGAATGATTATCATGCATTTCTATAACGAAAAAAACCTTACCTCGTAACTTCTATCCAAGATGCATTCTAATGCAATAATTCCAATATTCCTTTTAGACAAAAAAAAACTAACTATTTGAAAAAAAACGAAAGTGAAAACAATTGCTACTATACAGTTAACGCGCACTTTTAGACTGGTATTTTTGCCCTAATGCATTTGCATACATCCGCTACTTATCAGATCTACCATCGCTTTTTAATCCGATTTGAATTCTAAGTGGGGTCGCATGCAAAGCGGACTTTAAATAGCAAGATGTATATCTTCAATAAGTAATTTACACAGGGAAAAAGGTTTTTTGATAATTTCCAAATATGTCTTCGCAGCAATGTTAAGAAGCATTATTTGGGTGAAGCCGTTTTTGGTCATTTCATTGAAACACTTAGGTGTTTTCAAGAAAGAATTTGAGGTTGTTCTATTTGAACAGTGTTGTGAAGTCCGATACCCCCCCCCTAACTCGAAAGGGTATCGATCCTCCTACATCAAAGGAAGCTCCCGGTTCCCAAGGGTCCCCCCGGGAGAGGGGGAGGGGAGGGAGGGTTCTAAAAAAGGACCATCCAACATTTTAATTGCACTTTAATTGTTGATATGGATGGAGAAAAAAGTTCTTCTCTCTCTTACAAGTATTTATTTAGCCTAGGTCAACTTCAAACAAATCCGTTGGCAAAAGACACAGGAAAATACGGATTATTGAGAAGGTAGCACCATCAACCACCGACATATGGGGTTTATACTTTTAAAAAATACAAAGTTCAATATTCGAAACTAGCTTCAGCAGGAGCTTAGGATAGTAGTGGTGACAATTTAGATATAAGGAGCAATTGCCCCCTATTTTTGAAAAAATACCTTTTTGTGGCATTTATACTTTTAAAAAAAATACAAAGTTCAATATTCGAACCTATCTTCAGCAGGAGCTTAGGATAGTAGTGGGGACAATTGCCCCCTATTTTTGAAAAAAAATACCTTTTTGTGGCATTTATACTTTTAAAAAATACAAAGTTCAATATTCGAAGCTATCTTCAGCAGGAGCTTAGGATAGTAGTGGTGACAATTGAGATATAAGGGGCAATTGCCCCCTATTTTTGAAAAAATACCTTTTTGTGGCATTTATACTTTTTAAAGATACAAAGTTCAATATTTGAAGCTAGCTTCAGCAGGAGCTTAGGATAGTAGCGGGGACAATTGAGATATAAGGAGCAATTGCCCCCTATTTTTGAAAAAAAAATACCTTTTTGTGGCATTTATACTTTTAAAAAATACAAAGTTCAATATTCGAAGCTATCTTCAGCAGGAGCTTAGGATAGTAGTGGTGACAATTGAGATATAAGGAGCAATTGTCCTCATATTTTTGAAAAAATACCTTTTCGTGGCATTTATACTTTTAAAAAATTCAAAATTCGAAGCTAGCTCCAGCAGGAGCTTAGGATAGTAGTGGTGACAATTGAGATATAAGGAGCAATTGCCCCTATTTTTGAAAAATACCTTTTTGTGGCATTTATACTTTTAAAAAATTCAATATTCGAATTTATTTAGCCCAGGTCAAACAAATCCGTTGGCAAAAGAAACAGGAAAATACGGATTATTGAGAAAGTAACAGCACCACCAACCCCCGACATATGGGATTCGTGTCCATTAACTGAAGCCGAGGAGCAATTGTTCGTACAGCATACTGCGTCAGTTGAACAATGGTCAAATTTCATTGACACTTATAATGAAGAGGCTCAAACAATCGAATTGGACTCATATTTTGCATTTTTGTTTAAAAAAAAAATTTTTGGAATAAAACCATTAATTTTTTCTAAGAATAAGACTACATTTTCCCGACTAAAAAAAAAAAATATATTTTTTAACATGTTCAGTTGACATTATGAAAGACATAAGACAATGTAACTTTTTTTCTTCTTCTTTTAATTGTTCAGGTGGTGGTGGTAGTGTTAGTGGGACAATGACTATGAGAAATTGACAAAGTTTATTAACTATAAAAAATTTACATAAAAAAATAAAACTTTTTTTTCTACAGATTAAAAATATAGCACCACCACCAGCGACACCATTGAGTGATGAAGCAACTATATTTACAGGACCAATTCTGTCACCACCAGCAGAGTTCAGGGATGAAGCTACACTGGTCCTAGTGAATATGGAGTGGGAAAGTGGCTTCCTTAACGATGTTTTTGGGGAAATGGCCAGCCTGGATGACTTAAGCTGTGATATTGACATGCTTGAGGATCCGGGGTGGACAGATAGTTTCATGCGTGAATATTTAGATGATGATGTTACAAGTAAATCTGAACCGGGTCCTCATAACGAAATTCCATCAGAGGACAATACAGGCTGGCTCGACCAATTGTCCCCAAACACCTTGGAATATGTGCTAGGGGACCTCATGCCACATCCCTCCAATATGATTGAACAGACTGGGAGTGGTGTTATTGACAATTCTCTGTCACCCGCCACCACTCCACTTAATGCTATAGATAGAAGTAGTAGTAGTACAACAGCAACAGTATCCCCTCTTCCGGATTTTTTTCTCTCCAACTCTGCCTTGCATCACACATTGGTCTACAGCGCCAAATTCGGTGACCCTTTCAACTCTCTAGTGTCGGGGGATATAATAACAGATCCCCTGGCCATTACACATTCATATACTGATAAGATTCGAGGAACTCTTGAACAACAAATGGGGGTGTGGGGAGTGGGGGTCAGTTTAAAAGAATCAATAGCACTAAAAATATTTTTTTTAAATGAAAGTGCGGGTGAGATGTATTCGAAATACTTGCACACAGAGATATTGGCAATGCACCCGCATTTATCAAATTATGGGGAGGTTTTTCTAAATTGGGCCAATAGTATTCAAAGTAAGTGGGAAAATTATAACGAGGGGGGTAGTGGATCTGTGATTTTATTTATTGAAAGTTTAAATGTTAACATTTGTAGGTTTAAAAAGGATTTTATTGTAAGAGGTGGGCATGGGGGAGGGAGGGCAATTGAATTAAAATATCATTCAGATTTAGAGGGGTGTAAGGGGATACAACGAATCTGTTTCGATACGAGGCTGCAGTGTTTCAAGTATGCGTTTTTAATTGCGGCATACAGACCTCTGCGCAATGATGCCACTAAGAAGAAGTTGGATAAAATGGCAGTTAATGGTAGGGAGGGTTCAAAGTTCCCCAAAGCAAATTTTAATTGTTTAAATGGTCAATATCCCGTGACACTAAAAGGAATAGATATTTTTGAGCGGGCTAATGCACATTTAAAGATTGGTGTCACGGTGTTACAGTATGAAACAGAATTTGAAGAGGGTCAGCGTTCCGATAAGAAGGGTGTATTATTTCCAGTGCGGGCTCCTTCAATTGAATCAGTAGAACATTGGGTGTGGCTTCTATACACCCCACCCACAGACTCCGATTCAATTGGTCATTTCAATCCAATTACGGATATTAGTAGGGTTCTAAGTGAGGGTAAAAAGGGGCGAGGTGGTGTATGTTATTACTGTCCAACATGCCTCTCAAGATTTCGCTCTGATTTAAAGTTAAAGCATCACATGAAACACTGTAAACGTCATGGATACCAGGCTGTGGAGACGGTAAGCGGAGATAGAGCGATCTTACGTTTTAAAAATTTTCAAAACACGCTCCTGTAGAGCAATAAGATCGCTTTGGACTGCGAGGCTAAGCTGACAGACGTGTGCGATCCGTCAAATTCAAATCATGTTAAAATACATGAAGCCATAGGGGTCTCTTACGCTCACGCGCAACGAGTTTCCAATAATACCATGCAAGTGCTGGACGTAGTTGAGATGTTGAGTGACGGTGAAGACTGCATGCGCTCGGCATTGGTCAGTCTAGTCAAAACAGCGAACGGTGCAATTTCGCGCCTTCGTTATACAAACTATCCTATGGTCCTATCACCAGATGACATAGTGGCCATTAAAAATCGTAAAATGTGTTGGGTTTGCAAGGGAGAATTTGATGATGGTGTTGGGAATGGGGGGAGGAGGAAGGTGATCGACCATGATCATTTGTGGCAGGAAATTACATCGGGAGGGAGTAACTTTAGAGGGGTAGCCCATCAGTCATGCAATTTAAACGTTAGACAACAATATTTCGTACCTGTTTTTATAGACAATTCCAATTACGACTTAAAGTTTGTTCTTCCGGCGTTGGCCCGCATTGCCAAGGGAGGAGTTGTAGATGACGCATGGATAGATGGTTCTTTTTCATATAATATCATACCCAAATCATCGGAGAAGCTACTGCTGCTAGAATTCATGTGGAAAACAGTTGACAAGGGTAACACGTGCCTGAATAAAATCCGTTTTTTAGACTCTTTCAGCTTCTTCCCCAAATCTTTAAGTCAATTGATTCAGGTGCAGAAAAGTGACAATTTTGATAGCTTCCCCCTCCTCAAACAGCGCTTCCCCGATGATGAAATGTATGATTTATTAACGTGTAAGGGTATATATCCATATGATTATTACAACTCTGGCTCGAGGCTAGATGAGGTGTCACTACCGCCCATTGAAGCTTTTTACAATTCTCTTACTGAGAGTGAGTGCACCACTAGCGACTACGAATTTGCTAAGAGGGTTTGGGCAAAGGGCGGATGTAAAAATGGGTGGGATTATTGTAAACTTTACTTGGCCAGTGACGTACTCACTCTTCTGGATATTGTGTGCAAAAATACGGATAAAATCTATGGGAATTTGGGTTGGATTTAGGTTATTATTTTTCCACTCCCCATTTGGTGATGGACTTGATACTTA
The DNA here is from genome assembly GCA_027921565.1 of Artemia sinica. NCBI lineage: Eukaryota > Metazoa > Arthropoda > Branchiopoda > Anostraca > Artemiidae > Artemia > Artemia sinica. The sequence continues at coordinate 23,012,642 of CM051274.1, forward strand.
AAATCAGCAAAGAAGAAATAGGTCTGATCGCCGATGTGGATCAGCATCTGTTTGTAGAGAGATCAATGAGGGGTGGGTATGTTTTTCACGGGGATCGTATCATGAAAACTGATCCGAGTGGACAGCACACCGATGAAAAGTCGGACGCAGTTTTTTTGGATATGAATTCTCTTTACCCATCGGCAATGTCTCACTACTGTTTGCCGTGTGGCAATTATAAATGGCTTGACAATCCCTGTGCTTCGAATTTCCCCGACATTGCCAGTGTTGAGGAGAATGGGGCACAGGGATGGTTTTTTGAAATTGACGGTGAAATACCCATGGAAATCCATGACTCGGTAAAAGACTTTGTTTTTCCGTGTATAAATAGACCGGTGGGTAGGGACTCTCTGAGCCCCTACAATTTATCTTTAGTAGAGGACGGGAGTATGCACTGGGTACCTTCAAAACAAAAACTAATTGCCGATCTCAACCCGAAACAGAATATCGTTGTTCATCACTTGCTATTGAAATGGATGGTGTCCAATGGTTTCAAGGTCACAAAGATTCATAGAGCCCTCCAATTTGATCAAAAGCCTTACATGAAAACGTTTATTGACACCTTTGTCAGTAAGCGTTCACAAGCGAAAACGAAAGTTGAAAAAGAAGTCTATAAACTCATTTTGAACTCAGCTTTCGGTAAAATGTGCGAGAGCGTACGACACAGAAGTCGATGTGACATTGTAACCAACCCCAAAGATTGTGCTCGAATCATTGCGCATCCAAACTTCACATCGTTCACAATCATAGACTCCAATATGGTTCTCCTACATCGCAAGAAAAGAAACATTGTATTAAATAAAAATATTGCAGGCGGAAGTGCAATAACTGAAATATCCAAGAAACTCATGTTGTCATTTTATTATAATGTATGCAAGGTACAGTGGCCGATTGAGGGACAAGTTCAAGTGTACTACGGGGACACTGATTCACTCCTGTTAAAAGTCAAAACTGAAAATCTATTGAATGATTTGGAAAATGGCGAGTACATTAGCTCACGAATGGACTACACTAACTGGGACGAATCCCTCTACCCCGAGCTAGTGAAACGCCAGGCCCCAAATCAATTGTTAATGTTAAAATCTGAAACGGGTAGCGATCTGATATCCAGTGGTGTGTTTCCTGGACCGAAGGTATACTGTGTGGAAACGCACGGCAAGGATATCAAACAAGTTTGCAAGGGGGTACCTACACACTTTGTAAAAAATAATTTCGACATGAGTGTGTATAGAAACTGTGTGGAACGTAGTTTAGTGCCAAGGGCGAAAGTCATGGCGATTCGCTCTTTACAATTTAAAAACTACACAGTTAGAGTTGAGAAAAACGCCATGTCTACCATATCGGACAAAGTCTATGTACTTGAGGATGGTGTGAAGGTATTGCCACACGGTCATTATTTAATTTCAGACCGAGTTGAATGTACAGAGTACAGAAAACAACTCGGTCTAAAAAAATTAACTTAAATTCACTAAAAAAAAAAAAAGTATAAATTGGGTGGGAGGTTTTTTTGGGTAATTAGGTTTTTTTTTTTAATTTTTTTTTTTTCTATCACAATCAATTTTCAATGTGTGTGTGTGTGTGTGTGTTTGCAAGGCAGATCAATTTCCAGTATTTAATGCCGGCCCCGGCCCGGGCCCGCCGCAGCGGGCCCCCGGCGCTTCCCGGCCCGCCCCCGGCCGCCGCAGCGGCCGCCCCCCGGGGGGAGGGGGGGACCCCAAAATTTAAAATGTTGTAAATAAAAGTGTGATATTTCAAGTGCGCATTATTCCAATAAATGTTGTATTTTTTTATAAATAAATAAATAAAAAAAAAAAGTGTATTTATTTAAGTGTTTTTTTTCTATTGGTTATGTAAATGTTGTATTTTTTTATTATAAATAAATTAAAAAAAGTGTATTTTTTTATTCATGTTTAATGTGCCTTTTTCAATGTAGTATTTTTTTTTAAGTGTTGTTACCTTTTTATGTATATAATAAAAGAAAATATTATTCTATATTCTTCTTCTTCTTCTCGCTATTATTATTCTTGAAGGGGGTAGTAGTAGTAGTAGTAGTAATAGGGAAATTATTTAGTCATTAGACAGCCATAGTCTACAGTTAGTTGTCCAGGTGAACTGTTGAAGGGAACATGTATCAATTTAAAACACCATTCAGATCGTTTCTGTGTGGACCGTCAATGTCGGGCAAAACAACACTCTTAACTAAAATAATTAAAAATTGTGATAAAATGTTTGCGGAAAAGCCGAAAAAAATCTACTATTGCTATAGTAGTTGGCAGGAGTCATATGATAAAATAAAAGCAATTGCTGCCACGACAGGGTTGGTGCAGATACAATTCATACAGGGACTTGATGTTTTCAGCATTATTGAACAAAACTCTTGGTTGATCATTGACGATCTGGCTGAATCTATTGAACAATGGTCCCAGGAAATGCTACAACTGTTCACTGTTCGCTCTCATCATGAACAGATTTCCGTTACTCTGGTTCTACACAATCTCTTTCATCAGAGCAAATGTATGCGAACACTTGCATTGAACTGCACCTACTATATCATCTACAGAGTTGTTCGTGATTCTAGCTCGCTAATAACTCTCAATAAACAAATCTATCCGGGAGCCCCCAAATTTCTGCTCTCAGCATACAATCAGGCAACTAATAAACCCTACGGCTACATCCTATTGGATCTTAATCAAAATACACCCGAGGATCTGCGTGTAGTCACAGATATTTTTGACAATGAAATTACAGTATATCTCCCCGTGAACACTAAAAAGACCTATTAGTTGCTATCATGAAACTGAAGAAACTACATGAAAATAGACATTTGTTTTCAGTTCTAAGCACTTCAAAACCTCCGCTTAGGAAAACAATACTCAAACATGGTATTGACAACGATTTCATTAATCTAATATCCGAACTTTGTTTAAATTTGATCGAAGGTAATGTTCAAGTGCCAGAAGTAGTTAAGCAACAGGCAAAGCAACATCGTTCCATTGTACGTACATTGGCCTCTAAAAAGAAAGGAAAGAATTTCAAAAGGAAACGACTTCTTCAGGCGGGCGGTAGCTTTTTCACACTTTTACTGCCAATAATTGCAGGACTTGTAAACAGTTTTCTCTAAAAGAGAATGGCAAAACCCTATAAATTGACTCCAATAGAACTCGCTCTCTCACCCGTCGAACACTTTGAGAACAATCTGAGTAAATTCCTTGACAATGAAAATATTGAGGATGATAAAAAACTGCTTTTACTTCAAGATGCACTTCGCCGAGTGGACAAACACAAGTCCTATCGCTCGAAGCCCACTGCTGCTGCTGCTGATCCCAAAAAGGAATCATCTCCTCAGCATTCTGCTGCTGCTGCTGCTGAGACACAATTAAAGAACGAGGAATTGGATTTGATTGTATTGAAAATTGGAAATCTAATGCCCCACTCATATCGTGAACAAAGTAAACGACTCCTAGCCTATCTCTTGGAAAGTGATCACATTCAAGTTGAGAGCAATGGGGCAGGGATTATAATTCAGGGCAAGAGCTATAATCTACTTGATTTAATCTATGATATGGTTACAAATCGTAAAGGACTATTATCATTTGACATTCATCTATACAACTTTCTAAATACATTAAACTTCCCCAAAAGTCTTATTGGCAATAGACAAATTCTAAAAAAATTAAATGAACATGCATCAACAACAACATTGACACCATTAAAAAATGAACTTGAAGAAGAAGATTTTAAATCAATTTTGGAAAATACTAGCACACCGCTGATAGCTAGACAAAAGCGAAGACGTATCAAGTCATCATCACCACCACCACCAACGGCCAGTATACAAAAGGGTAGCGGTCGTTACACAACGTGTTTACGTTCAAAATGGTTGAAGTTCTGAAAGGTGTTTATGAAAATATTGGTGAGGCGGGGAGTTTAAGTTCCCCCTCAACTCTTTCCAAAGTCACTGGTGTTCGCACTAAAAATGTACAAGACTATCTACAGAATGAATCAAGTTACACTCTGCATAGAAATCATAGACTTCGTGCCAATCAATATCGAAAAACTAAAGCCTTTTACCCATTGCATATAATGCAAGCAGATCTCCTGACTCTAGATGAGCTTCAACGGCGTCACAATACACCGTACAAGTACATTCTACTTGCAATCAGTGTTTATAGTCGTTATACATATGCAATTCCATTGCGATCAAAGAGAGGTGTTGAAGTTGCTCAGGCCATTGAAAGTATTCTCCAACAGGATTCGTATAAAAAAATTCAAACGGATCGCGGTAGTGAATTTGTTAATCCCCATGTTGCAAAAGTACTAGAAAAATATAGTACACTGCTCTATCATAGTCACAGCCCTATAAAGGCTGCATTGGCCGAACGATTGATAAGAACTATTCGACTTTTAATTTCAAGATATTGTACATTGAAAAATACATCGGCTTTTATTCGTGATCTTGATAAAATCATGTTGATTTATAATCAACGACCTCATCGATCATTGTCCAACTCTACGCCAACGGAAGTTCATCATTCTGATCATGATACAATTGACACCTTTCTTAAACAGTATTCCAATGAATCGTCGGCTGTCAAGAAGAAGAAAAATAAATTCAATGTTGGTGATACTGTTCGAATTAATAGAACAACTAATGTTTTTGAAAAGGGGAATTACTTATGGTCCATCGAACTTTTTAAAGTGGCAAAAATCCTAGACACTAAACCCATAACTTATCGTTTGCGTGATACCAAAGATGAGGAGATTCTCGGCGGCTTTTATGACTATGAACTACAAAAAGTTAAAAATGCTAGTGAAATCTATCAAATTGAAAAGATATTAAAGAGACGTACTCGTGGGGGTAAGAAACAGTTACTTGTTCGATGGCTAGGATACAACTCTGATTTTGATTCTTGGATCGGTGTTGAAGATATTGACAATGCCCCATGATTTCTATGTAACTTTCATGTCCAACGTTTCCGATCCTCTCTACAATGACTTGAATACGACAAGTGATTTTTGGACAAAACTCTCCCCCGCCATCAAATTTGACGGTGCATATGAAGTGGCTCTTGTCGACTGTATTCTCAAAAATACCTATGACATCCTGAGAAAGGATCGTAAATATGAAATAAAAATACGACCGTTTGAATTCGGTGATGAAGGTGCAATGGCAACTTTTGACTCTAATCAGTACCCTATTGCTAACATCCCCTACAGGGAATACAATAACATGCATGAACTGTGTCGAGTTATCAACAAAAAAATTGCAAGTCGAAAAAAAGGTGGTTTCACTTTCAATTACTCGACGGAACAAAGGAGAATTTATATTACCAATCCATTTGAGAATGAAAGAATTTTCCTCAATGAGAATTACGTGAGGTTCTTGGTTTTAAAAACCGTATTATTAAGACAGAAAATTTCAGTGGTAGTGACCATGTTATCTATGCAGACTATGCACCCAGCTTCTCCACGGACACTTGTATATTTCTCTACGCTTCATTTGTGGAAACATCTCGGGTTGGTAATTCAAATGTTCCCCTCCTACGAGTTCTTGAACGAAAAACCAATCAAGAACATGTTCACCACTACAATATAAAGCATCTTCAGTATATTCCCGTAAACACTTCCTATTTGGAACTCTGTCAGTTAACACTAAGAACTGAATTAGGTGATCCAATAGCAATTTCAAAAGGCTTAGCAGTGATTACATGTCATTTTCGACCCATTGTCAACGACAACGACGGTACAATAACCTAAAAAATGAACAATAGAAGAATTCCATTTGTCTGTCCCGATATTGACTGTTATGTTGGTGCTTTGAGTCCACGTCAAATAGGCAATGGATTGGACTACTACAAGGGGCGTACTACAATGTCTGGCTATGGTCTTGGTAGCTGGTTTGCTAGGCTATTTCGTTCTGCACTACCCCTTGCCAGAAAATATCTTGTACCTGCTGCATCAAATTTTGCTGCCTCCACACTACAGGACTGGGGGTCGGGCAAGAATTTCAAGGAGAGTGTTAAGGAAAATATTAGATCTTCAGCAAGTGCCGTTGGTGAACAATTAAAATCTAGACAAAATGGGGAGGGATTGAAAAGGATGCGTTCGCGTCATTCACTCATCAGTCTCCACCCAGGCAGGAAGCAAAGGACATCAACAAGGACTTTGAGGAATAAAACAACGAAGTCCAATAAGCAACAGAAGAAGAAGAAAAAGAAAAAGATTGTTAGATCAAAGAAGGATTTCTTCTCTTAAGATGACTTATTTCCCCCACAAGGAATCATATCCATCAATCAGTTCCTCATTGAATCTATTCAATGCTGAAAATGTTGATGTCAGTGTCAAGTATGGCTACTATGAACAATTTCACCCTCAACAACCCCTCTCGGAAAATATACACTTTCAAATATTTTCCAATGAAGACTATTTCATTGATTTGTCGTCAACATTTATTGATTTAAATGTTGTGGTGAAGAAAAAGTCAGATAATACAACTCCAAATGCCGGCGATGGTCTCTCCTATGAAAACTGTATTCTACACAACCTATTCAAACAAATTAATGTATTTATTAATGGAACATTGGTGAGCACTAGCAATAATTTATCCAACTATGCAAGCTACATACAATTTATGATGATGACGCCAAAGGCGTACAAGGAGATGAGAGGACAATCATTGGGCTATGAATATCGAACAGGTGTTGATACTAATGGTGAGTTGACTACAGCAGTGACCCAGGAGTATCATCTAGTTGGAAAATTAAATCATGAGATATTCAATATATCCCAGTGGCTACCCCCCAATGTCAAGATTGACATAAAGTTACAGATGGCCCCATCGAATTTCATTTTGAGAAAAACACTTCCTGCAGCACCCGATGCAAATGTCATTATCACATCGGCAATTCTCCACGTCCGAAAACAACAGGTTATGAGCTCTGTTTCATTGGCAGTGGAAAAGCTAAGAGCCAATGGCAACAATATTAAACTTCTTGTCCCCCATACAATCACCAATCAACGTCACATTGCCACCGGCTCTCGTAGCTATAGCGATTCATCATTTATCAATGGAGAAATCCCATCAAAATTGGCTTTGGCCTTTGTGAAGAGTGGGAGTGCCGTTGGATCCTGGACTGAATCCCCCCACGATTTTAATTTTTTCGGTCTATCTAGCCTCGTGTGCAAAGTGAATGGTATTCCACTGTACACTCTATCATTTGACAAAAAATCCTATAGAACTCTGTACGAGTTGACAATGCAATCCCTAGATCATGACTCTCAACTATTTGAAAATGGAATAACCGATTCAATGTTTTCAAAAAATCATGGGGTTATTGTTTTGGATTTGTCAGGCACACAGGATATGAGCATAGTACGAACAGGGAATGTACGTTTAGAGTGTACATTTGCCAATGCTCTGACTGAGAGTATCACGCTAATATCACTGAGTCAATTTGAAACCTATTGGGAAATCACACCCGACGGCAGTGTTCTACTAGACCTAGCACCATGAACACAAACCAAATAATCAACGTATTTAGTATGGATCCATACATGTCCCGGTACAAGTCCTATTGCATACCTTCGGACTTCATTGAAAAAATTCCAAGTGTTAACAATACCTTGATCATTGTTAATAGCAGTCCGTCGACTTTGAAGACCGGTCATTGGCTAAGCATCTTTCAAACAGCGAAGAATATTGAATTTTTTGATCCTCTTGGCCTATCGTATAAATTCTACGCACCATACATCAGCAACTTTATTGAAAGCAGTGGGAAAACCATTATTCAAAATCAACGAAGAGTACAGGATTTAGCGACTAAGACATGTGGCTTTCATGCACTACTCTTTTTCATGTTCAGATGTCGTGGCTACACCTACAAGCAGTTTCTCGACATCTACGTTGACTTACCTCAATTGAACGACTTTCTAGTGGAGAATATACTTACAAGTGTATTTAATATTGATTTTAGTGCCCTAAGAATAAAATGTTCTAAAGATGTATGTGAAATTGTTTATTAATAAAAAAAAATTATATACATGATAAAAACGACTTTTCTACTCTTTAGATTTCATCCACTACTAGGTATTTGTCGACAACAACTAGTGCAGGTAGATTATCTGAATTCACAGTGTACTGATCCTGATGTAGTGCAATGTCAGGGTCACATTTTCTACAGTAGAGTGTGACTTCACTCTTGTCATATCTCTTTGTATAGTCAATGATACTATTCTCATTCATTCTATAGAATTCACATGTTTCAATTTGCCTATTTGAAGCAATTTCACAAACAGTGTCCTCAAGTGTCGAATCACATTCCGTCACAGCCAAATAAAAATCAGTGGGCTTATAATCATAACACCCAGTGTCTTCACAACGATGACGTAGAAACCATATTCTTTTGTTGTTCCAACAGTTGAATCGTTGACCCGGTTCCTCCTCCCAGAACAACCTAAAACCACGACGATACCAATCTCGTAGCAATAAACTAAAATCACGGTTAGGATTCTTTCCAATCATACCGGGATATGTACTCTCCCACTGCTTGCATTTGTCATAATGACAATTGGAGCATAGGTGACCTCTAGGATGAGAGTCACACACCTCTTCAAGACAGGAATTACATCCTTTAATTTGTATAGCATATCCTCTATGCAATTTACACGGGTTGCATAATCTACACTTTTCATCATACTCCTCAATCATTGTGCAATTCTCACATGATGCCAGCTGCCCTGTGTGTACATACATAACGGACATGTATGGAACATTTTGTCATGTGTTAACGCTCTCACTACCACAATGAAACTGAGCTAGCAACAAAAAAAAATATCTGAGAGAGAGAGAGGAGTAAATCATCCTTGAGCACCATCTTTCTTATGAAAAAAAGTCCTAAATTTCTAAACTAATGTTTAAAAGCATATCCACAATATCATTTTGTCGTATTGTGATCAATATATCAATAAATTGTGTAAATGCATTTGGACCACGATGTAGAAGCTTCATACAATAGTCTAATGATGGAGAATCAGTTTTCATTATATCGACAAGCATTCCTCGAGAAAATATCTTCCTTTGAGTAGACAACTCTAGAAAATCATCATCTAGAATCAAACGTTTTTCCATAAGAACTAGATTCCTCATGATTCGCTCTTTCTCGAATCTATCCATTTTTTTTAGTCCTAACTCTCTCACGATCAACTTCAGACTAATCAGAATTTCTTTTTTCTACTCTAGAAAATATACGCTTGTCTACTATAGAAAGAAAAAAAAATACCATTGATTTAGAAACATTTTTATTGAACATAATTACAATAATAATATTCACTGATGCATTTTGTTCTCATCAATATATTTCGATAGGACATCTAATGCTGACCGAAGTTTATTTATATGGAGAATATTCACTTTTCCAGCAAAACATAGTTGCTCCTCCTGCTTAAATTTGCTTAATGATATCACGTATCTTGCATACATAATGTCCCATTCAAGACATAGTCTACACCCAGCGGTTATTTCCACAGCTACATTAGGTACTCGTATATCGTTGCTGCTGCTGCTGTCGGTTCCATCATTAATCTCCAATAGTGTAAATGCACCACTCATTTTTTTTTTCACTAATATCCTCTCAAATAAACTATTCTCTTTGAATTCAATTCTCTTACTAATATGAAATACAATGAAAATTACTCCTTATATCCGAATCCAACTACTAATCAAGTAGTTAGTGTGACCGTCGCTCTCTCTCTCTGGTTGTCCTCCAAAAATGGGTGTCATAATAGAAAACATGTCTATCAACCCATGTAGAGTTCATTGTAATAGGCAAATGACCCTGGTAACCCCAATTCGTTGAAAACCTACACACATATCTATGCCTTAGGCGTGGGTTTGCGTGTAGGTTCTCAAGTAATTGTACGGTTACTACTGATGTTCTACCTATTTATGAAGTAGGAACTTTGCGAGTCAATGGCTGGACGCTGGTCTTCTTTGTTATTCATGAAGAGAAGGGGAAATATGCTAAAAACGAAATAGCTGTGGCATTTCAGAACCCTTGCAGAAGAGGCTATTTCTCTTTTAAGTCGCTATCATAGTCACTATCAGGCCTACCACCAAAACTAGGATTTTGGGGTTGAAACAAACCCTGGAGATTAGGGGAAGGGTTGTAAGTTATGTATCGGGGGTAATTAAAATTTTTATCGAAGGGATATTTGTTTAACTTCAGAAGAGGCTGGGTCTTTCTCCCTGAAAAGGACTTGTGAATATAAAACGAACAAAAATTAATAAAAACAATCTTTTGCACAAATAAGTTTTTCAAAAAAAAAGTAAAGAACTCCATTAAACCGAAACTGAACAAAAACAGAATCAAATAATCCACCAGGCATAAAACTACCACAAATAAGTATCAATTAATAAATAAAACCCAAAACAAACAGAAATTAAAATATGTCAAACTCAAAACGAGCAGAAATCAATCTAATTAGCGTTCTAAACCCTACGCTTTCTAAATGCCAGAATATAAATCGTACTTTACTGAAAAAAATTCAAATGAATTTACCGAAAAATGCACATTGTCAGTTTAATATACTTATGCTGATATTTATTCCTTAGAATATTAATTAATTTTTATTTCTTAAAGTTATAAAAGTGAAAATATTGAACAGAATTTTTTCAGTGAAGTACAAATTATATTCTGGCTTTTAGAAAGCATTGGGTTTAGAACCCTACTCAGATTAATTTCCGCTTGTTTTGAGTTTGACTTACTTCAAATTTCATTTTTTTTGGGGGTTTCATTTATTAATTGACACTGATTTGTGGTAGTTTTATTCTTGGTAGGTTATTTGATTCTATTTTTCTTCATTTTTGTTTTAATAGAGTTCTTTACTTATTTTTTGAAAAACTTATTTCGTATAAAAACTTTTTTTGATTAATATCACTTATAAACGCTTTAGGTCTTTTATAACTTTTTAGATTTAGGTTTGTAAATAACACGTTATGTCCCTTCTAAGCCCTTTATATCGCTTATAAACGCCTTAGATCATTCATAAGTTGTTTAGGTTATTTATAACGCTTTGGGTCACTTCTAAACTATTCTTATCACTTATAAACGGTTTAGATCGCTTTTAAGTATTTTATGTCTTTTATAACGCTTTAGGTCATATCTAAACCTTGGATATCACTTATTAACGCTTTAGACTGCAAATAGGCAATTTAGATCTTTTATAGCGCATTATGTCATTTCTCAACCCATTATAACACTTTAAAAAACTTTATAACACTTTATAAAGCCTTTAAAGCGCTAATAAGCGCTGTATGTCTCTTATAATGCTTTATATCATTTATAAGCGGTTTAGATCGCTCATAAGCAATTTAGGTCTTTTGCAACATTTTACTTCACTTCTAAACCGTTTTAGACTAATCATAAGCATTTTAAACGATTTTATATCACTTGTAAAATTTTAAGTATCTCATAATTACTTGATGTTTATAAGAAACGCTTAAGATAGCTTCTAAATGCTTTATGTTACTTATAAACGCTTTAGATCACTCATAAGCACTTTAGGTCTTTTATAATGCTTTAGGTCACTTCTAAACCCTTTACAATACGGTATAAGCGCTTAAGATTGAGGTCTTTTATAACGCTTTATATCACTTATAAACGCTTTAGATCGCTCATAAGCACTTCAAGTCTTTTATAACAGTTTAAGTTATTTCTAACCCTTTTCTATCACTCTTAAACGCTAAGATGCCTTTTCGGTATTTTATAACGCCCTAGGTAACTTCTTAACTCTTCATACCACATATGTACGCATAAGCAATATAGGTCTTTTATAACACTTTAGGTCACTTCTAAACTCTTTATATCATTTATAGACGCTTTAGATCACTCATAAGCAATTTAGGTCTTTTTATCCCTTTAGGTCACTTCTAAACCCTTTACAATACTGTATAAGCGCTTAAGATTGAGGTCTTTTATAACGCTTTATATCACTTATAAACGATTTAGATCACTCATAAGCACTTTAGATCTGTTATAACGCTTTAGAACACTTCTAATCCCTTTATATCACTTATAAATGCTTTACATCACCCATAAGTACTTTTAGGTCTTTTATAACGGTTTGGTCACTGCTAAACCATTCTTATCACTTCTAAGCGCTTTAAATTGCCTAAGGCATCCTACATCTTTTATAATGCTTTAGATCACATCTAAACGTTTTATATCACTTATAAACACTTTAGACCGCTCATAATTACTTTAGGTCTTTTATAACGCCATAGGTCACTTCTAAACTCTTAATATCATTTATATACGCTTTAGGTCTCATAAGCAATTTAGGTCTTTTATAACGGTTTAAGTCACTTCTAAACCCTTTATAATACTTACAAGCGCTTATGATTAAGGTCTTTTATAACGCTTTATATCACTTATAAACGCTTTAAATCGCTCATTAGCACTTAATATTTTTGTCAATTCTAAATTCTATACCACACAGCTAATAAACGCTTTAGGTCACATAAACGCTTTAGATCGTTTATAAGCACTTTAGGTCTCTTATAGCTCTATAGATATTTTGTAACCCTTTTTAACGCTTAAAAGCTTTAGACCACTCAAAAGCACTTTAGGTCTCTTATAGCGCTTCAGGTTACTTTAAACCCTTTATAACACTTATAAACACTTTAGACAGCTCATAAAAACTTTAGAACTTCTAAACCGTATGTGTTGCTTAAAAGCACTTTGATTAATCATAAGCGCTAATGCTTTAGGCAACTTCAAAATCCTTTATATCACTTATAAACACTTTAAATCTAAAAGGGCTTAGCTTTAAAATATTGTTAGGATATTGTGAAATAACCATGAATTTATCTTAATGAAAAAGTGGAATTTCCTTAAAAGCTCTTAATATGCTTTAAATTGCATCTAATATCACTCCCCTCCCCTATCCTGCGGGGTTGCAGACTAGAAGCGCCGGTTTTCTATAATAAATGGTTATTTTTTGCATATATGATAATATGAAATTTTCAACTTTCATTTTAAGTGTTTTTTTTCCTGTTTTATTGCTCGTCAATTTGTTTGTATTTTCATTGTCTGTGTTTTTAAGATTTATTGTTTGGGACGCGTCTCTCGCACCTAGATGTTTACATAATTTAAACATACATTTCTCATTTATTAACATCTTGAAAGCAAAAGTCCCCTGGAAATACATGTTTGTCCAAGTACGTGCCAAATTTCGATGTAAACCTCTGGTTCTAATGAGCAAATGGGGAATCTCAGGTGTCATGCAATAGTTTATACTTAGAATATGGTTCAAGATACATAACATTGGAAATATCTTCTTAGTTCTCTAGGTTAGAGCGTGTTCTATTGGAAGGGAATGACCCTTCGAGTCCTGGCGGGTGTGCTTTAGACCACTCAAAAGCACTTTAGGTCTCTTATAGCGCTTCAGGTTACTTTAAAACCCTTTATAACACTTATAAACACTTTAGACAGCTCATAAAAACTTTAGAACTTCTAAACCGTATGTGTTGCTTATAAGCACTTTGATTAATCATAAGCGCTAATGCTTTAGGCAACTTCAAAATCCTTTATATCACTTATAAACACTTTAAATCTAAAAGGGCTTAGCTTTAAAATATTGTTAGGATATTGTGAAATAACCATGAATTTATCTTAATGAAAAAGTGGAATTTCCTTAAAAGCTCTTAATATGGTTTAAATTGCATCTAATATCACTCCCCCTCCCCTATCCTGCGGGGTTGCAGACTAGAAGCGCCGGTTTTCTATAATAAATGGTTATTTTTTGCATATATGATAATATGACATTTTCAACTTTCATTTTAAGTGTTTTTTTTCCTGTTTTATTGCTCGTCCATTTGTTTGTATTTTCATTGTCTGTGTTCTTAAGATTTATTGTTTGGGACGCGTCTCTCGCACCTAGATGTTTACATAATTTAAACATACATTTCTCATTTATTAACATCTTGAAAGCAAAAGTCCCCTGGAAATACATGTTTGTCCAAGTACGTGCCAAATTTCGATGTAAACATCTGGTTCTAATGAGCAAATGGGGAATCTCAGGTGTCATGCAATAGTTTATACTTAGAATATGGTTCAAGATACATAACATTGGAAATATCTTCTTAGTTCTCTAGGTTAGAGCGTGTTCTGTTGGAAGGGAATGACCCTTTGAGTCCTGGCGGGGTCAAGAACTCTAGAAAAAAAATGAATGGTGTTTTGAGCGAAAAATGAAACGCCCAAAAAGAAAGGCTTTTCGGCAAAAAATGCTAAAATGGTATTATCTGGCAGAGATGGATGCGCAATCAGTGTGTACCGCCATAAATTGATGATAAAAGCTTTGGGGGTTTTGGGCGAAAAAAAAACACCGAAAAAGAAAGGCTTTTGGGCCAAAAAATGTTAAAATGGTATTATCTGGAAGTGAGGGATATGCAATTATTACGTAAAGTGTTTACCTTCGTTAAGTTAATGAAAAAAAAAAGTATTACGTGACACTGTTGCACAATCATTACGTAAGGTGTGAGCTATAAGTGGGGATTCCCCCATGGGCTCCTGTGGTAGGGTTACGTAAATCGTGTCAAGCATATTGGACCTGTGTATTTGCAATGGGGTAAGTTGTATGACGTCATTGGAGTCCAAAAGGGTGTCTCATGGAGTCTTGCCAAACCTGTTCCCTTTAATAAAACCGGTAACTGCATTGCGTAGGTGTGAGGGGCTGTTACCACCACTTATCTGACTCTTTAATGACACGGGTATGTCGCGTGAACATACCCATGAAATAGGGGTGAGGGGCTAGGAGGTTATTATTAAAACTTGTGTATTATACGGACCACATTCCAAGTAATCATATAATATAAAACTGAAATCCTTTAAATCTTGCCATCCATCGCCTAGAAACAGGGATACCGTGACGTCAGAGGGCTTGCCGTTGAAAAACAAAGGGGTATGTCATAGAGTAAACAAAAGGGTGTGTCATAGAATAAACAGTTGACCTAACCTTTGAACTCTTGCCAAGGATGGGAATCATGCCGAAAAACAGACGTGCCGCATGACGTCAGAGGGCTGTCGCAGAAAAAGTGGACTTGTCATAGAAAAAACACGTGACCTAACCAAACCATTGAACTCTTGCCAAGGACATTGAACTCTTGTCAAAATTGGGAATCATGCCAGCTAGAAACAGGTACGAGGCGCTAGGATCTTGTGTATTAAACGGACCACATTCCAAGTAGTTGAAACACCAGGGAATTTTACCTAACATTGCGACTCCTGATTGTGCCAAATCTTGCCTGGGCGGGAATTTCGCCTGAAATTGCGATACCTGGTCACCAAAAAAGGAAATCGCCGTTAAACATTCTTCTTGAATCTATTGAAGGAAAGAGTAGTCCTTAGGGATATCCAAGAAAGCCGTGAGGGGATACTACTCAGACAAGGCCTTTATCTAATGAATCAAGAGGCACCTGAAAAAAGCTGGAATTGTTTTGCTGCCTCCCGCTTAAAAGAACTGGGTACGCATCTTCAATTGATGTAATTCATGAGATACGTTGAAATTTTGAAGAAGTTTGCTGTTAAGCTGGTTCAAGTTTAGGACGAATAATTCCGTATTTGTTCATTGAACAAGGCCTTTTATATTTTCATAGAAAACAATTTAAAAATGACAAATTTGTCCCCTCCTTACACATTGAAAACACATTACGTGTCCCCTCTTGTTTTTGTGTGAATTATGCACACCTACAGACATTGAAGGAGGGGAGCAGTTAAAGTAGAAGCTATTCTGAAAACTATTGGGTAGAAATTTTCTTAAAGTAAATGAATTCAAATTTTTTTATAATAGTATCTATTTTAGGACACATAAATTAGACTAGCCCTCATTGTTTTTATTTATTTTCGATGTATAGATTTCGATTGGCTTAGAGTCGAAGGCAGGGGTTAATTTAGGCACAACCTCTGACACTTTAAACGTCCTTGAATTTTGGGCAATTCCTAATCAAATTATATACCTCTTTTTTATAACTGACCTTTCCCTTCCCACGGTGTGTGTGTGTGTGTGTGTGTGTGTGTGTGTGTGTGTGTGTGTGTGTGTGTGTGTGTGTGTGTGTGTGTGTGTGTGTGTGTGGTGTGTGTGTGTGTGTGTGTGTGTGTGTGTGTGTGTGTGTGTGTGTGTGTGTGTGTGTGTGTGTGTGTGTGTGTGTGTGTGTGTGTGTGTGTGTGTGTGTGTGTGTGTGTGTGTGTGTGTGTGTGTGTGTGTGTGGTGTGTGTGTGTGTGTGTGTGTGTGTGTGTGTGTGTGTGTGTGTGTGTGTGTGTGTGTGTGTGTGTGTGTGTGTGTGTGTGTGTGTGTGGTGTGTGTGTGTGTGTGTGTGTGTGTGTGTGTGTGTGTGTGTGTGTGTGTGGTGTGTGTGTGTGTGTGTGTGTGTGTGTGTGTGTGTGTGTGTGTGTGTGTGTGTGTGTGTGTGTGTGTGTGTGTGTGTGTGTGGTGTGTGTGTGTGTGTGTGTGTGTGTGTGTGTGTGTGTGTGTGTGTGTGTGTGTGTGTGTGTGTGTGTGTGTGTGTGTGTGTGTGTGTGTGTGTGTGTGTGTGTGTGTGTTGTGTGTGTGTGTGTGTGTGTGTGTGTGTGTGTGTGTGTGTGTGTGTGTGTGTGTGTGTGTGTGTGTGTGGTGTGTGTGTGTGTGTGTGTGTGTGTGTGTGTGTGTGGTGTGTGTGTGTGTGTGTGTGTGTGTGTGTGTGTGTGTGTGTGTGTGTGTGTGGTGTGTGTGTGTGTGTGTGTGTGTGTGTGTGTGTGTGTGTGTGTGTGTGTGTGTGTGTGTGTGTGTGGTGTGTGTGTGTGTGTGTGTGTGTGTGTGTGTGTGTGTGTGTGTGTGTGTGTGTGTGTGTGTGTGTGTGTGTGTGTGTGTGTGTGTGTGTGTGTGTGTGTGTGTGGTGTGTGTGTGTGTGTGTGTGTGTGTGGTGTGTGTGTGTGTGTGTGTGTGTGTGTGTGTGTGTGTGTGTGTGTGTGTGTGGTGTGTGTGTGTGTGTGTGTGTGTGTGTGTGTGTGTGTGTGTGTGTGTGTGTGTGTGTGTGTGTGTGTGTGTGTGTGTGTGTGTGTGTGTGTGTGTGTGTGGTGTGTGTGTGTGTGTGTGTGTGTGTGTGTGTGTGTGTGTGTGTGTGTGTGTGTGTGTGTGTGTGTGTGTGTGTGTGTGTGTGTGTGGTGTGTGTGTGTGTGTGTGTGTGTGTGTGTGTGTGTGTGTGTGTGTGTGTGTGTGTGCGTTTCAAATGTTAGAAGGCGCTTACAATGATGATGGAAGGTGTTGTAGGGATTCTAGAGAGTAGTTTTAGTGTGGTACTGTGGGCTGAATTGCTTGCGAAAACCTGAATGAGTGAGTTGAAAAATTTTTCAACGAAAAAATGAGTGAAAAGTTTTTTTGGGAGATGGGACGGTGGCAAAAGGGTGTCTAAGAGTAGTTATATTGTGAAACTGTGGGCCGAGTTGCTCGCGAAAACCCGAATGAATGCCTTGAAAATAAAATTTTAACAAGAAATATCTGAAAAATGTTTTTGGGGAGATAAGGTGATGACAGAAGCGTTTCTTAGAGTAGTTATATTGTGATACTGTGGGCCAAATTGCTCGTGTAAACCCGAATGAATGAGTTGAAGTAAAATTTTTAACGAGAAATGTCTGAAAAGTGTTTTTGGGGAGATGGGGTGATGACAGAGGAGGGTCTTAGAGTAGTTATAGTACTGTACTGTGGGCCGAATTGCTCGCAAAAACCCGAATGAATGATTTGAAAGTAAAAAGTTTAACGAGAAATGTCTGAAAAGGGTTTTGTGGGGAGATGGGGCAGTGAAAGAGGGGGGACTTCGAGTAGTTATATTGTGATACTGTGGGCCAAATTGCTCGTGTAAACCCGAATGAATGACTTGAAAATAAATTTTTAACCAGAAATGTCAGAAACGTGTTTTTGGGAGATGGCGCGATGACAGAGGGGTGTCTTGACAGAGAGAGAGTAGTTGTAGTGCTGTACTGTGGCATGAATTGCTTGCGAAAAACCCGAATGAATGACTTGAAATAAAATTTTTAACGAGAAATGTATGAAAAGTGTTATTGGGGAGAAGGGATGATGGTAGAAGGGTGTCTTAGAGTGGTTGTATTGTTATACTGCTGGTCGAGTTGCTCGCGGAAACCCGAATGAATGAGTTGAAATAAAAATTTTTAACGAGAAATGTCTGAAAAGTGTTTTTGGGGAGATGGGGCGATGACAGAGGGGGGTCCTAGAGTAGTTATAGTGCTATACTGTGGGCCGAATTGCTCACGAAAACCCGAATGAATGACTTGAAAATAAAATTTTTAACGAGAAATGTCTTAAAAGTGTTTTTGGGAGATGGGGTGATGGTAGAAGGGTGTCTTAGAGTGGTTGTATTGTTATACTGCTGGTCGAGTTGCTCGCGGAAACCCGAATGAATGAGTTGAAATAAAAATTTTTAACGAGAAATGTCTGAAAAGTGTTTTTGGGGAGATGGGGCGATGACAGAGGGGTGTCTTAGAGTAGTTATATTTTGATACTGTGGGCCGAATTGTTCGCGAAAACCCGAATGAATGACTTGAAAATAAAATTTTTAACGAGAAATGTCTGAAAAGTGTTTTTGGGATATGGGGCGATGACAGAGGGGTGTCTTAGAGTAGTTATAGTGCTGTACTGTCGGTCGAATTGCTCGCGAGAAAGCCCAAATGAATTACTTGAAATAAAACTTTTAACAAGAAATGTCTGAGAAGTGTTTTTGGGGAGATGTGACGATGATAGGGGTATGTCACAGGGGGATTAATAGTGTAACATTGTGGGATGACATATTTAGAGTAGTTATAGTGCTGTACTGTCGGTCGAATTGCTCGCGAGAAAGCCCAAATGAATTACTTGAAATAAAACTTTTAACAAGAAATGTCTGAGAAGTGTTTTTGGGGAGATGGGGCGATGAGAGGGGTGTGTCACAGGGGGATTAATAGTGTAACATTGTGGGATGACATACTTAGAGCATCAACCACTATCAAAGAAAGGTGGGCTTATCTGTTTTCAAAGGGGGGTGTCATGTGGAGAGCTGATCTAGTGTGAAAACAGTTTCGTAGCACCATTCTGCTCCGGACCATAAGTATACTTTTTATCGCTTTGGACATCTGCTCTTCTCGCATGATGATCTTCCAATCTCTCCCATTAGGTATTTTTGCTTAAGATATACATCGCCGTTAATACGCAATATGGATATGTATGTGGCATGCTGGAGTTCCATGGGGTCCTGTTAGACTTGTTCGTGAGATACGCTTGCATCATTCATATTAGATCTCATCATGGGAAATCCAGGGGGTTTTCAGGAAAAACAATGTATCAATGACTGGAATTTTAGCAGGGCACGAATCTTGCTAGCTGAGCACTAGAAACAGGGATGCTCTGACATTAGAGGGTTACCGTAGAAATTATATGATAACTTCCCTATTATTACTACATTTTATGTTATCTCGAGCAATAGTGTTTTTTAGCCTCTTTTATCGCCTAGCCGAAGCCCTGATTCCATCCCAGGAATGCGTAGATCTAGATCAAACTCCCCCACTAAGCGTAGGATTGCCGGATTCCGTCCCCCAAAAAGAGTAGACACAGATCAAACTCCCCCCACGGCGCACGGGGTGGATGGTAGTAAGAATTTCTCGAAATAAAATTTCACCTCCTTTCCGTGTTTTGATATTTTGGTGAGAAATGTACCCTGGGCTAAGAAAAACCGTTCAGGGGGGACTGGACACTTCTCTGGATGGGAGCAACGAGCAGGTCTGTACCTTAGTGGATGGAGGCCGGATAACATTAAATGTACGCTTGAATCTCCTCCCCCACAGACTGTGCCCCCTCCCCTGAAGTCCTCTCCCTTTATCTTTCCTTAAATTAGGCATGTTATTCTTTATCCTTTTAAAGCCACAATAACACCTAAAAACCTAAATCTATTACCAATGCATCCTCTGAAAATAAAGGCTACTATGTGGGAGCCGGAAAATACTGTTAGGATATTGTGAAATATCCATGCATTTATCTTAATGAAAAAGGAGTATTTCCTTAAAAGCTCTTAATATGTCTTAAATTTGCATCTAATATCACTCCCCTCCTTCTCGTCCTCCTGGGTTTCAGGCTAGAAGTCTCGGGTTTTTTTATAATAGATGGTTCTTTTTGACGTATATTATGATCCCCTCCCATATATTTTTGCTGAAAAATTTTGTCCCGGGGGTGTGTCGGGCTCGGACAAACCACTCAAGGGGATTTGGACACTTCCTCGGAGGCGAGCAGCGAGCAGTGGATGGAGGTTGGATAACAATAACTATACGCTTGACTCTCCTCCCCCACAGATGGTTCCCCCCTCCCCTGGAGTCCTCTCCCTTTGTCTTTCCTTAGATTAGGCATGTTATTCTTTATCCTTTTGAAGCCACAATAACACCTTAAAACCTACATCTATTATCAATGCATCCTCTGAAAATGAATGCTAGTAGGAGCTTTAAAATATGGTTAGGATATTGTGAAATAACCATGGATTAATCTTAATGAAAAACGGGTATTTCCTTGAAAGCTCTTACCATTGTTTAAATTGCATTTAATATCACTCCCCTCCCTACCCTGCGGGGTTGCAGACTAGAAGCCCCGGTTTTCTATAATAAATGATTCTTTTTTGCGTATATGATAATATGACATTTTTAATTTTTATTTTTAAGTTTTTTTTCATGTTTTATTGCTCGTCAATTTGTTTTTATTTTTATTGTCTTTGTTTTTGAGATTTATTGTTTGGGATGCGTCTCTCATACCTAAATATTTACGTAATTTAAATACACGTTTCCCCTTTATTAATATCTTGAAAGCAAATGTCCCCTGGAAATAGATGTTTTTCCAAGTACTTGCCAAGTTTCGATGTAAACATCTGGTTCTAATGAGTGCCAACAAATGGGGGATCTCAGGTGTCGTGTAATAGTTTATTTTTAGAATAAGGTTCAAGATTCATAATATTGGAAATGTCTTCTTAGTTCTGTAGGTTAGAGCGTGTTCCATTGTGAGGGAATGATCTTTCGAGTCCTGGCGGGATCAAGAACCATAGAAAAAAAACGAATGGTGTTTTGAGCGAAAAATAAAACACCGAAAAAGAAAGACTTTTCGGTGAAAAATGTTAAAATGGTATTATATGGCAGTGACAGATGCGCAATCATGGTTTGTTTACACATTGCGGAAATTCATGCGGATTTAGCAATCGTGTGGAAATTCCGTCCGTTTTCGTGCTAGAAAAAATCTCTAGCTTTCCGCAACGTTTTGGTCAAATCAGGACGGAATCTTGGCAAGATTTTTAAATGAATAAGATCATGAGTATGGATTATCAAAAACTACGATCTTATAACTTTGGTTCAAGGCTACCCCAGCTTCTATGATCTTGCGCACCCAGGCTATAAAAAAACTAAGAAAAACGGTGTCATTTGGCTCTCTATTGCTCAAGAACATAGGTCATGCTGTTGCAATAATTTGAAATCTTTGCCTTAAAACGCAGCGTTATTTTAGCCAAAGTTCGAACAGAAACGGACGGATTTCCGCAATGTGTAAACGAACCACCAGTGTGTACCGCCATTAGGTTAATGAAACAAGCTTTGGTTTTGTGCGAAAAAAGAATCGCCGAAAAAGAAAGGCTTTTGGGCGAAAAATAAATAGTATTAAAAAATAGTATTAAATAGTATAAAATAGTATTATCTGGCAGTGAGGGATGTGCAATCATTACGTAAAGTCTTTACCGTCATTAAGTTAATGAAACAAAAGTATTACGTGACACTTTTGCACAATCATTACTTAAGGTGTAAGCTATAAGTGGGTATTCCCCATGGGTTCCTGTGGTAGGGTTACGCAAAATTGCGTCAAGCATATTAGACCTGTCTGTTTGAAATCGGTCAAGTTGTATGACGTCATTGGAGTCCAGAGGGGTGTGTAATGGAGTCTTGCCAAATGTGTTCCCTTTAATAGAACCGGTAACTGCATTGCGTAGGTGTGAGGGGCTGGTAGCTCCACTTATCTGACCCTTTAATGGCGAGGGTGTGTCGCGTGGTGTAACATGCTCTTGAAACGTGGGCGAGGGATTAGGAGGTTATTATTTAAAACTTGTGTATTATACGGACCACATTCCAAGTAATCATATAATATAAAACTGAAATCTTTTAAATCTTGCCATCCATCGCCTAGAAACAGGGATACCGTGACGTCAGAGGGCATGCCGTAGAAAAACAAAGGGGTATGTCATAGAGTAAACAAAAGGGTGTGTCTTAGAATAAACAGCTGACCTAACCTTTAAACTATTGCCAAGGATGGGAATGATGCCTAAAAACAGATGTGCCGCGTGACATCAGAGGGATGTCGCAGAAAAACAAAGGAGACTTATCATGGAAAAATCAGATGACCTAAACAAACCATTGAACTCTTGCCAAGGACATTGAGTTTTTGTCAAAAATGGGAATCATGCCAGCTAGAAACAGATGCGAGGGGCTAGGAGCTTATGTATTATACAGAGCACATTCCAAGTAGTTGAAACACCTGGGAATTTTACCAAAAAATTGCGACACCTGATCCTGCCAAATCTTGCCTGGGCGGGAATTTCACCTAAAATTGCGACACCTGGTCACCAAAAGAGGAAATCGCCGTTAAACATTCTTCTTGAATCTGTAGAAGAAAGGAGTAGTCCCTAGGGATGTCCTGGAAAGCCGTGAGGGGATAGTACTTGTCTCGATTTTAATTACAAAAGGAATTAATTGTAAAGAACGTTAAGAACTATTGAACTTGACATATCTTTTGTATCCCAACCATAATACAAGCAATTTTCTCATTGCTTAATCAGTGGAAAATAAATAAATAAATAACGATTTTATTTTCAAACGCCATAAAAACGGTCATGCCAATCAGCTGCAGTTGTTGTCATAATAAGAAACTAAACATATAAAACATATGAAAACCACAGCCATAGCCATCGTCATGCAAAAATATACATTGATTCGAAACATCACAGATTCAAACTAAACAGAGTCAAACAGAGTCAAGCGAATAAAAAGAATAATGAACTAAAGAAAATACATATATACAATTATTGACGAGTGGGTGCAGAATTAAAAATCTTGACGAACCAGGGAACAAAACTACTTGCGTATCGCATAAAACCGTGCTAGTACCGGTTGAATTCTTGGTGCCGGTTGAGCTACATTTCGCGGGAGCCTTAGACACGAAGGGAGAGGCTCAGGGGAAAAGATTTCACGAAGCCGTGGAATTTCGAATATACCGACACCAAATCTAAAACACAATTCATCACGGTGTGTCCACAGAGCTTTAACTGAAAATTGTTTCAAAAGGGACTTTGGGAGATTTTAACACTACCAGAAGAGCTCGGTACTGGATCCTTTCCAGGCGGTCCTTATGGTCCGAAGTCAGGCCATAATGCGAAACGGGACAAGCATATTCTACCAGCGGTCTGACATATGCAAGAAAAATATGCAATAGGTGGGGGGTTAGAACACCATGACGAGCAAGGAGTTTTAAAGAAGCAAGGAGTTGCCAGTTTGATCATCTCCTGTGTCTGTTTTTCCCACTTCAGGTCATGTGTGAAATATGTTCCCAAGAGTTTGATATCCATGATGCCTGAAACATTCTGCAAAGCAAGGGATGAACTGTCCCTCAGAAAAGAGAAAGTTAATATGAGCAATTTCTCACGATTGACGATCATTTTGCCCTCCTTAGCTTGGCGTGATAAGCTCGCCATTATTCTGTCTGCCTCACTTGAAACACTTTTTTCACCCAGCTCCAGTACGGATAAATCATCACATAATTTAAAGCAATCTGAATTATCATTTGCCAACTCAGTAACCATAACCAAAAAAACTAGAGGGCCTAAAATTGTTCCCTGGGGAACTTCACAGTAAATTGGCAGGGGATCAGAATAGGCTGATTTATACTTAGTTTTTTTTACTTCTACCTGAAAGAAAATTTGCGACTATTCTTATCAATATACATCAACATTAAAATTTGTCAATAGCTTGTGGATAAGGGTTCTATGGCAGATCAGGTCAAATGCTTTCTTTAGGTCAATCGCGATGAGGTTGACCCAGCGTTCCGGTTCATCTAGATGCTTTAAAATCTTATAAAGCAAACTAACTAAGTAATGGTTTGTTGAACTCTTGGGAATATTACCGAATTGCTGAGGGTCAATTTTATGCAGAATAAAGATTTTCAGCCACCCAGCGATGAAACTTTCATAAATGTTGCTAAAAATCGATGTCATCGTAACAGGCCGCACACCAGTAAAATCACAGGGGGCTCCTTTTTGGGGATAGGGGTTATGAATCCACTTTTTCAATTTCACGTATACTGGCCTAACATTGTTATCTTGTTGAATATTAAAGTTAACGGAGCACTCAAAAATTAAGGAAAAACCTTAATGAGGTCAACAGGAATATCAAGTAATGTAATGCTGGTCCTCTTCAGTTTCATCAATTTGAGGCGAACTTGAAATTCTGTGATGATTGGGAAATCCATAATGTGATGCGGAAAATCCTCCGAGTTTAGTGGTGGAAGTGACTGAACAATCACTGCCGGATGAGTGTTTAGGCGATCTGCAGTTTCTTTGTTCGGCTTATCATAGCCAAAATCCAATCCAGTCTGCGTAATATTTGTCATTTGCTTTATCCTTTTGTACCACTGTTCAGGCATAGAATCTAATAAATGAGATAGTTCCTTTTGGTGGTACAACGCCACTGCCTGGCGGGTCATTCCTCTGATTTTATTCTTCAGGGTAGTAGCTTGTTTATGTTTTTTGTTACTGAAAAGTTTTCTCATTTTCCTGCTTAGTGCTTTGATTTCTTTTGTAACGTATGGACGATCTGCTGAAAAACGTTTGTTAACTCTTTCAGGAAAATAAAAATCTACTTGCCGAGAAGTTTTTCTTGATAAGTAGTGGCCATTTCATCAGCATTAGCCGTAGGAATTATACCGTCCCATTGTTCACTCGTGGGCCAATTACCGAAACCAAACTATCCGCTGCTAGTGATTGGCCGACTTGTAGTTGTTTCTGTAATGTACGTGACCCGGACTTTGCTTATGGGGTGTTGCTCAAGGGTGAAATGGTAGTTTCCTCCCACCGGGGGCCTGGGGAGGGTTTCCTGAAGAATTGAGACATGCTAGTAGCTATTCGGTCCAGAGCCGTATAACGTTTTGTTGTTTGGCAATTAACTAACTGTTTTAGACCTAATCCTGCTTCCAAAGACTCAAATAGTAGTTTGTTAGCGTCACCATGCAAGAACATACCACCTCTGAAGTATTTATCCTGTACGTAGTCAACGCTTAATTGAAGTTTTTCCCGGAAAGCTTTTCGAGAACTGACATCTTGTCCTGGCGAATAATAAAAACACAAACAGCTATACCATTATAATGGAAGGGTGAGCGTTTGGGCTTTGCAAATACCCAAAGAATCTCATCTTAATCATCAAGCACATGTAATTCTATCTGAAAAGCAGGCATGTTCTTATTATTATGAATTGCAAGACCTCCTCCCTTTTTTCCAAGCCAGTGGTCATCTGGGCGTAACTTTATCATTTTATTATAACCGTATAAACTGAGTAGATCCAGATTTTGCCTATGAACCTCTTTACTGCTACTATCAAGGCTCCAATTACTTGAGCTAAATTCTCCAGCTCAATAATTTTATCCCTATTTAAACTTTCCGCATCACTAAACAAAAAACTAGGCAGAGCAAAAATGTCAGAGGAGTGTTCTTTTAGCTTTGTTTTCACCTTAGTCCTTGGGCAAACAGTTTCCTGGTGTTCTAACAATTTTGCAAGATCAATTCTTTCTAATGGTGAAAACTTGTTATTAAGTGGGACGGCGTGGCTTATATTTGAAACGCGGGAGGCTGATATTTTAGGAAGAATATATCTAGGGATTGCGGTAGGGTAGGTGGGAAGGGAGGAAAGGGGAGAGCTCCAAGAAAAACCAGAGAGGTTTGCTGAACCCGTCTGACCCGTGGTGACCGCGAAGAAGGGATCAAGTAACGCGATGTCGGTATTGAAAAAGGTTGTCGTGGGCATGATTGGGGGGAGGGGAACCAAAAAGTCGGGTTTCTTTGGCTCAGCTGTTGACCCCCTCGTCCCGACAAGTTTTTTGACACACCGGCTTGGGTCTAGGATTATTGCTTGAAGGATTGCTCCCATAAACAATCTAGCTAAGGCTTGGCATACTATAATCAAATACTGGATCACGCTTAAAACGGGGCAAGCGGTTAAAATACTTAAAAGGCACTGAATGATTAATGCGACATTTAAATTACTAACACTATGAGCAAAACTGCACAACTCGTTGTCACAAGCCATCATAAGGCAAAGATCGACATGATCGAAATTGCAATTTGTTGTTTTGCACTTTTTCAGTCTGTATTTTCGGCATATATGTAGAAATTTGCAATTCTCTTTTTTGTTGCAGGAACCTCCTTCGAAATATTTGCACAATTTATTTACACGGGTGTTTTCTCATTGATTTGGTTGTTTCTTCTTATTATTAACGTTTTTCTTTCATGAATAAACGGACATTGTTCACCAAGTTTGCTTGCACAAGATGACATAAAAAAGAAACACTTTTTCTTAGTTTTTCGTCTTTCGGTGATTCCTAGTCCTTCGGCAATTTTCACCGCAACGTCACAACTTTTTTTAAACAGCTGTAAATTCAGAGCGTCGATTTCGATCTGTTTCATCGACAGGGATCTGGCCTGAGATTCATTTTTTCTTCCATGCAGTGAATCTTTTTTTCAAGTTGCAGGATTAAATTGTCTTTTGAAAGGCAACTCTCACGAATATTAGGACAATTTTGAGGTCGTGGGTTCTCCAAAGGTGGGGAAAACATACTGTTGAGGCAAAAGACAGCGTATGCAGGAGTATCAGCCTCAGGGTGCTCAATTACAACAGCCATAAAACATGAACTGCATTTCCAGT
The DNA here is from genome assembly GCA_027921565.1 of Artemia sinica. NCBI lineage: Eukaryota > Metazoa > Arthropoda > Branchiopoda > Anostraca > Artemiidae > Artemia > Artemia sinica. Next base: position 23,039,681 of record CM051274.1, read on the forward strand.
TGGGGTTTTTATGCCGTAATACTGGTGTGGTTCCAGCATAGGGGGATGAAACCATAAAAGGCATTTCGAGCACTGAATCGTCACACCTTTCTCACACGGTCTCTCACATTCAGGGCATATATAAATAGCTCTGGTTCGTGTCATATTCGTATTTAATTTTACAGATAATACAACTAGTTAATTAGTCCAAAGTCAATTTCAACTGAATAACTTCAGTTGTTAATTAAAATTGGTTTTTAGGTCAGAGCCGCGTTTTCAGGTTCAGTGGGTTCGAACACGGGTTGTTCTCGTCTAGTTTCAAGTTTTTCGTCTCGTTTCAGCGGGTTTGAAGTTTCAACCTCATGTTTTCCTCGAGATCCCGCTTTGTGAAAACCCTTGATGCACTAGACGAGAGCAACCCGTGTTCAAAGACGGGTTGTTCACGGCACAGCGGCTTCGAACACGGGTTGTTCTTGTCTAGTGCATCAAGCGTTTTCACACAGCGGGTTCTCGAGGAAAACACAGGGTTTGAAACTTCGAACCCGCTGAAACTAGACGAAGAACTAGAAACTTGAAACTAGACGAGAACAACCCGTGTTCCAACTCCGTGAGCCTGCGCGGCTCAGATCTCTGATTGACTGATGTTACGTCGGTAGAATATTTACAGCCTAGTGTATAAGCTATAGAGTAGCAACGGCAAAAAAAAAAACAAAAAAACGCTCGGTAAAACAAACACTCGGTAAGAAACCCCAAAGTGTGTATCGGATCAGGGTTGCCACCCTGACCTGAAAGAATTTACTAAATCGGAGAGGAAAAATTTACTAGATCGCATCTGTTTTTACTAAATGCTCAAAAAAAATTTTGCACGTGCGGCTACGCTGCACGCGCACCATCAAGCATCGATTAATACTATAGGAGGATAATCAATACGATTTACACAATATTTTTTCTTTTTTTCTCTCTTTTTCCTCATTTCTTTTGTATGTTACATTTCTACTTACTTTTAATTTCTCTCAGCAGGCTCCTTTTTCCTGAATAAAAATTTTAAAACTAAGGAGATTCACCTAATCAACTTGGGTGGTTGGCTTTTGTTTTGATTCCAATAGATTCCCAATCATCACAAATCCAAGTGTCATTATAGCTTCATTTTTAGTTGGTAAGATTTGATAGACAGAAAGCCAATTTTGTCGACCTTAAGACACCGGAAGTGAAGTGTCTGTTTATGAAAATAGGTGACTGCTTGTCAGTCTCTTAGACAGACAAGCAAAATTGTAAATTGTAAAACAGACAAGCAAAAATTGTAAATTGTCATATGTATACGATAATTTTTTTCCCTGAATTCATGGAAAGTAAAAAAAAGCTTTGTTTACTATAAATCATGACTTTTTACTAGATTTCGGGAAATTTACTAGATCCTCCAAATTTACTAGATTTTTTTTTACTAGATCTAGTAAAATCCTACTAAAGATGGCAACCCCGTGTCGGATCTTTGGCTGTGCTTTTAAAAACAGAAGAAATAAGACGCTAAAAATTTGAAACAGGATGTCATTTCTAGGCATTGATTTAGATAGAATTGATTTTCTTGGAGTAAGCAATCCTTTTGCTACTCCAGTTGGCCAAAAAATAGGTAGGCCAACTACAAGTTCTAGAATAATGAAGTGCCCCCCCCCCCCAGTAAAAATGGTGGAGAATTGCCCCTGGTTGGATATACACTCTTTGACTATTTGAAAAAATTAGTTTATAGCTTATATAGAATGGTACTATCCAATCTCCTTATAATTAAAAACATTTTAGTCATCTATTTGGAAAATTTGTCCCATCTGTATAGCAAAATCTAAATTTGCCAACTAGGCCTAGTTGACAATAGGCTAAATGTTGCCCCATAAAAACTTTCATTTTCCAACTAGTTGACTAATAACTTCTCCCCAGCAAAACTTAATTTTTCCAACTAGTTGACTAATAACTTCTCCCCAGCAAAACTTAATTTTTCCAACTAGCTGAAACAAACATTGCCCCAGAAAACAATTTATTTTCCAACTAGTTGACTAATAGCCTAATCATTAGAATTTATTCTGAATAGCTTAAAATATGTTAATAAAATAGGTTTTTCCTCTCTTAATGGGACCTAATAAAATAGGTTTTGTGTACTAATAAAATAGGTTTTTTTCCAACTAGCTGAAACAAACATTGCCCCAGAAAACAATTTATTTTCCAACTAGTTGACTAATAGCCTAATCATTAGAATTTATTCTGAATAGCTTAAAATATGTTAATAAAATAGGTTTTTCCTCTCTTAATGGGACCTAATAAAATAGGTTTTGTGTCTCCCTCTTAATGGGAGATATATTTTGAGTTTCATATTGGGCTTTGAAGCCAGGGATATTTTGTTTTAATTCCCAGGATAATTAGTCTTATACCTGGTCCTAAAAGTGAAATGGAATTTATTAAGGCTTAACGAGTTAGGCTATTCCTCCTGTCTGTTTAAGGAAAACAGATGCATATTTGAAGTTTTGTTCATTTCTATCTTACATTTAATGGACATAAATTGTGTATGTTCCTTCATTTATCTGTCTTTGTTTCTTTTCTGGAGGAATATTTTTGTCTCATTTTTAGAATTTGTAATTAATTTTTCCGACTTGTTGACTAATAACTTCTCCCCAGCAAAACTTAATTTTTCCAACTAGTTGACTAATAACTTCTCTGCAGCAACACTTAAATTTGCCAACTAGTTAACAATAAATGTTGCCCCAGCAAAACTTTCCTTTTCCAACTAGTTGACTAATAACTTCAGTCAATATATACCAAATCATATTATTGAGTTAGGACTAAAGTGAATACACCATTTGATGCCTTTTTTTTATGCTGATTACAAATATAATAAGCATTTCTATTGGAAATGAATTTCAGCCCCCCCCCTATATATGCCAATTCAGGGTTAGGTTAGGTTAGGTATAGCCTATATAGGGGGGGGGGGGGCTGAAATTCATTTCTGATAGAAATGCTTATTATATTTGTAATCAGCATAAAAAAGGCATCAAATGGTGTATTCACTTTATTTGAAACTCAATAATATGATTTGGTATATATTGACCATAACTTCTCCCCAGAAAAACTTAATTTTGCCAACTAGCTGAAAAGAAACATTGCCCCAGAAAACAATTCATTTTCCAACTAGTTGACTAGTCACTTCTCCCCAGCAAAACTTTATTTTTCCAACTAGTTGACTAATAACTTCTCCCCTGCAACACTTAATTTTGCCAACTAGCTGGAAACAAACAATGCCCCAGAAAACAATTCATTTTCCAAGTAGTTGACTAGCAACTTTTCCCCAGCAATACTTTCTTTATCCAACTAGAAAGTACAAAACTTACCCTATAAACACTTTTGTTTGCCATCTATTTGGCAAGTAACTTTTCCTCAGAATAATTTCTTAGCTAATGACATGACATAAAGAGAAAACAAAAAACTTACTATTCCCAGTCCAAAAAAAATTGGCAGTATGTGCTTTTCACAAATGCACTACAGCTAAGGTAAATCAAACAAACTAAATTCAGGAGTAAATAGTCTTGAAGCCACAGAACTAAGTCTTCTCTTTCTATAAGTGAATATAGATATATATATATATAAATATATATATATATATATATATATATATATATATATATATATATATATATATATATATATACATATACATTATATATATATATATATATATATATATATATATATATATATATATATATATATATATATATATATATATATATATATATATATATATATATATATATATATATATATATATATATATATATATATATATATATATATATGTATATATATATATATATATATATATATATATATATATATATATATATATATATATATATATATATATATATATATATATATATATATATATATATATATTATATATATATATATATATATATATATATATATATATATATATATATAATGTATATGTATATATATATATATATATATATATATATATATATATATATATATATATATATATATATGTATGTATGTGTATATATATATATATATATATATATATATATATATATATATATATATATATATATATATATATATATATATATGTATGTATATATATATATATATATATATATATATATATATATATATATATATATATATATATATATATATATATATATATATATATATATATATATATATATATATATATATATATATATATATACATATATATATATATATATATATATATATATATATATATATATATAGAACGCCCAAGGGGGGACCTTGTCCCTGGGGGTCCATAATAGAATTTGGGACACCCTCACCTGGGGTCATAAATACAGGTGGAGGAGGAAGAAGGACCTTCAAATGTACACTCAAAAGGACCCACTGGTTTTTCCACAAGTCCCATGAGTTGCAAACCTTCTCCCAGTAATGGGTTAAATTGCATGGTGATGCAGAACACCATTGAGGGAGGATCCTCTATAGGAGGACAACTGTGGCAGGGCGTAAGATCCAGATCTATGGACAACTGCCTCTGCAAAGGGCTGCCTCGACCTTTTCAGGGTACCTGCAAGACTGGGGACCTTGCGGTCAACTCTATTCCCACTTGAGGAGTGGCGCCCCTCAAGGAAATTATAGCCTAGTAAACAACACAGCATTTGCATGGGATTCTGACTAATGGACAATTCTTCTGGGCTTGGTATCTTTTGATGGGCGTCTTTGGGCTGAAAAACCTCTTCCTAGCTAATTTATCTATTATGGGTTGCCTCCCTTTAGTAGCATAATATTTGTAGGCATGAATATATAATGAGTTGGAGGTAATAGGCTTGAGACTGTCTGTGCAGGATTTTGACTCTTGTTGATAGAAGAGCATCACCAAGTGCTGAAAACCATGTTGTGACCAAGATGGGCCCAGGATTGCACAAAGCCTCCATTCATGGAGGTCCCAGGAACTTCTTGCTGTCTGGTTCTAAGCCGGCTTAAGCACTTCAGTGTAGACTTGAGAAGATATGTGATCCCTGTCCTGCACGGGTATCCGGGATCATTGCTTTTCCTGAAGCGAAAATAATTTCAATGATTTAAAGAACATGAAAATTGGAACTTGGAATGTTACAACATTAAAAAATGACTATCATATCAACATTTTGACTGACGAATTCAGATGATTCAAACTGGATTTATTAGGAGTTTCAGAAACTCATATCCCAGGGGTAGGAAGCATGAAATTAGGTGATATAGAATTTGTTTACTCAGGCAGGAAGGATGGGGTACATAGACAGGGAGTAGGGCTCATGATGAATAAAGAAGCTGCTAAGTCTTGTTTAGGCTGGGAAGGTATTAATAATAGAATACTAATTGCTCATTTTATGACTAGAAAGTTCAGGGTATCAGTTATAGTTGTATACAGCCCTGTAGAACTGACTGACGGAGATACTAGGGACTCAGATGAATTTTACTTACAGTTACAGGAGCAAATAGACAAGGTTCCAGGTAGAAATATGATGTTATTACTGGGAGATTTTAATGCCCAGGTTGGTAGAAATAGGGATAGATGGTATCCCAGCCTAGGTAAATTTGGTGTAGGAAAAGAAAACAGTAATGGATACAGACTTTTGCAGTTTTGTGGGTATAACAATCTAGTTATAACCAATACGGTGTTTGGTCATAAAATGCCTCATAAGTTAACATGGTATTCACGTGATGGTAAGACAGCAAACCTTATTGATTATGTTATAGTAAACCGAAGACTGGCAGGATCAATACAAGACACTAGGGTATATAGGAGTGCTGTTATTGATGTTAAAAGTAAAGATCACCATTTAGTAGTGTCAAGGGTTAATTTAAAGCTGAAATATCGGAAGGGTAACTACCTCCTGGGAAGTTATGATGTTGGTAGACTCCAGGATGAGAATTTGAGAGAAACTTTCCAGGAACAGTTGAATACTAAACTTTTGATAATGACTGAGTTTAAAATTTGATAATGTGGAAGATGGTTGGAATAATTTTAGAAAAATAATTTGTGAAGTTGCTGAAGGTGTATTAGGGAAGAAAGCTAGAACTGGAGCTAAGAATATTAGTGGAAAAGCTTTGTGTTTAATAGAAAGGAGAAAGGACTTGTACAAGAATTATTTGAGTTATAGATTGTATGAAAACAAAAGAAATGTAAAGAAAGTGGAGAAAGCATTAAAATATGAACTAAGGAGGTGTGAAATGGAGGCCATGGACAAAATTACCGAGGATGTGGAAGATGCAGCTAGACGGCAAAATAGTAAAATATTGTACTGGCACATTAACAAATTGAGAGGGAGTAGTCAATCTGGACTTGTCCCAGTTAAAGATAGGAATGGGGTCGCAATTAGCGATAAGGAAAAAACTAAAGAGAGATGGGCCGAACATTTTGAGAACTTGCTTAACCAAGATAGAGTTGCAGAAAAAAATATAGAGGAAAATGAAAAAGTTTGTGATACCTTGGATGTGAAGGAAGATTTGTTTTGTGAGGAGGAATTAGCAACAGTACTAAAAGGATTAAAGAATAATAAGGCTCCAGGTGCTAATAGGGTGGTAAATGAGTTTCTTAAATATGGTGGCTCTGAGGTTAGAAATAAGTTATTGAAGATTATGAATATGATTTTTGAAAAAGGGGAAGTACCTAACGATTTTAGGAAAACCATAATTAAGCCACTTTATAAGAAAGGTGATAAAAGTGAGTGTGGTAATTATTGAGGCATTAGTCTGGTCTCTGTAGGTAGCAAATTACTTAGTAATATGGTACTTTTTATACTGAGAGATGCTGTAGACAAAGTTTTAAGAGAAGAGCAGTGCGGTTTTAGAAAAGGTAGAGGATGTGTCAACCAAACTTTCACTCTTAGGCTAATAATTGAGAAGTGCCTGAGTTTTCAAACACCTTTGGTCCTCAGTTTTATAGATTACAAGCAAGCGTTCGATTCTGTTGATAGAAGAGCTTTAGTAAAGGTTTTATCCTTGTATGGTATACCAGACAAATACATTAAAGTGATGAGTGCTATGTACGAGAATAACACTGCTGTGGTTGAGAAAAGGTAGGAAATGAGGTTAGCAGCTGGTTTTGTATTAAATCAGGAGTTAACCAGGGTTGTGTTCTATCCCCCTTTATATGGATTATTTTGATGGACTTTGTTTTAAGGAGCACAGGAAAGGCAATGGGAGACCACGGAATCAAATGGGGAGGAAAAAGTCTCCTGGACTTGGATTATGCTGATGATTTAAGTATCCTAGATGAAAGTGTAAGCAAAATGAATGAAGTTTTAGAGGTTTTGCGAGTTCAGGGTGCTAGAATTGGTTTGAAAATTAATGTTAGGAAGACTAAGTCACTAAGGCTAGGAATAAGTGAAGATGAAAAGGTGACGTTGGGTAATGAAAAGATTGATCAGGTGGGCAGCTTCACTTACCTTGGTAGTATTATTAGTAAAGATGGTGGGAGCAGTGAAGATGTTAAAAATAGAATAGCCAAGGCTCAGGGTGTTGTTTCACAGTTAAAAAAAGTCTGGAAGAATAGGAAGATAAGTCTGCAAACCAAGATTAAAATATTAGAAGCTACAGTGATGACAGTGGTCAAATATGGTTTTGAAGCATGGACGCTCCGAAAAGCGGATGAAGATTTGCTAGATGTTTTCCAGAGAAATTGCTTAAGGATTGTTCTGGGTACCCGGCTGACTGCCCGTATTTCAAACAATAGGCTATACGAAAAATGTGGTTCAATACCGCTCTCTAGGGCTATAATGAAAGAAAGGTTGAGGTGGTTAGGGCACGTTGTGCAGATGAAGGATGACAGATTGCCAAAGATTGTTCTCTTTCGGCCAACCATCTAGGGCTAAACAGAAAGCAGGTCGTCCCCGTCTGAGGTGGGAGGACGTCATAAAGAAAGATTTAAAGGAAATGGGAACTTCGTAGGCGGGTGTAAAAAGGGAGGCTTTGAATAGATTGGGGTGGAGGAGGAGCGTGCGTAGCTGTGTTGGCCTCAGGCGGCTTGGTGCTGTGGTGAGTTGTTAGTAGTAGTAGTATATATATATGTATATATATATATATATATATATATATATATATATATATATATATATATATATTATATATATATATATATATATATATATATATATTATATATATATATATATATATATATATATATATATATATATATATATATATATTATATATATATATATATATATATATATATATATATATATATATATATATTATATATATATATATATATATATATATATTATATATATATATATATATATATATATATATATATATATATATATATATAATATATATATATATATATATATATATATATATATATATATATTATATATATATATATATATATATATATATATATATATATATATATATATATATATATATTATATATATATATATATATATATATATATATATATATATATATATATATAAGGACAACTGCAGAAATGGGCATCAGACAATGAATAGAACTTGGCAGGTTGCACAAAAATGTGCATTATGAAATTGCATTTCTGAGAACCTGGGGTAAGACTATCTTGCAGAGTGTTGCCTAAGATTGAAAAACACACTTATAGAAGGAGAAGACTTTTAGTTCTGTGGCTTCAAGACTATTTACTCCTGAATTCAATTTGTTTGATTTACCTTAGCTGTAGTGCATTTGTTAAAAGCACATACTGCCAATTTTTGTTGGACTGGGAATAATATGTTTTTGTTTTCTCTTTATGTCATATTGTTAGCTAAGAAATTATTCTGAGGAAAAGTTACTTGCCAAATAGATGGCTAACAAAAGTGTTTATAGGGTAAGTTTGTTTCTAGCTAGTTGGGTAAAGAAAGTATTGTTGGGGAAAAGTTGCTAGTCAACTAGTTGGAAAATAAATTGTTTTCTGGGGCAATGTTTGTTTCCAGCTAGTTGGCAAAATTAAGTGTTGCTGGGGAGATGTTATTAGTCAACTAATTGGAAAAATAAAGTTTTGCTGGGGAGAAGTGACTAGTCAACTAGTTGGAAAATGAATTGTTTTCTGGGGCAATGTTTCTTTTCAGCTAGTTGGCAAAATTAAGTTTTACTGGGGAGAAGTTATTAGTCAACTAGTTGGAAAAGGAAAGTTTTGCTGGGGCAACATTTATTGTTAACTAGTTGGCAAATGTAAGTGTTGCTGCAGAGAAGTTATAAGTCAACTAGTTGGAAAAATTAAGTTTTGCTGGGGAGAAGTTATTAGTCAACTAGTTTGAAAAATTAACTACAAATTCTAAAAATGAGACAAATATTCCACCAGAAAAGAAACAGACAGATAAATGAAGGAACATACACAATATATGTCCATTAAATGCAAGATAGAAATGAACAAAACTTCAAATATGCATCTGTTTTCTTTAAACAGACAGGAGGAATAACCCTCCAAGCTTTGACAAATTCAATCTCACTTTTGGGACCAGGTATAAGACTAATTATCCTGGGAATTAAAACAAAAAATTCCTGGCTTCAAAGCCCAATATATAACTCAAAATATATCTCCCATTAAGAGGGAGACAGGGAGAGAGACAGAAGTTGTAACACAATAGTAACAAAAGGGACATCCACGTAATGGCTAATATGGGAGTAAATGTCATTTGTGATGGAAATGGATGTTATATTTAGATTGAGGATACAATTCTAGGTATATATTTGCACATTAGGAGGGTGGGGGTATATATGAATGAATGAATGATTTTATTCAGTGATTAAACCCATACAGAGTATTTCACTATCTAATCTACAAAATATAGCATAAAATATCAAAAACTGAGAATCACAAGCAAAATATTAAACACCACACAGAAATAAGGAAAAGGAAAAACAATAAATTGACAACAATTATTAGCACTTAATAGTAATTAAATGAAGGAAAAAAAAATTATACAATATCTAGTCTCTTTGTTTGGTTGAAGTATTCCAAAACGGCATACCAAGCCTCTTTGATGAACCAGATAACATTAATATTAAAATTATTAGAGGAAGAAAAACCTTGTAATTTACATTGGATTTCAATTCTTTCATTTTCAAAAAATTTACACTCAAACAGATAATGATATAAAGTCTCCTCGTCACCACAATCACAATTGGAACAATTGCTTTTATTAATTCTACATAAAAATGAATTTAATTTACAGTGACCAGTTACAATTTGTGTCAGTTTATAATTAGGAGTAATTTTTGTGACTTGAAGAAGGTCAATATGATCAGTAAAAAACTGAAGGGTCCAGGGCTTAACAGCTTGGAAAAATAGCTCGTACCATTTCATATATAGGTTTTTACGTAAGGTTTTCCGGATTTCATTTAAATTATTAGAAGTAGAAAGGGAATTACCAAATAGAGAATTTACTTGCAAGTCCATATAATGTGAATGATCATTTAAATTATAATTATTTAAGCTATTGAGGGGTGGCCAGTAATCAGGCCTTGCTCTCTTTAGATATCTGGTGAGAGATATCTCTTTGGCTCTAAAATCGATAGGAAGGCATCCCACTAAAGCTGTTATTGTCTCAGTTTTAGCGGATAAAAAAGCTTTGGAAATCAAAACCATAGAAATTCTTTGGACAGATACTAACTTTTTTACAAGTTGTTTTTTATTCAGCGCTGACAGCCATATGGGTATTGCATACAAAATGATGGATTCAATAGCAGCTTTGTATAAATTTCTTAGGGCAAATGGTTTAAGACCCCAAGTGGTTATGGCAGCACATAACAATTTTGTTGAATATTATTTGGCGACTTTTATTTTACTTTCAACATGATCATTCCATAGTAATTTTCTATCAAGAATTAAGCCCAAGTATCTCACTTTATCGCTTATTGGTATTCTATGGCTTAAAAACCGAAGATTAATCTGTGGGATTTCTCTTTTCTTTGTAAAGATGATAGCTTCGCATTTATTAACATCGAAATTTAATTTATTTTCATCAGCCCAATTTTCTAATAGTGTAAATATCTTTTTTGCAGTATGATTTAGGAAATTGGCATCTTTAGAAGATATTGTTATACAAATATCATCAGCATACGCTTGTATTGTACAGCCTGTCGGTAAATCTGAACAAAGCAAATCGTCCACATTAATAGACCATAAGAACGGAGAGAGTATGCTTCCTTGTGGGCAGGATTTTTGAAGGATACGAGTTATATTATCAGCTTTGTCACCATAAGAAACTGATTGGTCTGATAGATAACTTTTAATCAACATAACTAGAGGAGTAGGACAACCTAAATCTAATAACTTTTTTAAAATCCCGGGGTGCCATGCATTGTCGAAGGCACCTTTGATATCAAAGAGAAGACAAAGTGTAAATTTCTTCAACTTATTATTTTCTTCCACTGTTGTGACGAGTTTATCCAGAGCATCTACTGTTGAATTACCATTAACAAATCCAAACTGGTTGTTAGAAATCCAGTCCTTATTAATACTTAAATCATTCAAAATATATGATAGGATTCTTTCGAATATTTTGCCAAAAACTGGTATCAAGCTGATGGGTCGATAAGAAGACGGTAAGCCGTCATTGATTCTTCCTCGTTTAGGAATAACTATAATTTTAGCGTTTCTCCAATCCCTTGGAAAATACTTTATATTCAAACATGCATTATATATTTTAAGTAAAGTGGGAGCCAAGACATGAGAATTTTTTTAATAACTATATTGACAATACCATCTAGGCCAGGAACTTTCAATGGTTTAAGAGAATTAATAGCATCTTGTAATGAATCAGTTGATATTGGTGACAGTTTATCTTGGTTATTATCAAATACATATTCAAGTTGACCTCGAATCTGGTGGTGATAAGAAGTTTCCGTTGAACAATCATCAGTGGTAAACCATTTGTCAAAGAATACCTCACCAGCTTCCTGGTATGATTCAGCAAACACACCATTATCTTTTGCAACATGGATTTGAGATACTATAGAGGGGCGGTTAGAGCATATTTTATGTATTGTCCTCCAGGGATCTAAGCTGCCTTTATTTGAACAAAATTTCTTCCAGTCTTCAAGTTTTGAATTTCTAATTTCATTTGAATACAGTCTTTTTTTCATTTTCATAGAATGATAATTTTCATCAGTTGAGTGAATTTTAAATTTTTTGAATGCTCTTCTATAATTACGCCTTAATTCAGTTAATTTTGGGGTCCACCATCTTGTATACTTATTGAGAATGATATTTTTTTTCTCAGGTATTGCAATATTAGTTCCGATTTGTATTATATTTGTAAGGCTTTCAACACAATTGTCAATCTCTTGTTTATTTTCCAAAGGCATGGCAAAAATGTTGTCGATATTATCTAAAATATGTTTGCTAAATACATTCCAATTTGCTTTCTTGTAATTGAAACGTGGATCAGTCAAATTTATAAAAGAGGAGTCTTGAGTGGTACAACATAACTTAAAAGAAATATAGCCGTGATCTGAAAGACTGGGGCAAGTTAATACTTTCCAATCATAAATATCACAGGATAAACGATTTCCGACGGCGGTTATATCCGGGCTCGTGGTATCAGATCTTGTATATGTTGCTACTGATGGATCATTTACAACAACTAATGGCAAACATGTGAAAAACAATTCCATCTCAGCCCCTCTCCCGTCAGTAATTTTACTAGAAAGCCAAATAGGGCTTCTGGCATTAAAATCCCCACCTAAAATTATTGTAGACCTATTTCCTAATGTCTCAATCGGAGATAGACATAAGGAGGGATTTTTATATGAAGGAGGACAATAAGCTGATACAACTGTAAAGGTCTTCTTATTAATATAAATGGAAACTACAACACATTCATTTGTTGAAACATCATAATGTAAATCTGCTTTCAGCGTATTTTTAACAAAGATTGCTGCGCTATAAAATTTTTCCGAAGGATCAAATTTAGAAAAAACACCAGTAATTTGGTGGTACCGAGGAGACTTTTAAATTTTTATTCACGTATGGCTGTTGAACTAAAATAACATCTGGATTAATTATCTCAATATTTTTATACAATTCTAATAAAGCTACATATGAGTGTTGTAAATTAATCTGAAGAAATGACAAATTATTTACTTGTGATGTGCTATGCATTTAAATTGTGTAGTCGATATTTTTTTTTTAATTGATCAGTTATTTCTCGAGCGATTGGACAGTTTTTATAGTCGTACGATGGATGTGGTTCACTTTTGACCTGTCGTTTATAGCATGAGCGACAACACGGACGGCTAGTGAAAGATTTAGTACAGTCATTGTAATTATGGTCGCCCATGCACCAAGAGCACGTTAAATCACCCCTGCACTCAGATTTCTTGTGTCCAAAAAGGCAACAATTGGTGCATCGTATAAGGTTGATATAGTCCTCGCAGTATAGGCATAAAAATCCAAAATTGAGGCCTCCTCTTTTTAAAATTTCTGCTCTGATCTTTGGGCTCATTTCTAATATTACGCTGCAGCTTTTTCCTTTTTCCACAATGGTAACCACTTCTAAGGTTTCTCCAGTAGTAACAAGATTTATAAGATCTGAATTACTTTGTCCTATAAACTCTTTGCACTCTGATTTACTTTTAAATGAAGGAGTACCACTCACAAGCATTCTTGGCAGGCGTTTTTTTCACTTCCCTCGGAGTATATTTTAGTGCTGCTGAATTTTCATTGAAAACACAAAGAGCATTGTTCAAATCTTGTTTTGAAGTAAGTTCAACACTAATTTTACCTTCTCAGCCTTGTATGATTTTTTTAGCTGAGAATTTGCTAATATCTCTTCTGATTATTTTGCTAATATCTTGCACAATTTTTGCTGGGGGGTCCCTCCTTTTCTTTATATGATCAATACCCTCATTACTACTTGGCTCAAGAATGATACTAAAGGTTTCAGGACCTTTCACAACGCTAGAGTATGGTCTACGATTCACAGAGGAAGGTGGAGCCACTGTGTCTTTATTTTCCAATTTTTGCTGTAATTTAATTATATTTTGGAGATTAACATTCTTGTTGCGCAGGAGATTTGCGTTTTCTTCTAATAGCTGATGATATATGAACTGAACTCGCTCACAAATTTCAAATGCATAGTCCCTACCTCCTGGAATTTTTTTAATCTTGCTGAGAATTCCTTTTAGGGCACTAATTAGTGTAGCAATACTTGTTTCATTTTCTACGCCTAACTGCACAAGGGTCTCATCAATAGCTGGACTATCTGATAAATTTTCCATCATTAAAAACACTAGTAAGATCCTTTCATGGCTATGAATATCCGTAACATGAGACCCGAACACAATTTACATCCTTTTCACCAGATGTTTACAGAACGGGTATCTGAATTAGACTCCTGGGGGTATATATACTGATAATATTTAGGTTCTAGAAAATCCATGAATTTCTTAGAAAAACTTGAAAAACAAGGAAAGAAGTGAAGATGAAGGCTCTCCCCCTGCAAAATGTGTCAACTAGGATTATTCTGCATATTATGGAGTAAGAATTGTTTTCTTAATATGTTTCCCTATGTCCAGCTGGACTCCTAGGCTTAAAATACTGGTTGGTTGGCCGGCTAATTCAAAGATATGTATATATATATATATATATATATATATATATATATATATATATATATATATATATAATATATATATATATATATATATATATATATATATATATATATACACTGTCAAATTAGCCATTCGGTGGTATCCCATAACAATAGTGACAATTAAATTTGAAAAAAACCCTATAGGCTATTATTAACATATTTTATGCTATTCAGAATAAATTCTAACTATTATTAGTCAACTAGTTGGAAAATGAATTGTTTTCTGGGGCAATGTTTCTTTCCAGCTAGTTGGCAAAATTAAGTTTTGCTGGGGAGAAGTTATTAGTCAACTAGTTGGAAAAATTAAGTTTTGCTGGGGAGAAGTTATTAGTCAGCTAGTTGGAAAAGGAAAGTTTTGCTGGGGCAACATTTATTGTCAACTAGTTGGCAAATTTAAGTCTTGCTGGGGAGAAGTTATTAGTCAACTAGTTGGCAAATTTAGATTTTTCCTATACAGATATGCCAAATTTTCCAACTAGATGACTAAAATGTTTTTAATTGTAAGGAGATTGGATAGTACCATTCGATATAAGCTTATAAACTAATTTTTTCCAATAGTCAAAGGGTGGAGTCCTTCCCTGGTTATGACCTAAATAAATTATCCTTCTTGGACTAGGCCTAATCATATGCAGCAAAATAGTATCCTAAGTAAAGAGGAATAAGGCTTCAGTTTATATTTAGGTAAAATTCTAGTTTAGCTACTTTTGGCTATCTTGGAAAGGGGTTAGGTTAGGAAAATGAAACCTTCAGGAATGGGTCTATAGGCTAAAGTATGTCCCATGGAGGTATTTTGAAGTACCTACCTTCACTCTTTCTCCCTCTAGATGGTCCTGAATTTGCCTACATGACAGGTTTTCATTCAAATTTTAATTCAAAATCCATTGATTTTGAATGAAAATCAAGTATTTGCAGGACATCCACCACATGGCTAATATGGAAGTAAAGTTCATTTGGGATGCAAATGGCTGTTATATTTAGATTGAGGATGCAATTCTAGGTATATATTTGCACATTAGAGGGGTGGGGGTATATATTCTATGAATGTATTAGGTCCTAAGAAATTCATGAATTTCTTAGAAAAACTGGAAAAACAAGGAAAGAAGTGAAGATAAAGGCTCTCCCCCTGCAAAATGTGTTAACTAGGATTATTCTGCATATTATGGAGTAAGAATTGTTTTCTTAATATGTTTCCTTATGTCCAGCTGGACTCTTAGGCTTAAAATGCTGGTTGGCTAATTTAAAGATTTGTATATATATATATATAAATATATATATATATATATATATATATATATATATATATATATATATATATATATATATATATATATATATATATATATATATATATATATATATATATATATATATATATATTATATATATATATATATATATATATATATATATATATATATATATATATATATATATATAATATATATATATATATATATATATAATATATATATATATATATATATATATATATATATATAATATATATATATAATATATATATATATATATATATATATATATATATATATATATATATATATATATATAATATATATATATATATATATAATATATATATATATATATATATATATATATATATATATATATATATATATATATATATATATATATATATATATATACACTGTCAAATTAGCCATCTGGTGGTATCCCGTATTTGCAGGCATCAAGACATGACTAATTGTACAAAAAGCCAGGACAGATAGTCCAAGTGATTAAGAGGCAAACCTGGGATAAGCCCTGTTTAGGATTGTATAAAAATGATGGCATTTCATTTGTTGATAGATAAGTCTATCTATCATCCATCCATATGTCATTCCTAGGGTAGAACTAAGGCAGATAGTCATAGAATCAAGGGATAAAAGGTTAGATTGATTTTGGGTTGACACATGACTGAAATGTCCACTGGACTTGTATGCATGCAAAAGCTGGTACCTGTGTTGAAATACCTATTGATATTTTGACAAAACAACATTTACCTTAATTTTCAGTTATCAGTTTCTTTTTCTCTGGCTTTAGTTCTAGAAATCCATTTCCTGTTATTTAATTAGAATTTTAAGCCATATCAGTATTTTTTTTTCAAAATTTAAGAAAGGTACTTGCATATCTTTAAAACCTTATAAATTGGGATTGAGCAAAATTGTGAAGCTGAAAACAATTTGGTTGTACTTTATTTAAGCAGAAGATCTATTTTACAAGGTTTCACTTTTATAACACACAGATTTTAAATGTTCAGGACCCTCTAGAGAAGGGAGTGGAGGTAGGTACTTCAAAATAACTTCCTGGAACATACTTTAGTACCTACCTCCACTCCTTCTCCCTCTAGAGGGTCCTGACCTTTTAAACTCTGTGTGTTATAAAAGTGAAACCTTGCAAAATAGATCTTCTGCTTAAATGAAGTAGGCTGCAACAAAATTGTTTTTTGCTTCACAACTTTGGTCAATTCCAATTTATAAGGTTTTAAAGATATGCTAATACATTTCCTAAATTTTAGAAAAAAGACATTGACATGGCTTAAAATTCTAGTAAAATAACAGGAATTGCAATTTCAGAACTAAAACCAGAGAAAAAGAAACTGATAACTGAAAATTAAGGTAAAATGCTGTTTTTTTCAAAATTTCATTAGGCAGCCTAGCCTATATTGTCATGTAGGCAAATTTCAGGATCCTCTAGAGGGAGAAGGACTGGAGTTATGTGCTTCAAAATACCTTCCCAGGACATACTTTAGCCTGTTGACCCATCCCTGAAAGTTTCATTTCCCTAACCAAACCCCTTTCCAAGATAGCCAAAAGTAGCTAAAGTAGAATTTCACTGTTGTTTTTTTTAGGCCAATTTGTTAGGAAGGAGTTGTTGTAGAAATTTCAGAGTGGACTCATTTGATTCAAAATTGAAATTTTTAGTAGCATATCTTTCTGGTGTATTTTTTCGAAACATGATTGTTGTCTTCAATTCAACTAAAATGTTTCGAAAAATTGCACCAGAATGAGAATTAGAATGTCTCTTCTCTAATCTGCCTAAATATTTTTGATATGCAATCCTCTTAGGGATCTATAATTATGTTCAAGTTCAAGTAAGAAGGTCAACTAAAAAACTTGTGTTGTGAGTTGATCAAAGCCATGTATCTGTATTATCTTGAGAATTGCTTTGGGGATTGGGCTGAAACATTCAGGGATTGTTGGGGGCAGCAAATAGACCTCATATCTTGACTTGTGAGAGGAGACAGAGAGAAACAATCTAAATATTTGGTCTCCAATCTATATGAAATTTTGGCATTATGATTCCCTGGTGGCTTTGAATCTCTTCCTTGTGAAGTAGCAATGTAAGATGAAAAAAAAAATATGTACCCAGTTTATCTGCATCATTTCAGGAATATCTTTGACAATTGAATTGGGATTTTAAGGGGTTATTGGGGGTGTAAGTGGACCTTGTGTGTTGACTCGGGGCAGGTACAGAGGTAAATTGAAAGAGACTATGTAACTAGGTTATCAAAATGGAATATCTAATGCGTCTTGGGAATGACAGCTGAGGACTGAGTTTGATACTTTTAGAGTGCTGGTGGAGGGAGGAGGCTAGAAGCCTTCATGTTTTGTGTTTAAAGGGAGGAGATGTAGGGGCAAAAATAATGTATGTCTCTAATCTGCCTAAAAGTCTTTGAGCTATTAGCTCAATTGGATCTTTTAAGCAGTTCATGGTGAAGCAGTGAGGTAAATCAGAAGACAGTATATTCACCCTGATGTCAAAATAACTAGTTTTTAATGTCTTGGAAAAAGCTAGGAGGATCAGTTATAACACTTTTAGGGAGGAGCTTAAGGGGGTAAGAGGTCCAAAACATTATTTTTGTGAAAGAAATAAGGGTGCAAAATCATCTTCGTCTCCTATTAGTTTGTCTTAAAGCGGACTGACAATTTTTCTTCAAAGTTTTAAACTTATATCTGTGAGCTATTACGGTCAAGGGAACCCTTATGCATTAAAAAAAAAAAAAAACTTAAAAGATTTGTTTGTCTAAGAATAGACCCAAAACTTCTTCTGATCATCTAATATTCTACTGCTCTTTTTCAGCCCTGTTACTTGAGTTTGAATGTTTTTGATCATTCCAGACCAAAAAGCTAAGAGACATGAAATGTGCAAAAATGAGGCCTTACATTTGGTCTCTCCAATCAGCTTGAGAATGTCATTCATAAGTTTCTTGGTCAATTGGACCCCTATGCAGAGAGCAAACTAAAAACTTATTCACCCCAAATAGGCCCTCAATTTTGTTTATGTCTGATAAACAAATAAATGTTGGGGCATGTAGACAGAGCTAGGTAGGCCTGAATGAAATTTGAAAATATCTTTATACTGAGCAATGTGTTTCTTATTTATCTTAAGACCATCCACAATACAACAAAAAAGTAATGTCACAATGCTAATCAAAGCATACAAATAATGGTGGTGCTACTTCCTGTCCTTATCTAACCTTCTAAATGGCTACTCTCCAGACAAACAGTGTGCTACTCTCTCCTCTTTTCAAGTCCTCTAAATGCCTTTAACTTCATTTCTGTTTTTATTGAAAACAATATGTATTTTGAACAGTGTGGTTTTAATTTGTCAAAACATTGACAAAAATATATCACCATAATAATCAAGATGACTGGGTAGAACTAGTAAAAGTAAACTGATTGTTTAAAAATATTACAATATTAATTCCTGGGAAATTCTTTAAATTTTGATTGTTTAGTACTACAGTTATTGGAGAGAAATTTTTTTAATTATATTTTGTTTTCACTAAAGTACAAATGACACTATAGCCTTTAGAATGACTAGGGGACATTGGCCCTACTCTTGTTTGTGGTAGCTTCTTTTCTTTTTAGTTTAAGTTGATTATTCATTTCAATTTGTGCTAGTTTGAGGCTTTATTTATTCATTTATAGCAGTATCTGTTACCTCTGTATGGTGTGATTATTTATTTTCATTTCGGTTTGCTTTACTCGTTGCTAGTAATTTCTTGTCATTTTGGTTTGAATTAGCGTGTTATAAAACAGTATTTCTGCAATTCTCAATTTTTAATTTGGCTCTTCACTTTTCTCTGAAAACCTTATTTTTTGAGTATGTTCTTTTTTTCATTAAGTCCACAAAAATCAAGCATTTTAAAAGAGTAAAGAGCAATGTTGACACAAGTAGAAGTTACCTCAAAAATTTTGGAACTTATGGGCTGCCAGTCATCATAATCCCGCCTTTTCTACACAAAATCTATTCTGCTTTGTACAGTATTTACTTCCAAATTAATGGACTATCTTTGTATATTTTTGAGTGTATATTCTTGTAAAAATTTAGTAAGGTGTTTACACCACTTTTTTTTGTCACTTTGAATTGAAACATATTTGTGATATAACTTAAAATCTTTGTAGTTAAATTGTAATTTCTCAAAAAACCTCTTGCCTATAATCGGACTAATTTGTTGGAAAATGACAGGCTTAATTTACCAGTTCAAGTAAACCCTTAATTGTGCATTGCTGTCTTGAAGTATAGAGCAAAGTTGTGCCATTCTCAAACGTTGCCTTATCCAGTTGAATCTAGGACTTTCCTGTAAATTATTACTGGCTGAAATGTTTCAAACAATGTTATTTTTAGTTAGGGGGCTAATTTCACTCCTATCTAGCAACATTACTACCTGTTTGACGAAAATATTGTGCCTGTTTTGTTTGAGTGTCCTTCTGCAGGTTATTCCAAGATTTCAAAGCAATATTGCTGGATTGAAAAAAATCCAAGAAAACTTTTGGGCTATTATTAACCATTATTATCCACATCAAACAGAATTCATTATTTCTAAACATATTATTCCTAGAGGTGATCTATTTACCATGGACTGCCTGTACCAGCTGCAATAACTGTTTCACAGACCTCCCCTAAGAAATGAAAGGACCTTCTTGGTGGCCAGTATACCCTGTTAAATTTGAAGAAGAATGAAGAGAAATAACTGTATTTCTATGCTTAATGTAGTTACCTTAAATTTTTACTTTAGAGTGCAATACTGTCTAATATTAGACCTGTTTGGCTCTGTATTAAACAATAGCAACTTGTGTTTTATTTTGCATAAAGAGTGATTAATTTTACATCTGTGTCTGGCCCTGTCACACCTTATTGGTAGCCTTATTTCAGCCTTATTGGTAGCAGTGACTATAAATAAATTTTAGACCACACTGACTTTCCATTTTATAAATGAAACGAAATGAAAATTATACCCTGTTGTTCTATATTTTCATTTTGTTTTATTTGCTAACAGTGACCATAGATAGGTATAAATCAAGTACCATTATGTAGTTTAGAGTTGACACTGCCACACAGGTGTTAATTTTGGATACAGTTTGCAAGCTCATCAAGTATGAACAAGCAATCTCTGCCTCCTTGTTAAACTCCATTTTGTTATTAGTTCTAAGACACAAATTATGGGCAGTTCCATTCATATCCTGAGATTTTGGCTCTCCATTCCTTGTTGATTCTTTATTGAAAACTTCAGCTGATGCTGCGAACATGTTTTCTCAGTCTTCTCACCCAAAGAGTTCCAGCCATTAATTACTCCTAAAACTCCTACCCTGGTTTAGTGGCTGATTGTGGGCCTGTGATGCGTCTTTGAGTGACGTATTTTTTTTATTCGAAAGCTGTGTGAAGAGTATATTCTTATTTTCGTTTACATACTTGTATATTCATGGTTTGTTGCTTTGCTTGATAATGGTTCCTGTGCATTTCAACCCTGGTTTAACTGAACCCCCATGCAACTCAACCCCCTTTTAACTCAGCCCAGTTTAACACATCCCCTGTTTAACTCAACCCTGCTTCGTTAAACCCCTTGCAACTCAGCCTTCATTCAACTGAAGTGGATTTAACCCTCGCTTAATTCAGCCTCTGTGTAACTCAACCCCTGCATAGCTCAACCCCTATTCAACCTGTGCAACTCAGACTTCTTTTAACCCAACCCTATTTGGTTCAATCCCTATTCAAATCAACTCCATTCACCCTACTCCAAATCAACTCCTGAAATCGGCAATATAAATAGAAAATGTAATTCAGCTCATTTTGTTGGAAGTGATAAAGTTGACTCGAAATAAAATGGTTAATTGGTTAATTTGTTGGTTAATTGTTATGTAAGTATTTTTTTTCGTGCTGTTTTAATACAAAACTGCCCCCCCCCCCCTTAAAAACCACAAATTATCTATCTTCCTTATATATTTGGAATTGACAATCTTTTTATGCCCAAGGACCAAACACACTTGAATTTCATGGTTGCAGCAATGGGGTTGAGTTGCATCAGGGTTCAGTAAAATGAAGGTGGAATTACATGGAGGTTAAGTTAAATGGATATTGAGTTGAACAGGGATGAGTTGAATGGGGGTTGAGTTAAACGGGGGTTCAGGTGAACAAGAGTTCTGTTAAATGGATTGAGTTGAAAGTGGTTCAGTTAAACTGGAGTTCAGTTACATGCACTCCCTTGATGATTGCTTTTGGGTGTGTAATGTTTGACTGTATTGTTTCTCACCAAGTCCTCAAGTGCGTTTTGTGGTCTTCGTTTTTACCCTTTTATTCAGCTGTACATGACATTTATAGATGGAGCCAGCATAGTATATTCTAAGGCCCATAGCTGGTCTTCTAATTATTTCTCCTGTATATATTCGGGAAGATTCTATTTGACCAGCTGGTGATGGTTCTCCTGAGGAGCCAAAGACTTGAGTTTGCTTTATGTACGGTGAGTGTGGAATGTTTGTGGAACTTCATGACGTTATTCATGGTGACTCGCAGATCTTTACCACAGGTGCAAGTTGATAAGTGATACGACAGATGATATTTGGTTATCCCTCATGCTGTATTTGTGTCACTGATTATTGTGACTAAGCGGAATAGGTACACACTTTGATATTAAAGAAGATAGACACTGACGTGTGCATGCTTATATGTATTAGTTAAAAAAAAATTTAATAAAGAAGTTTTCTAAAGAAAAGCCATGCTAAACTTAAGACAAGCAGAAATGAATTCCTATAATAACTCAAGGTCAAAACTGTCAAAAAATAAATGAAGCTCAAAACGGACAGACATTACATAAACAATCATATCAAACATATAGGTAACAGGTACAAACGTAAATGGATAAATAACTTTTAAAACGAATAAAAACTAAATTGAATATTCAAGACAAATTTGAAATAAACAAAAATCACAAAAAGGAGTTAGGCTACTTCTCCCTCTGCCCTCCCCTTACCGTAAAAGTCTAAAGCAGGCCTTCCTAAACTATGAGTTGCGACCCCAAATGGTGTCGCAAGAGATTTCTAATTCAAATATTTAGATATTAAAGTCAAATATTTATAAAATACTACAGGAAAAGATATATATTGTAAAGTTGATGAATTTTTAAAGACTGAAGGTCTAGAATGGAAAAATTGCAGTGGAATATGCACAGATGGTGCAAGGGCGATGACGGCCAAAACATTGGTTTCAAATCCTTTTTTCAAGCTACTCATTATGACCATATAATTTTTACTCACTGCCTTATTCACCGAGAGGCCCTTGCAGCAAAAAAATTATTATCATAATTGAACGATGTGCTTCAGAATGCTGTTAAGATAATAAATTTTATTAAGAGCCATGCCCATAACAGTCACTTATTTTCAAATCCTTGTAAGGATATGGATTCCGTCTATACAACTTTATTATTGCATGCAGAAGTAAGATGGTTGTCAAGAGTTCAAAGTTTAAGAAGATTATTATTTTTATTATTAAAAGACGGAATTGAAATATTCTTAACCGAACAAAAAAGTGAACTTGCTGCTTTTCTTCAAAACGACTTATGGCTATTCAAGTTGTGTTATTTGTCGGATATCTTTGCGAAATTAAACCATCTCAACTTGCATCTTCAAGAAAAAAATTGCGATATATTTACTTCTAATATAAAATTGAAAGTATTATTAAAAAGATTAAAATTTGAAAAGATAGGATAGGAAAAAAACCTTTGAAATATTTTCCAGTGTCGATAATTTTATAATCCAGTAAAAATTATTGTAGATCACTTAAAAGCGCTAGAAACCTAGTTCCGTACATATTTTATATTAAATATTGATTTCAAAAAGTTAGCTTGGATTCAAAATCCGTTTTGTATTGATTTAACTGAGTCACATACCGCTTGAAGCTCAAGAGGAATCTGCTGAGCTTTCAAGCAATTCAAACTTAAAACTACAATTTCCAAAAAAGCCCGTGTCTGAATTCTGGATCAGAACTAGAACTGAATTCTTCACAATCGCAGATATGGCATTGTATGTTTTTTCTGCCATTCAACGCCACATATTAATGTGAAGTTACTTTCTGAGCTTTAACACATATCAAACCCCAATATATTTCATCAGTAAAAAATGTTGAAGAGGTCTTACGTCTAGCAGTGTCAAAAATTCGCCAAGATTTAATTTGTTATGCAATAAAAAACAGGCGCATCCATCTCACTGAAGTTTTTCCTTTCATTTTAATTTAATATTTACCACCCAACGACTACGTTCAAATATATTCGATTGAACTAAGATGGTCAGAATTTTCTTTTATTTTTGTTATTGTAAAAAATGCAATTTTGATAAAAAAATAGGGCATACAATTTTTGTACATATAACAAAGACAACTTTTGTGAAATTTTTATTTTAGATTTTTGTATGCTTCTAAACGAATTTTTAAACTATATATTTTCATGTGTACATGTATATTGTTACATAATGAATGAATCATCGAAAAATGTTTATTTGTTTTTCAATTATATTTTATATGGGGTCGCCAGGAAATTTGCAATCATAATTGGGGTCGTGAATGAAAAAAGTTTAGGAAGCCCTGGTCTAAAGCATATTGCGTCATTTACGTTTTATGGAAAAGTATATGTGTCTTTTACAGTTATTGGAAAGAACTAATAAAATTAAACTGAATATTTGATATATAACGATATAAATTCCTGAAAGATCGACAATTCAAGGTTATAATTTACTGTAATAAATATTTATATTTTTTACGTTGTAAAAATAAAAGGAAACATTTTAATATATTTTGTTTTCAGTAAAGCACAAATGACGCAGCAGGCTTTAGACTTTTACGGTTAAAAGAGAGCGAAGGGGCCTGTAGCCAAACTCCTGTTTGTAGTGAATTTTGTTAATTTTAAGTTTGACCTGAATATTCAATTTAGTTTTTATACATTTTAAGAGTTATACATTCCTTAGATAATTTCGGAGACCACACTGCCTTACCATGACGATAAATAAAAGTTCAAATAGGGATAAAATCCTTTTAATAGACAGTGATGATGATAACAGTGATAGAAATTCACAAAAATACTAGATATTTCATCAGTAGTAAAACTACTGATGACGGTCACTGCATATGTGACCGAAATATATGGTATTTTTTGTGATTTTCTATCACTGTTATCATCATCACTGTCTATTAAAAGGATTTTATCCCTATTTGAACTTTTATCTATGCATTCCTTTGTATTAGTACTTGTTGTCTTTGTGTTTGCTATGATGGTTTATTTAATTTCTGTTAGTTTTGGGCTCCATTTATTCTTTAATAGTAATATCTGGTCGTTTTGAGGTTGAATTATTATAGGAACTTATTTTTGCTTATCTTAAGCTTAATATGGCTCTTTACTTTTCTTTCAAAAACTTCTTTTTCGGATTTTTTATAATTAATTTCTCTTCGTTTTTTATTACCAAAGTTTCAAGTTTTTCCACATCCCCTATTTCAACATCAAAGTTTTTTTTTTCTCAATATCAAAGTCTCATCAAACTTTCAAAACATCAAAGTGATGTTTTTCCAAAATTAAAGTTTCAAAGTTCAACATTCCCTGAAAGTAGCTACAAGTAGATGTAGTAGCAGTTACAAGCAATTGCAGGCACAGTTGCAAGTTGTCGCAGTCGGAAGTAGTCACAGTTGCAATCGCAACCAATCTCATTTTCAGCCGCAATGTAGTAGTGGTAGTGGTGCTGAAAGTTTCAAGTAAATTGTAGATACGCCTTTTGATAACTTGGGTGATGATAGCTTCTTTTGATATAGCTCAACATACCCCTCAACATTTCCCGAAATTTTGTCTCAATACCCATAGCCTTTTCGGACACACCCAGGATCAAATATTCCCCCCTTTCGCAATAATAAATTCTGCATGTTATAAATGGACGAATTGGATAATTTACATTCCTTGTCCCCTGAGTCCTGGGGGCGTTCCATCCCAAGAGTTATAGCTATTATACGTTCTGATTATTTTGAATGAATTGACTTTTTAAGATATCTATTATTATTATTAAGGGAGACATCTAAAAGGACAAGATTGGGGGGGGGGGTCATCCTCCGTTCCTTTTTCAACATCCCTCTCAATATACCTTTAAAGTTTCAACTTCATAGCCTTAGCCGTTCCTTAAACATTGCTGTTGTGTTCTTCTGACAACCCTCCTGCGTATAGCGAGTGTTTTGATTTTGTTCGACATCCCTCTTAACATTTTCTAAAAGTTTTATCTTAGTAGTTTCTGCCTATTTGGAGATGTAAAAATGGGCAAATTGCATAATTTACAATCCTTGTCCTGGGGGCTGTGGAGGCATTGCATCTCCGAAGGCATAATAACTAGATCTTTCTGCTGTTATGAACAAAATCACTTTTTCAAAATTTTGATCAGTGATGAGGTAAAGGGGCATCTATAAAGGGCAAGGGGGGCTGGCTCCCGTTCAATTTTCAACTGAACATCCCTTGAAATTTTTAACTTAATACCCTTAGCCGTTACTTTGATATTGATGATACGACCTTCTGACAACCAGCACTGCATACAGTGTGTTTTATTGTCTTCGGTATCCCTCTCCATAGCTTTGGTTGGTTATGTCGTCCCCGTAGGCATAGTTATTTGAACTTTAGACTTTTCTGAACAAAATGTCCATTTTAAAATTTTGATCGAATCTTTTTGGTGGGATGGCAACTAAAACGTTATGGGAGGGGGCTGAAAGTCCTCCAATTACTTTTTCAAATCCTCTCAACATAAATCCTCTCAACCTGTCTTAAAAGTTTCAACTTAAAACCCTCAGTCGTTCTTAATACATAACAGGTCCTCCTTTTTGATATACTGGATGCGCATAATGTATTTTGATTTACTATAAAAATTTCGCATTTCCGGAAAAAATGTCCTTAGCCTTTCCGGATGCACCCAGAATCCAATTTTGTCAATTTTTCTGATTAAAAATCCAGCTTGTAAACAATGGGCAAATTGCGTAATTTATAATCCTTGCGCTGGGGCTATGGGGGCATGTCTTCCTTGGAATTATAGCTATTAGACCTTTTGGCTAGTTTGAACAAAATTTAATTTCACCTTAATACCCTAAGCCTTTCTGGATACCCAGGATCAAACTTGCTCTCTTTTCTAATAAGAATCTTGTATGTTAACAATAGGAAACTTGCATAACTTATAGTCCTTGCCCCGGAGGCTGGGGGGGGGGGGGGGTGTCAACCCCAGAGGCATAGCTATTTGACCTTTGGACTATTTTGAACTAAACGGATATCTCAAAATTTTGATCTGATGCATTTGAGAAAAAAGTGTGTTTGGGGGTTTTTGCTGCCCTCCGTTTACTTTTGACTCTTAAAGACTTTCGATTTCCAATTGAATGAACCTCCTCTGAAGTTTATATGGCCACCCTCCATCTGAAGTGCTTCTGGGAAAAAAACAAATAATTTTTTTTTTATAAATCATTCAAACCTTATGGTTCTTTACTATAGGCAGCGTTATAGCGTTGCCTCTGATTCAACGTCAACTTGTATGGATTATTGATTGTCTGAGAACTATCAATTGGTACCATAGCTGGGGAAATACTATTGAGAGTGTTAATGGCTTTTTGGCCTTTAAAGCAAGATTATTTTTTTTAGGGGGGGGGGTGTATTTTAAATAAAGTGCTATTTTTGCATAGTTGTACAAATAAAGGGCAATATCAGGGGTTAGTCCGTTTGTGATAGTTTCACAGATCGTCGCCTAACAGCGGTTTTGCCGAATCGGTTTTTTTTCCAAAAACCCAAGTAAAACGAATTTGAAAATTTTAACATTTGTATCTCAGAATCGGCTATAGCTAGAGTATTGATTTTGTTTCAAAATTAAGAAGAAAAGTCGCTTATATCGTTGCGCTTATTATTGAATCTGACCATGTAACCAACTTTTGTTCAGCAGATCAGCAACTTTCGACAAAACGGACCATGTTGTATGTGATTCGGCAAAACCGCTTTAAACAATATGCGATTCGGCAAAGGAGAACTGCAAAATTCAGGCATTTAGAGAAGTCTTAAAGCAATGTCAATTAGACAATTCGAAAGAGAACCTTTTTTACTCAAGATAGCGTTTACAACTCAATTTTGACGAAAAAAATTTATTTTCGGCAAAACCGCTTTCAGGCGGCGAGATGTGTGTTGCATAAGTGTAGAAGCAATAACTAGTTTTTGTTTTTATTTATCAATTTAGTTCCTTTGTATTTTTAATGTCCAGAATTTTTTGTTGTTGAAAATTTGAAAAATTTCGGTTCTTTGTGTACTTTTCTTTATATACTTTGCCTGTGTTCCAGCTTGCTTATTACTGTAATTTAATAAAACTGAAAGCTAATTAAACAGCATATGTCTTAGGATAGGTCATTAGCCCTTTCGGTTGCAAGTGGCTTATGTGTCATCTTTGTAAAAGCGTTTTTCATTCTTGTTTCAAGTAGGAAGATATATTGCTTCGTTAATTCAAAATTTTAGAGTCACTAAAAATTTACAAATTATGAACCATTTTGTGTTGGTACAAAACTTGTCCTGAATATCCACTGATTTTTCTTATTTTCTTATTTCTACTGTCATTTCCTAAAGCTTTTTTTTATAAATTTGAACCTCAAATGAATGTCAAAATCAGTGCACATAAAATCTAGAGGGATATTAGAGTAATCACGTTCGTCGACATGGCCTTGAAAAGCAAAGAGCAATTGTTTGGCAGGAATGTATAACTGCAGGAGAGACTTGTTTTGCTTGTTTTCTAAGCTAAACATCAAGGTCGCTGGTTATTTGGTTTGGGACGGGGGTCAGTGACGTGACTCTGTAAGCTCAGCCAGAGTCGACTAAAGGGCGATGAAACGGAGATCAGGATCGCCAGTAGGGATTAAAATCCATTGCCATATTCTTCACCTTTACCATCTTGGGTAGCCACCAAAGTTTTCCAAGTCGGTTTAGACTGAGCATTTTTTTTGTGTGTAGTATTTTATTTCTGTCGAAAAAATATTAATATTTTTTTCCAGATGTTACAAAAGTCTGCTCTCTGTACGTGCTGGTGGTGTTCCAGGGTGATATTGGGGTTAATGTCCTACTTTACCTTTGCCCAGTAATGAAGTTTGCTTAGTCGAATGGCGAAGAGGAATGTCTTAGACCTCTTTTCCATATTTTAATATTTTTTTGTATAATTTATCCATGCTCATCTGTGTATTTTTGCCTCTCCCCCTCCGAATAAGTGGTTTGTTAATCTATAACCGCCAGTAAAGGCTTTATGGCAATGGCAAATTAATTGCCTATTTCAGAATTTCCACTTTCTGGCTTGTAACCCTACTTGAGCTAAAATTATTGTTTTGTGGCAAATATTCCTGTCTAAAGAGTGTCTGACCTGCTTTTTTTACCTTCTTTACTCTACTAGAGGTGACCCCATGAAGTGCCATATGGTGGCGTATGACACTTAAAGTGATGCTATCAGGACAAATTCATAAATTGTGCATAGATGTAATTATTAGTTTTTGAATAAGCCCATTTTCTTATAATATTTTAGAAAACTGGTACCACTGGAGATAAATAAGAAAGAAAAAAGAAACAAAAGAGAAACCCTAAGACATCGGTGTTGTTCCACTTATTTCAATATGCCACCAATTCTTCGGGGGAGGATGCATGTAGTTGTATCAATGGTCTAAGTCCATTTTGTACTGCGTCCCCCTCTGCTTTTGAAAAATACATTTTTTTTTCCTTATTTTTTTATTGGAAAATGCCTTGTTTTATATTTTTGTCGAAAAAAAGAAGAAAAACGACCCCTCCATCCGATAAAAAAACTATTTTTTGCCTCTTTTTTTCATTTTTGTGAATTGAAGCCGCCGGTTAGGGGAGGGGGGTCTAGTCTCTTTTCCCAAAAAACGTATTTTCATAATTACAAATGACATTGCAGTTGATCTGGGGAAAATCTGTTTCAATTTAGAAATTTTTTCAAGCAGACAGTTTCCTTATAAATATATTTTGAAAATTACAGTTGTATGGCTTGTGGTATGCTCTATGTAAGGTTCTAGCTTCTGCTGCAACCATGATGTCACGAAAAGTGTTTACTAAATATTCATGATTCCACTCTACGAGACACACTGACAAAATCTCAAGGAGTTTCCAGCATGGTTTCCTAGTATAGGGTCTATGTAGCTTTGAAAAACTGGGGTTTTAGGCTCATTTGCGTTTTAAGATTTGTTTTTGCTTTGAAATTTACTATGGGTTATTGTAAACCCCTAAAAAGAGATATCAACCACTAGCTTCCCCTTATGTGAAGGTACAAAGTATTGCAACTAATTTATTTTGCCATTTGATTTGTTTCAGAGGAAGCAACTGACAGTTCTTTGCCATCTGAAGACTGGGCCAAAAATATAGAAGTTTGTGATTTAATCAATGCCAAAGAAGATGGTCCTAAAGATGCAGTTCGTGCCATTAAAAAGCGCTTGCAACAGAATGCTGGGAGAAATAATAATGCTGTCTTGCTAACTCTCACGGTTTGTTATTTTGATTCATTGCCGTTTGCTCAATTCAAGTTTATTGGTTTATTCCTGTTTGTGTTTATTTACAAACACACATATATATATATATATATATATATATATATATATATACATATATATATATATATATATATATATATATATATATATATATATAAATATATATATATATATATATATATATATATAATATATATATATATATATATATATATATATATATATATATATATATATATATATATATATATATATATATATATATAATATATATATATATATATATATATATATATATATATATATATATATATATATATATATATATTTATACATAGCGCAACATAAAAACAATAAAAAAAACTACATAAAAAAATAACATAAAAGCAAAGCAAGGAAAGCTCGCAAAACACATTTATGCGTGAAGTTGAGTATATGAACTTCCAACTTTTGAATTCCTTACTGGGGTTTATGAAACCATGAACCTTCAAGTCGGTGTTTCAAGTTTTGGATTGATGAGGAATTTGGAATTATCTTTACGGCAACTCTTGTAGGGATCATGTCTTGTTGAAGAATGTGTAATGTAGTTTTTTGGAATGCAGTTAGAAATTGTATAATGAAAAAAACATATAGAAAAAAAATGTAGTCAACACTTTGTTGAGGACACGTCATTTGCTATGAAGCACAAAAAGCAGTAATTGCATCCCCCCCAGTCTCTATCCCCTCCCCCTGCTAAAATGCGATGAATACTAAAAATTGTACATGTAAACGGTTTTTTTGCAACTTTTTTATTCTATATTTTACTAAGCTCTGGCTGTTTCCTACTAAATTATAAGTTCAGTTGTTAAGTTGATGAAAACTACAATGCTTTCCCAGCATGTTCATAAGAAAAGATTACCTTCTGAAATAACTAATCTCAAGTAAGCTGCTTGAATGAGGACTATTTTTTATATTTTATTTCCAAATTCCTGAGCTTCCTTACTTTAATTGAAAATTTTATAGGAAGCTTAGTGAATTATCCCATTGTGCAACATCCTCTTAATATTTTCAGATTTCAAGGGATAAATATGGTACCGTGTATAAAAAAATGAGGCCCCTTTAGCTTGGGAGCCCCTAGACTACAGCTTTTATTTTCCTTTTGGATATATGACAGTCCTTACATCCTTTCCTCAATTAGAGGAGCTTTATTCCCGTGCCTATTTTAGTCAAGAAAGCTTTTTTTTTAATTTTTAAGCCTTTGTTTGTCTGCGTTTTTATTTGTTTGTTTTTTTTATTGTTATTTTGTTTTTCTGTTGATGGCATTTTTTGGAATATAAGACATAGATATACCGTTGTTGATTATTTTTAACTTTATCAAATGTCGTGGCAAGCCCTATTCCAGCAACAGTTTTTCTTATCGATGCACTGAAACATACAGTTTAGTTTCTGTATAAGTAAATTTTAACTATATCTCTCCTGAAGAGTTAATTTGATGCCGTACGTAACTTTCTGTCTATTTCATGAGTTCAATTTTGTATTGTTACAAGTAACATTTTTGTTTTTCTAGTTATTGGAAACCTGCGTGAAAAACTGTGACAGACGTTTTCATGTTCTTGTTTGCTCTAAAGATTTTGTTCAAGAGCTTATTAAGGTTATTGGTAAGTTCTTTTTAGAAGTTCTTTTGAATAATTATCCTGTGTCGATTCAGCCTCAAATTGTTTGCTTTTAAACGTTAATAGATGGTTAAGAGATGAGACCGTTCTAATCTTTTTCGCGAAAAATATTTTGAAGAAAATTAATTAGTGCACTCGATTCTGTGACCACCTCTAAACTCTCATGCCTCCTGTTTTCAAGCCTGAATTTTTTGCTAAATATGGACAAACAAACAAGCAGGCTTAGATGATATGAGCTTAGCTTTGCTTAGAAAAAGATCTAAAATAAAGTTAAATAAACGGGTTAGGCATTGGGATCGTTTTTTTATTTGTTTAAAATTGTTTAAAATCTGATAAATGATTTTTTTTTCAAATTGAAATTTAAAGCACCATGAATAGTCAAAATAGAAGCAGATTCTTCAAATTGGTTAAGCAAAAACTTACACATCCGTATATGTCTTGAAAGAAAAGGGAAAATTAGGAATTCAGGTTGCGCGCTGCCTAAGTAAAGAACGATGTGGGCACAATGTGTTTTTTCTCCATCCGGGCACTTCGTATCGAAGGAGTTGTCGTAGAAACTTCGAAAAGGGCGCATTCGATTGGAAATTGGAGTGGCTAGTGCCCTTTTTAATAGTCGAAAGGGATTGGAGGTCAACTAGCCCCCCCCCACGCCCATCATTCCCCCAAACACATCCAATCAAAATTTTGAGATAGCCATTTTGTTCAGCGTAGTTGATCTCCAGATAGAAAATATGTTTTTTAGGAGGACACTCCCCCACAACCCTCAGGGCAAGGGTTTTAAGTTATGCCCTGGGGGCATAAAGGTTTTTATAGAAGGCGTTGTCGTAGAAACTTCAAAATAGGCTCATTCGATTGGAAACTCGAAGCCATAGCCATTTTGTTCAGCGTAGTTGATCTCCAGATAGAAAATATGTTTTTGAGGAGGATACTCCCCCACAACCCTCAGGTCAAGGGGTTTAAGGTATGCCCTGGGGGCATATAAGGTTTTTATAGAAGGTGTTGTCGTAGAAACTTCAAAACAATTTCATTCGATTGGAAATTCAAAGGGCTAGTACCCTTTCTAATAGTCGAAAGTGATTGGAGGGCAACTAGCCCCCCCCCCACGCCCATCATTCCTCCAAACACATCCAATCAAAATTTTGAGATAGCCATTTTGTTTAACGTAGTTTTAAGTTCTGGAAATTAGGTCTTTGAGGATGGCAACCTCCTCACAGCCCTCAGGACAAGGGTTGTAAGTTATGCCATGGGGGTATATAAAGTTTTTATTGAACGTGTTGTCGTAGAAATTTCAAAAAGGGTTCATTTGATTAGAAATAGAAATGGCTTTTGCCCTTTTTAATAGTCAAAAGTAATTGGAAGGCAACTAACACCCCTTCCACGCCCACCATTTTCCCAAACACATCCAATCAAAATTTTGAGATAGCCATTTTGTTCCACGCAGTTAAAGTTCAGGAAATTATACCTTTGAGCAGGACACTCCCCCCACAGTCTTCAGAGCAAGGGTTATAAGTTATGCCCTGGGGGCATATAAGTTTTTATTAAAATCTTTGTCGTAGAAGCTTGAAAAAGGGCTCATTCAATTGGAAATTCAAAGGTTTATTGCCTTTTTTAATAGTCGAAAGTGATTTGAGGGCAACTAGCCCCCCTCTCTCGCCCACCTTTTCCCTAAACACATCCAATCAAACTTTTTAGATAGCCATTTTATTCAGTGTTTTGGATTTCCAGATAGAAATTATTTTTTTGAGGAGGACACTGCCCCACAGCCCTCAGGGCAAGGATTGTAAATTATGCCCTGGGGGCATATAAGGCTTTTACTGAACGCGTCGTCGTAGAAACTTCAAAAATGACTCATTCGATTGGAAATTGAAATGGCTAGTGCCTTTTTTAATAGTCGAAAGCGATTGGAAGCAACAAACACCCCTTCCACGCCCACCATTTCCCAAAACATATCCGATCAAAACTTCTTGATAGCCATTTTGTTCCACGCAGTTTAAAGTTCAGGAAATTATACCTTTGAGCAGGACACTCCCCCCATAGTCTTCAGAGCAAGGGTTATAAGTTATGCCCTGGGGGCATATATGGTTTTTATTGAAATGGGCAACTAACCCCCCTCTCACGCCCACCATTTCCCCAAACACATCCAATCAAAATTTTTTGAGATATCCATTTTGTTCAACTTAGTTGAAAGTTCTGTAAATTAGGCCTTTTAGGATAAAAACCCCATCAGAGCTTACAGTGCAAGGGTTGTAATTTGTGCCCTGGGGGCATATAAGGTTTATATAGAAAGTTATTGTAGAAATTTCAAAACGGGCTCATTTGATTGGAAATTGAAATTCCCTTTTTAATAGTCGAAAGTGAGTGGAGAGTAATTAACCCCCCTCTCACGCCCTGTATTTCCTCAAACACATTCAATCAAAGTTTATAGATAGGCATTTTGTTCGACGTAGTTGAAAGTTCTGGAAATTATGTATTTAAGGATGACAAACCCCCGAGAGTCCCCAGGGCAAAGGTTGTAAGTTATGCCCATGGGGCATGTAAGGTTTTTAATGATAGAGTTGTCGTAAAAACTTCAAAAGGGACTCATTCAATTGGAAATTGAGAGGGATAGTGCCTTTTTTAACAGTTGAAAGTGATTGGACGGTAACTAACCCCTCTCTCACGCCCACCATTCCCCCAAACACATTCAATCAAAATTTTTAGATAGCCATTTTGTTCAACGTAGTAGAAAGTTCTGGAAATTAGGTCTGTGATGATGACAACCCCCCCACCCAGCCCTCAGGGCGAGGGTTGTAAGTTATCCCCTGGGGGCATATAAGGTTTTTATTGAAAGTTTTGTCGTAGAAACTTCAAAAGGACTCATTTGATTGGAAATTGAAAGGGCTAGACCCTTTTTTAATAGTTGAAAGTGATTGGAGAAAGACTAACGCCCCTCTCACGCCCACCATTTTCCAGACACATCCAATCAAAATTTTGAAATAGCCATTTTGTGTAACGTAGTTGAAAGTTCTGGAAACTAGGTCTTAGAGGATGACAACCACCCTCACAGCCCTTAGGGTAAGAGTTGTAATTTATGCCCTGGGGCCATATAAGGTGTTTATAGGAAGTGTTGTCGTAGAAACTCGAAAAAGGCTCATTCGATGGAATTCGAAAGGTCTAGTGCCCTTTTCAATAGTCGAAAGTAATTGGAAGGCTTGACAATTTTATCGTAAAGATCGATGTGGATATAATGTATTTTTTTGTTGTTGTTGTTGTTGTTTAGACCAGGGCACTTTGTATCAAAGGAGTTGTCGTAGAAACTTCGGAAAGGGCTCATTCGATTGAAAATAGAAAGGGCTGATGCCCTTTTTAATAGTCGAAAGTGATTGGAGGGAAACTTAATCCCCCTCCCACGCCCACCCTCTCATTTGACTTTATGTTTAAAAACTAAATGTTGCCATAAGATTAAATCAAATACACTGTGTTAATGCTAATTCCCAATAAGGCATCTCAGCAGTATCCCAAGAACGACTGAGGGTATTATGTTCAAACTTTTGGGGCTGCTTCTGCTCTTAAAATTTAACCAAATCAAAATAGCGTAAGTGTATCCAAGCTATCAAAGAAAGTAAACAGATTTTTTTGCGAATGGTATCAAGTTTTCCATTTCAGGTCAACTAGAGGATGTATGAAACTAAATTAAACACTAGTATTTGTGTCCAGATTTTTAAGAGGGTGTATGTTCTTAAAAATTGCTGAAAATTTTTCTCCAGCATACAAATAGCAGGCCAAACTATAAATTCTTAAAAAAATGAAAAGATTTAAAGTATTATTTTCTTTTTCTCTGAAAAGACTATGTCAATATAAAACGAATAGAAATTAATTAAAAAAAACTTTTTCCACAAAATAAGATTTTTAAAAAAAAGTAAAGAACTCCATTAAACAAAAAATGAGCAAAAATAAAATCAAATAATCCATCAAGCGTGAAACTCCCACAAATCAGCATTGATAAATAAATGAAACCGAAAACGAGCAGAAATTACAATAAATAACCGAGTCAAACTCAAAACGAGCAGAATTTAACATAAGTTGGGCTCAAAACCCCTATGCCTTCCCAAGGCCAGAACATAATTTGCACTTTACTGAAAAAAAATATAAATGTTTATACTTTTATAACTTTAATAAATCAAATAATATTAAGATTTTGATTACTAAATATCAGTAAATGTATATTAAACTGACAATGCACATTCATTTTTTATTTTTTTCAGTAAAGTGCAAATTATGTTCTGGCCTTGGGAAGGCATAGGGGCTTTGAGCCAAACTTATGTTAATTTCTCCTCGTTTTGAGTCTGATTCGGTTATCTTTTGTAATTTCTGTTCATTTTGGGTTTCATTTATTTATCGATGCTGATTTATGGTAGTTTCACGCTTGGTAGATTATTTGATTTTATTTTTGCTCCTTTTTTGATTAATGGAGTTCTTTACTTTTCTTAGAAAAACTTCTTTTGTGGAAATTTTTTTTAAATTAATTAATGAAAAAGATCTCCATGTGCAGTATGCAATTTTTGGCAGTAGCGAGCACCAAATTAAAAAGAAAGAAATGTGGGGGAAATCAGCAAAAAAAATTACCTAAAACTTATGGCACCGAAGAGCTTAAGAAGCTGTAGCTTTCCTTTGAGCGTGGAGTTACCTTTGGAATCAATTGATTGTTGATTGTTGAATTTTAACGGACGAAAAGCGTTATCAAAATTAATTAATGAATTTTGCTTATTTGTTTTCACGTTTCAACTTGGCAACACTGACGAAAATGGGGCACTGCCCTAAAAATTCATAATTTTGAAACATCCAACCAAAAATTTGGACCCAATTTTCCCAAATCAAGTGAAAATGGCAGTGAAAACTCAAAAATGATCCATATATTAACATAAAGGCAAAGATATACTAAAGAAAACTGACCTGTTTCTCTGGATACGTGAATTATGCAGGCTTAACTTAGTTTTGACAAGATTTTTTTTTTTGCAGAAACTAAGTTTCAGCTGGGGATAGGGCAAACTTGGGTCGGGAAGGGGCAGTTGCCCCCCCCCCTTGCCGTATAGCAAATTAAGCCCCAGTACTCAGGTATGAATTCACGTAAAATGGGTCCAAGGGGGGGGGGGAATTTCTTTATTTTAAGGTCCACGGTTCTTTAAGCTGCCGTTCCTGTATTCATTAATCAATGTTTGAATTATCTAAGTAGATCTGAATTCTAAATTTTTTGAGTTTGCTCAAAAATAGGATTATGGAGTTGGCAATTTATAAATAACCTACTGACTTAGACTTGTAGAATTTATTATTTTTTACCCGGACTATCACTGCTAAAGAGTAATAAGAAGTGAATCTCAGAGTTGTTTAATTTTTTAATGTATAAGCCATATTCTGAGTCCAAAGATCATAGGTACCAAACTCCTTTTAATATTACTTTCTACTCAATATTCTTTAAACATTTGGAATTGTTTTTGAATAGAAAATAAGAAGAAGAAAAACTACATTCGGAAAAACAAATATCACAATTTCCTGATGTTTCACCTAAAGGACATAACTTGCTTGTCCAAAAAAGATATAATCATAAAATCAAAGTATCATTAAAAGTTCACATTAGAAATAAATTTAAACGATTTTCAAGATTTACCTTCCATATTCCTGATAATTCAGTACCAACTATTGGACCCCAAGAACTATTGGTCCCAAGAAGTTCCCATATCCATGAAATTTTTCTTTGCAATGTCCTCCCACCCCATTTGGGGACAGCCTGCTTTTCGTTTTACCTTAGATAGGTTGCTGACAAGGACGACCTTTGGTAATCAGTCTTCCTTCATCCGCAGAATGTGTCCTAGCCTTCCACCCTATTCAGGGACAACCTGCTTCTCGTTTTGCCCTAGATAATTGGCTGAAAAGGACGATTTTTGGCAATTTGTCATCCATCATCTGCAGAATGTGTCCTAGCCATCTCAAGCTTTTTATCATTATATTCCTACGAAGTGGAATTGAACTATAGCTTACTGTTAGAGATAAGGTCAGTCAGAGGGGCACATAAAATAATCTGTAGGAAATTTCTCTGGATAACATCTAGCGAATCATCCTCCGTCTTTCGCAGCGCCCATGCTTCCAGACTATACTTGATCACTGTAGCAGCCAATATTCTAATCTTGGTTCGCAGACAATATTCTTATCCTTGGAGAATATGAGCCATCCGAGGACAGATTTTCTTTTAAAGACAAAGAAATTATTCAAACTCCTGAAATAACCCTACTAACTTTTATTTTTCGTAGCTGGGCCTCACAAGAATAACTTATAATATAATGGGGAAATGGGATATTAAGTAATGGAATTTTCTATTTCTGAATGCCATTTTTGGTCTTCCTGGGCTTGAATTAATAGGAAATGACATTTCAATTATATATTTTTTTTTTCAATTATGTATTATATTATTATAATACCACAAATGGTATCTTTACCCCTTTTGACCTCACCTAGGGTGGAAATCGGGTACAAAATGGTCAATTCTGATGCCATTTTTGGTCTCTGCAGAGATGAATTAATAGAAAACGACCTTTTAGTCGAATAAATTCTATACAAATTAATATTCTAATTCTTCACCCTCCCGTCACCCCCCTTCTGACCTTGTTCGGTGGATATAAGATACTAAGTGACCGAATTTCCTAATTCTGATTTCGTTTTCGGTCTCCCTGGACTCAAATTAGTAGGAAAGAACCTTTCAATCCAGGAAATATTGTAAAAATTTTAATTTGAGATCCCCCCTTTTTTCCCTCTTTTACCTGAAAAAGGGATATTTCTGCAGAATTGATTCTGGTCGATTTTAGAAATGCTATTGAGCCAATTTTCTGAAAATTTTCGTACTAAAAACATTTCTCTTGCTCAAATGCCAATGTTTGGCCTTTTTTTCGTAGTTTTACTGGACTAGAAGTAAATTGGTATACTAACATAATTATAAATGTAAGCATAGTGGCAAGTGCTAATGATATTTTCAAGTACAGAAAAAATTGGTATATTTTTTCCCAAGTTTAATTAAAGAATGGTGGCGTCAATTTACGAAAATATAGGGGATGGGGTGAGGAGGGAGGGGCAAAAGTAATTGCCATTTTTTCAATCAAAATACCAAAAGAAAGGCGTTTTTCAATTGATTTTTTTTTCTGAAAGTCCGCAACTAATTGGATTCTCCCTATTAGCTTTTATTATTTTGTTTTTCTTGCACTTTGGCTAATAACACCGTTTCGTTTTGTTTGTGTAATATTTGTTATTTTTTCTTTGAATTTCAGGGTCTTTCTCCTGCTTTTTTAATTTTAGTAGTCTAGCTTTATGTTACCATTCGCCATTTTTGCTGCACTTGTAGGTTGACATTGAGCTTCTAAAATGGAATTTCCAAAGTGGATAATGTAATTTGGTTGATCGTCAAATATTGGTTTAATACTAGGCTCTGATAAGTCGTTGACGTTTTGTTTGTTTTTTCACTTTTGAGATGCTTTTAGACCCTTTTGAGAAGGAAAGAAATGATCTGGTTAAGTAAGTTCAATTCAGAAAACGCTGAAATGAACTTTTTGAGTATTGATTCAGAGTTCAAAGCGATCACACCTATCTAAAAAACAGATATTTTTCGAACATAATCAAATTAGTAAGTTTCGCAATGTAATCTCAGTGAAGTAAAAGAACATTTATTACATAACGAAATTGGAACGTTTTACGAGCACCATCAGATTAGTAAGTTTTGCAATGTAATTTACTGTGGTACTGTGAAGATCAATATATGCAGTAAATAGCTATAGTAATTACATTTGAGTGAAAAAGGATTATAATTGCGCAACGTTTGGATTATAAAACTTGGAATATAAAGGATTATAAACAGCACGTTTTTTGGATTTTCGGGGGTAGTCAAACGCCCTTGCGAGTAAGTCTCGTTTAATGTTCTGAATTATCATTATGCTCTTGCTCGAGTAACAGCATAGTTCACACGAGGGTGCTTGTTATCAGTGTTCAGTGGCAGATTTGGATTACTTCACGGATTTTCAAAGCCCATATTCCCCTGTTGCCGTTTCTATCACCCAAGTTTGATATTTAGCCATTATTGAGGCGTACCTGTCCTGGTTATATTTTTAGCCGTGCCAGTAATTAACGGTCAAAGCCAACAGTACGTTAAGATTAGAGTGGGTAAACAAATAATTGATCTATTTGAAGTGGGCGAAGTCTCTTTACTTTAACTGGAATGGGTCGTAATCGCAAACGTAATCGTCCCGCTGAGGACTCAGAAAACCCGTTGAATTCTAAAGCTACTAGTACCGGAAGTTCTATCACCCAAATTACCGTGGAAACTTTATCACAGAATTTTAATAAAGTACTTGA
Source organism: Artemia sinica (assembly GCA_027921565.1). Classification (NCBI taxonomy): domain Eukaryota; kingdom Metazoa; phylum Arthropoda; class Branchiopoda; order Anostraca; family Artemiidae; genus Artemia; species Artemia sinica. The sequence continues at coordinate 23,080,155 of CM051274.1, forward strand.
AGCTGTCCAAGAAAATGGTAGAAAACTAGACATGGTGAACGATAAGTTAAAAACACTAGACGATCGTGTTTCCAAATTAGAGGTGACCCAGTCTGACCAGTGTTCTCAAGTTGCTATTCATGATAGTAGAATTGAAGTTTTAACAAATGAGAACTCATCCTTGAAATCACAATTATCAGTTCTTGTTGATGAGGCTAAGGCCCAGGGAAATGCAGTTTTGGAAATGTCGGATAGGCTTGTTAAACTGGAAATTGAACAGAGGGGTAAAAACATAATTGTTTGGAATGCAGGTTGCGAAAGTGAAAATGTTGCTGTTGCTTTGTTCCAGGATATTGTTAAAGTGGGTTTAGAACAGCCTACAGTACCACCATTCAAAGTTATTCAGTTGTAAGAAGGATGCCAAATTTTTTCAAAGTTGAACTTAGTGACAAGGAAACAAAAATTGGTCTATTACGCAGTGCAAAAAAACTAAAGAATAAGAATATTGGCCCATTCAAGGAATTGTTTCTTAGTGATGATGCTACCCCTGAATTACGTCGGCTAGAAAAATTTTATTTAATAAGCGAGCCCAGTTACGAGATGCAGGTTTTGATGCATGGGTTTCTAAATCTTTCCCACCTTGTGTTCAATTCAAACGCCCTGATGGATCGATCGCTAAGTATTTTCAGAATGATGTAATTACTGAACTTGCTAGACCGGTTATTAGCCATGACTATGGAGGGCGTAGTCAAGAGGTCGAAAGCAGAAGTGAATGTTTTGCTTGTTTGTAGTTAATCAAGGAAAATTATATTTGTTTTTATAGTTTGTGATGTAAAGTTAAGTAATTTAATTGGCTGTTAGAGTTTAGATTGGATACCCTCTGTGTGATTATATTGTGCTCTTTGGTGATTAATAATGATTGTTTTCTTCGCTTGCCTTTATTTAGAATTTATACCTTATTTCTTTTGGTGTTTTATCTTTTCATTTTTCTTTTGATTATTTTTGTTTCATTTTTTGATGTGAGTATTGAGGGAGTATCTTTAATTGTGATTGGTACATGCCCTATTCGTCACCACAGGCCATTTGGATCTTTAATAGATAGTGGTTAGAGATCTTGTTCTACCCCTGGGGGCTCCTAGTATAATTGATTTGGAAGAAGGTTAATTTTTATAATTATTTTAATGAATGTATTAATAGAAATTTGGACTTTGTGGTTCCAGCTTTTAGCCCCCCTGAGGATTTTAAATTTGTTTTTAGTTATGATTTTCATGATGTTGAGTATCGGCATGGTGGATCGGAAGATTTTGGGATTTTTCATTTGAATTGTCAGGGCCTAAATACGACATTTGATTTTTTAGCGAATCTAGGTAAACTTAATCTTTTCCATGTGTTTGCTTTGACGGAGACCTTGTTGAAGGACCACAATTCTGCTCTTTTAGATATACCTGGATATACTTTGTTTATTCGGAACCGGGAGTTACGTCAACACGGGGGTCTTGCGGCTTATGTTCGTGAAGATCTCCATGTTAGAGTCCGAGATGATCTAAGTGAATATAAGGAAATGGTGTGTGAAACACTAGTATTACAAGCTAAATTGAGTAATGCTGATACATATTTAGTAATTGTATATAGGCCTCCTTCTGGTTCTATTCAAGAATTTTTTGAGAATCTTCATGAACAGCTGGCAAAAGTACAAATTAGTAATAACCCTTGTTTTGTTCTAGGTGACTTTAATATTAACATGCTGGATATGGAGTCTTTTGTGACTTCTCAGTTATTAAATTTGTGTATGTCTTATGGGCTGTTCCCTACGATTAACATCCCAACTAGATTTTCTAGGACGTCTGCAAAACTTTTGGATAATATTTTTTCCAATTCACCTTTTAGATCGCCAAGAGTTCTTGTAAATGTGGAATCTGACCACTTTGGTGTTTTTGCAGATTTTGAGGTATCTATCCCTAAGCGAGAAACTCCTGAACGGACTAAAAGAGTTGTAGTTTTTGATCGTAGTGCCCTATTGAAACTAAAAAATAATATGGTTCATATTGATTGGGTATCTCTGTTTAGAAATGAGAGTGATGTAAATACTAAATTTTCACTCTTTTATAGTAAGCTTTTAGAAATGGTTAAGGAAGTGGGAGCAGTGAAGAATTCGAAAGGTCGAAAACATAATGGGAGGAAGCCATGGATAACGCATGACCTTCTTCGAAAAATAAATGTAAGAGATAGACTGTTAAGTCACAAGTTTTAAGACCGACGGATGAGAATAAAGAGCGATACTGTGCTTTTCGTAATTGTTTGAATAATCTCCTCCGTGAGGCTAAACAAAAATATTTTAGTATGAAGTTCAAGGAGTTAAAGGTAACCCGTTGAAAACTTGGCAAATAATCCGTAATGTTATAGGTCAGCGGTCTAATATTCTACCAACTGAAGCGACTGTTAATGAAGTTATAATTGCAGATGGTACTGCGATATGTAATGAGTTTTTAAATCATTTTTGTTCAGTAGGCCTACAAATAGCCGAGATGATTTCCTCGTCTCCAGATGACCCACCCTTTGGATCTACTCTACCATCTCCTGCAAATGTATCACTACATCTAAAGATGATTACATTAGATGAGTTAAGGGATATTATCTATAGTATGAAAAAATAGTTCGTCCGGTAGTGACTTAGTGAGCCTAAAAATTCTAAAATGCATTTTCCCTTGTATATCTGGTGTTTTGACATCACTGATTAATGATTGCTTCCGTCAAGGAAGGTTTCCAGATTGTTTAAAAAATGCAAGAGTGACACCGGTTTATAAAGGTGGTGATAGAAATGATTTGGGTAATTATCGCCCAATATCAGTCTTGCCAATTATTTCTCGTCTTATTGAAAAATGTTTTAGTAATCGGTTGACCTATTTTTTAGAGAAGTTTAAATTGTTGAATAATAATCAGTTCGGTTTCAGAAAAGATAGGAAGACAGAGGATGCATTGATATTTTTGACTAGTATAATTAACATAGCTTTAGATGAAGGATTTAAGGTTGGTGCAGTGTTTCTAGACCTACAGAAGGCTTTTGATACAGTTGACCATGGCCTACTCCTGGAAAAATGCGAGGTCTATGGGATCCGAGGTAAAGCTCTTGACTTTATACGGAGTTTCCTTAGTAACCGGTACCCTTTTGTAGAGATGACTTGTATACAATCACGCCCCCGCCCAGTGACTAGTGGTGTCCCGCAGGGGTCAGTTCTTGGTCCGATTCTTTTTTTATTGTATATTAATGATATGCCTAATTGTATCCCAAGTTGTTGTTTTAATGTTAGTGATATGGCCAAAAATCCCAGAAATGAGACGGTGTCATTATTTGCTGATGACACAGTTGCTGTTAGTACCGCGAAGACAGAAGAATTACTTCAGACATCGATGAAAGATGCTATTGAAAGGTTGTATTCCTGGTTGAGGGTAAATAGATTAAAGATTAATCTGGGTAAGACTAATTTTGTTATTTTTTCCCGTTCACCAGATTTTTATCCATGGTTTCAGGATATTGCAACACAGTATGGACCTTTAAAGCGGGTGTGTTCTTATAAGTACCTGGGGGTTTATATTGATGATGTTTTATCATTCAAGCGCCATGTACATTATGTTTGTAAAACCGTGTCTCGTAACCTGGGTATAATGAGAAAACTTAAGCATTTTTTTCCTCCTTTTGTTATGCGCCTTCTTTATTATTCCCTTATCCATCCATATATATTGTATTGTAGTAGCGTTTGGCTTGGAACATTTCCTTCTATTGCTCGGCCAATACGAGTTCTACAAAACAACGCTGTTCGGCTGTTAGATGGCCTACAACCCCGGGATTCGGTACGAAACGTGTATGAGCGTGTAAAGATACTGCCAGCTTCTGGATTACGGGAGTTGTATACACTTCTATTCATTTTTAGGATTCAGAGGGTATAAACCTCCCGTGTTTTGATAGCTTGGCTAACCTGAGATCTTCTGTCCATGATTATGATACTAGGTCATATGCAGAGATTAATATTCCACTGGTAGTTTCGGCCCGATCGATGTTTTCTTTGCTTCACAGGGGGATCAGAAGTTGGAACTATCTTGATCAAAATATAAAAAATATAGGTGATATTTCTTCGTTTAAGATAGTAATTAAAGGGATGCTTTTTTAGTAAATATGAATTTTAGTTTTTTTTTTTTTTTTTTTTTTTTCTTTTTTTTTTTTTTTTAAATAATGATATTGGCAAATTTTTATGGCTCCTGGGGGTGATGATTATGAATATGATAGCAAATTTAATGAAAATGTTAAGGTTTAAGGTTTGTGGTGCTGTTTGGGGACTGTGATATAGATAGGTTATTATTTTTTTCGTTTTTTTTTTATTGTTTTGTTATGTTAGTATATTTTTGCCACCCCCTTGGACAAGTTTTTACTTCTTGGGATGGCCGCTAAACTTATGTTAAATTGTTTGTTTGTTTAGAATAAATCTCTCTCTCTCTCACCATATTTGTCAATGTGTTGGCCTGAGGCCAACACAGCTGCGTACACTCCTCCACCACTATATTTTCAAAGCTTTACTCTTTACGCCCTCCCCTTTAAATCCTTCCTTATAGATCTTTTCACCCCATTCGGGGACGATCTGCCGTTCGTTTGACCCGTAATCGATGGCCAAAAAGAACAACTTTTGGCAATTCGTTATCCTTCATCTGTAAAACGTGTCTTAGCCATCTCAATCTTTCTTTGTTGCTCTGGTAAGTGGGATGGGATCCCATTTTTTAAAAACTTGTTGTTTGTCATACAGTCGGTCATATGGATAATACGCTATATTAACGGATGACCTTTTTCTTTAATTTTG